>JARFXV010001235.1:0-600000 GCA_031761425.1 Cosmopolites sordidus | reverse complement strand
GTGACAGGACAAAGGAACTACTGCCCTTCAAAGACAGGCAAGGAGCTGCTGTAGATTGATACATCTGGAGACGATGGTTGAAGGAGGTTAGGGTTCACTGAAGGGGTGTAGCCCTACAGGAAGAAGATGGTGGTGTGGGTTCAATTTCCGTTCACAGCGTGGGTGTTTGTACTTGATTAAATGTTTGTGATTATTTTTGGACAAAAGTGAAATTCGACAAGGAATCATCCCTTAGTCAAGCGAGTAGCCAGGATGGTTAAGGCAATATGTTGTCTGAGAGGCGTTCTACATTGGTCACTAAAAGTAAAGTTTTGGGGTTAGGGGCGCATCAGCAACTGAAAAGACTATTTAGCGACTGGACCTGAGCTTAACGTGGGTTCCGAATCACGGTCATCAGCTACCGAAAACCCCGGTCAGCACCCCCCTCGGGCTATCAACCCTTGGTTTTGTGCTTAACCGAAAGGATCTCAAAAAGCCTACCGACTGGCGAGTGACCAACGTAGAAAACCTCTCAGAAAGCATCCGGCCTTACCCAGCCTCGAACTGGCTTGACTGAGGGGTGATTCCTTGTCAGATTTTACACTCTTACCTAGAAACATTCACAATAATTTTTGCCTAGTACGGGATTCGAACTCGCTCCACATTAACTGCCATAACGTAAGGCTGACGTCTTAGACACCACAGCTAATGTGGCTCCCATTGGTCATTAGACTAAGGCTTTATTGATTAGTCTTTAATTCATAGACGATGTGGTTAGTTGATTCAGCTTATATTTTACCTCTTACCCGACAGTTCTTTTCTATTTAGTAAACAAATTTGGTGCAGATTCAGCTTAAACGTAGTGGTAAAGTTGAACCTACACTAAATTTATTTATTAAAAGGTGTACAACTTTGCTCCCGCCATTTTTCTATAGATGGCGTTAGCGGTAAGTGGTCGTCAAAATAAATACATAAACGGCATGCAATACCTTTGGTCATCTTAACAAAACATAACCTCATAGCACCCGTAGTCGATTTGCGTTAAATTTATTTCTTTAATACGAAGAAACCTGCGACTGAGGCTCACCGAATGCTCTCAGACACTTATGAGTAAAAGAACGTGTCGTGAGTGGTTTCAACGCTTCAAGAGCGGTGACTTTCACGTCGAAGGCCGGCATAGCGGTGGAAGAGCGAAAGTTTTTGAAGATGAAGAATTAGGGGCATTGCTTAATGAAGACTCGTGTCAAACTTAAGGAGAGTTGGTAAGATCATTGGGAGTGACTCAACAACTAATTTCGAAACGCCTCAAAGACCTGGGAATGACCCGGAAGCCAGGATATTGGGTGCCATACGATTTGAAACCGAGAGATGTTGAGCGCAGTTTGTTTGCTGTGAACTCTTGCTTGAAAAGAAAAAAACGGAAAGGATTTCTGCATCGTATTGTGACTGGGGACGAAAAATGGATTTATTACTATAACCTCAAGCGTTGAAAATCAATGAGATATCTCGGCCACGCTTCCACGCCGACGGCCAAACCGAATATATACGGCTCCAAGATCATGCTCTGGAATGGGTGGGACCAGTTTGATGTGGTGTGTAATGAGCTGCTAAAACCGTCTGAAACAATCACAGGGGATCGTTATCCAACGCAATTAATGCGTTTCAGTCGATCATTGAAAGACAAAGGTCGCAATACAGCTAAAGACACAATAAAGGGATTTTGCAGCATAACAATGCTCGGCCCCATGTTGCGAAAGTGTTCAAAACATACTTGGAAACGTTGAAATGGGAAGTCTTATCCCACCCGCCGTATTCTCCAGACGTTGCTCCCTCTGACTATCATCTGTTTCGATCGATGGCACACGGCCTGATTGACCAGCACTTCAGGTCTTATGAAGAACAATTCTTCTGTTGGAACCTTTGGTGTGAAATACTAAACTTGAAGAGATTTACCACTAAACACCAAAACGCTTTCTTGAACTGCTCGACGCACGTTTCGCTAACCATGTTAGCATCACCAGGAGATTATTGAATTGAGATTAAATCATCTCCTGATGATGCTAACATGATTAGCGAAACGTGCGTCGAGCAGTTCAAAAAAGCGTTTTGGTGTTTAGTGGTAAATCTTTTCAAGTTTAGTCTTATGAAGAAGTCGAATATTGGATCGCTTCAAAAGATCAGTTTTTTCAAAGTGGGAATCGAATGTTGCCTGAAAGATGGGAGAAAGTTGTGGGCAATGATGGACAATACTTTAAATCATATATAACCAGTTTTTTACAATAAAGCCTTGAATTTTGAAAAAAAACTGCAGAAGCAAAGTTGTATACCTTTTAATTCTATATTACATTTACAAACCTAAGAGTCGGTAGGCTTTTTGAGATACTGGAGGTTAATCATAACTTAAGACTTAATAACGGTCTGTGGGAGGGTTCATAGATCCAGGCATCAAATAGCATCAGATGTATGACATTTAACATTTTCGTTATTTGTTTATATTGTTGGTATATCCCTTAAAATCGTTTTTTACTTTACAGTGTTATTATATCTTCGGAGACCTTTGTTCGGCAATGAGCAACTTGAAACTGCAAGGTGATACTGATAGTGTCGGTCCATTACCCAACGTACCAAACTACATGCCGTATAGCGGAACATACAACCCTCTGGAGTACATGCCGATGCCCTTTTACAGCGAGAACACTGTTTACGGTTATAACAAGGAAGAGAGTGTGCTCAGCGGTAGCGGTAAGTCTTATTTCGTTATATGTCTTGGGCATGATTGATGTCATTTAATTTTTGTTATTTGGGCTAATCTTTATTAAGAATATTTCTATTTATCGGTGTTTACGTGAGATTTTGCATTTACAACATAAGGTTTTTCATATTTCAACCTACGAAACAGATTTTAAATTTTAGTGCCACTAATAATAAGACATCGGCAAATTTTACGCTTTATACAGAAATATTTACAGGAGGTGTTAACTATAACGTTGATGTTAAATATCTTACTGATCAAGACAATGAAACATTTATTTGTGTTAAACAATCTACGATCATCACTCACAATCCCCACGCTGCATTAACAACCACAATGTTGTGTTCATCAACTGTCAATTTTATTAAATTAGTTTCGTTTTGACATCTGTTTAAAAGCATTTTTTTCACAAGGCAGTTAGTGCTGTCATTAAATACGTCATGAAAGCATGGGTTGAAGGATTCGTCTAACTGGCGATGACGTTAAATACACTGTGGAGGCTTATTGTAGAACTTAACAGTTTTGAGTTTAATAAGGCATGGAGGCTTTGGACAGTGGGTGAACCAAATATATTGAGGGGACAGACGAGGGATTTTTTTGAAAAATAGATGCAATTTATCACAGCAAGGTTTCTTTTCTTAGACTTCAACCCCTTTTGTTGTAATAGCATCATTCTTTTCAAGGTAATCAATGATTAACAATATCCCAAAGAGACATATCTTTCTGTTCATTGATTGTTTTTGTTCTGTGATATATGCAGTTTACATTTTCAAATTTGATTGATTTTATTTTTGCCTTTGTGATAACAAGGATTCTGACTTTTATCCGTTGGTTTGGTTTAAAAGGACTTTGGACCCTTTGAACTGGAAAAATACCATAAAATATTTATAAATATGTATTTTTCTTCGAAATATGAGGGTCGTTCTCAAAGTTCTAGATCAGAAAAAGAAATAGCAAGATTATTAAAAAAAATCAACATAGTGCATATATCAATTCTTCTATTTGAGTCTTTGTTATAGAACACTAAACTCAAAGAAATTTATCAGTACATACTAAATTAATGTGTTAAAATTTGTCGATGCGCGTTTTGCTAACCATGTTAGCATCATCAGGAGATTATTAATTCTTAATAATCTCGTGATGATGCTAACATGGTTAGAGAAACGTGCGTCGAGAAATTTAACATAGTGATTTGGTGTTCAGTGGTAAATTTCTTTGAGCTTATTTATAGTACATACAACTACGTACCAATTTTTTAATATCATTTTCATATCATCGGTATAGTACGATTTGTCCAATTCTGCAAAATAAGCGGTAGTCTCAGCGTTGGCCTCATCATTTGAAGTGAATCTGCGTCCAGCGAGCCTTTCTTCGGGTTTTGGAAGATGTAGTAATAGCTGGGAGATAAATCCGTGGAATACGGTGTACGTGAAAGCATTTTGAAGGTCATGGAGTTTTTCAGCAATAATCTGAGACGTGTGTGCAGATTCATTATCTTGGTGAAACAGCATTTTAAATTCAACAGCCCACTTTTTTATCGTGGAAATCCAAGGGGAAGATACCTTTAAAGTGAAACCTAATTCTTTTTGTACATCCATAGTTCGCGATCTAACAAATCATACATGATAAATATCGTAGACATTTGGTCATATTTGCGCCATTTCTGGACTGTTATTTTTAAAATAAGTTACGTTATTACAATAATAATATACTAAAAGCAAAGGCACCCCTACCTAAGAGACACGAAAGTGCTGTATTTTCATACTTTTTCATATTCATATTTATAGATTTGAACTATTTCTTTTTTTTTACGGGGACTTAAAAGGTGTTTATTGTTTTGTTCAGTAAAATAATACAGGAAAGGTTACGATTATAGTTAATATCTTGTAAACTTTTTTGGTGATATTAGTTTTCGTCTATTTAAACAGTTAAGAAAGTAGAAAATTTTAGGTACGTAGTATACAGTATAAAGAAGATATCAGAATAGGTAACTCTGTTTGTTTCAGATGTCCTTCTAATAGAATCTTCATAAAGCGAACTTAGGGTATCGGGCAAAATCATAAATCGATCAAATGCAAAATAGACGCTAGAATGGAGAGCTATAGGCGATCTTTCGGGAGAGATATGAGACGATACTAGTGTACCTTTATAGTTACTAACCCTTTTTTACTAACTGTTTAATAATTTTAAAGACTGGTGCCTTGTTCCTATCATAAGCAAACAGACATAACATTTGTTTTTTCGTATTTTATATTACACAATTAAGAAAGTGCTGAGTTCTTCAACATTTCAATACAATCCAAATAAAATCTAATATGGTGTGAAGTACTAAGTTTTCTATGTTAGTCGTTTAACATTTATTTTACATACAAACATACATTTACCAGAATATGTTAGTCGGTCTCCCGATGAGTGTTTTTCCAGTCATGTTATCATCATCAGGATATTATTTGACCGGGAACAAATGATTTGGTATTTGATCGAAAATCTTGTGTTTTTACATCAAAAATTTCAACATAAGAATTTGTATGTGGGTAGATTCACTCACATATTGCAATATGACAGTGTGAGTGTGGTGTTAAGGGCACTGATTCTTGATGCCTCTGAAGTACTGGAGTGTTTGCCTTTTATGAAATTTTACGTTTTCAATATACCATTTCTTATATATCTCCTTTCGAGTTGTTGAGGACAGGTAGCCTTGCGCTGTTTGGGTTTTACTTATAAAAAAGGAATGGATTTAACGACTCTTAAGCAAGACAATTTTTGTTGTAATGTTGAAGAACTGTAGATTAGAGTCAAATAAATTTAATATATTAAGAGTATCTGTTATATGTGCCTTATCTTCTTGCATCAGTCTACATTTTCCTTGATCGCTGTACAAATTCTCTAATACTCACTAACATATATTTTTTAAGTCTAACTGTGCCAAATTATTATTTTTGATTCTTGTCTTTTTTTTTTTTGTTAAATATCTGGCAGGCATTAGCATGTTTTGCTATGTCTTTGGTATTCTTCAATTTTTCTATTGAAACCTTTGGTGTGAAACACTAAACTTGAAGAGATTTATCACTAAACACTAAATCACTTGTTTGAACTTCTCGACGCACGTTTTCAGGAGATGATTTAATCTATTAAATATATATGAGCTTAAATCATCTCCTAATGATGGTTAGCGAAACGTGCGTCGAGAAGTTCAAAAAAGTAATTTGGTGTTTAGTGGTAAATCTCTTCAAGTTTAAAGATGATGTAGTTTAAAAATAGTGTCAGATATATTGCAAACTGTTTAGTATTTTTTTTGTTCTCCAGGACAGTTTTTTTTCAACATTTATTTCACATTTTTTTCTGTTTTCTAAAAAATATTGCTAGAGTACACTGCTGAATTTATATTGTTTTAAAATTGTGGATTAATTATACAGCACATAATCTACATTTATATTTCATTCAAGCTTCATTTACTTTTAAAGATGTTTGTTTTGTGGAATTTTTTTATACTAAAGTCAAACTTATATAAATATAAGAAAATATGCAATAAAAAATATAAAAATACTGTAAAAAAAGCTAATTAGCAGAGTAAATTGCAATTTATTTGATTATAATGGTTTTTAACTCTTCATTCTAAATATACTGCAAGTTTACCTTTATTTTGGTTTCTTTTTACTTTTCTTCCTCCAATACTGAAGCATCAACGAAAACACTATATGTTTAAGCGAATTTGAATGCAGAACAAATTTTAACATATTAACAGCTCTGACCATTCAGTATGACTTTGTCTAATATGTAAACTATAGCTCGTACAAAATTAAAACCGTTGCACGTGATCAACATTTCGTCTGCCTTGTTGCCAGATTACAATTAAACATCATAACCTTACTTTAGCGAATTATTTTCACAATTTAACATTAATAACAATTAAAAAATCAACTCTAAATTAAATGCAAGTGACAAACTAACAAAATTATAATGAATGTTGAAAGTTTTGCAAGTGTCGTCCATTTAGTACCTCTAGATATTCAGCGTATATAAAATGTAAAATGGTTTGTTCAAAAACCATTGTCATTTTATATTTGAATGGTTATTAAAATAAAAAGATTATATAATTGCCAAATACATTTATTGATATATAATATGCAAGTATAAAATAGAAAAAACAATGAAATATCTGCATGCACTTATATTTTCATTAATATAATCATTTATTTTCAATCAAGTATATGCTCTCTGTATATTTCATTATTTTATATTCTGTAAGCTTGATTCTTTTTTTCTTGATCAAAGTTATTATCTTGCTTTCATATGACCTCTTAAAAAAAGTTTTAAGCCAACATTGGGAAGCTCCATAAGCCCTTCTCGTGGATCATCTTTTTTTCTATTTAAAACCTCCTTTCAATATGTTGCACAATGACATATGGCATCCATCAAACAGTTGTTTCTCTTTTAATTGTTCATGTAAGGAATTGGAAGTTACATGCTGTCTTAAAAATGAAAATTAAACTGTAAGTGGCTACTTATAGACTACATATGAGTTCAAGAGCAGTCTTTTCTGCAATTAAATAAGTATAATAATTAAAATAATATCTAAAAATTTCCATTGTATTTAAAATTGTATTGCTTATTTATTTAAAATTAATTTCTATCAAATATTCAGCTCAGTTAATTTTTTTTTCTGCAATTCTTAGATTAAGAATACTTACTGTGTTCATACATGATATAAATGGTGTTACGAATAGAACTTGTATCTAAAGTTGCAGTATTGGTAACCCTTTTAGTGAAACTACGCTTTTTAGATGATTTTAAAACAGTGGACATACTCAACCTTAAGGCAGCTGCAACAGGCTAAAAAAAATTATTCTAGTTTCAATAATATATATGACTTAAACTAAATATATCAAATTATTAGCAATTAATATAACTCTATAACAGCCGCAAAGCGTAACAATGGGCCATTATTGACTCGTTCTTGTTCAAAATAGTGTATTAGAGAGAGATGCTACAAACTCTTGACAACAATTATTTAAATGATTTGGCATTTTACAGACTCGGTTTTGACAATTATAACACTGGTAGTTCTTAAAAAAACTATTTTCGATCGTAAGGTAAAAAATTAAAGTTAAACGTTCAGATACAAATGGGATAACCTCCAAACGTGTCACAAATATCAACACGAAAAACTGTAAACTCGATAACGTGGCATATGCTGCCAACTGAACCCAGCTCTAAATTTGAAATTTATTGAGTACATTCCATTTGATTATTATTTAATTTATGTAGTGGTATTTTTCCTGTTCTTCAATAGCGTCATCGATGCAACGGTTTTAGTTTTGTACAGGCTGTATATTAAACTTTATAGTAATATTACCATAAATCATGATAGTCAGGAATTCCATTTTTCAAGTCTACCTGGTTATTTAACAAAATAACCAATTTTTTCTTTTTTAGGCTCTCTAAGAGATTTAGATTTGATTTATCTTCATTATGCAGCAACATTTTTTAATTTTCGTTGAAAGTATTATTTTCTAACGTTAAGTGGTTAGCATAATGATACTTATTTTGTTCCTTAATATAACTTCTTTTATGTTCATTGAGCCTTGTAGAAAAAGACCTTCCTGGTTGTCCAACATGAACTTTTGGATTCGAACTACATTCAATTAAATAAGGGCCTGATTTACGTTCTTTGTTTTGTACACTTTATTTTTGATATTATTGACTGGCTATATATAATTGCTTGATGTGTGCATGTCTAGGAATAGATACTTTATGAAAAATCCAATGACAATTACAAATACATACATTTATTAAGACATTAATGGTTTTGATGTTATTTTTCACCCGCATATGGTCTGCCAGATATTTCCATAATTATATATCTATCTTTTAAGTTTACTTTTTGTTTTACATGAATAAATTTTATTCTACTTAAGATGCTTTGTTTTTTTTTCTGTTGCTGTATCCTGTGTTTGATTTTTTCGTTTTGTTTTGGAGCAAATATATGTTTGAAGGTAAATATATCAAAAAATTAACTATTTAAAATTGAAATACAATTGGATTTTTATTTAGGAATATTTTTCCAGTACATGGTTTTCTTTTTTTTTGCTTTCAGGTGGTAGTTCGAATGGTTCAGATCCATTGAAAGATAACGGCGGACACAGTAGCGCCAGCGATTCAGATTTGACGTCGCTGGGACCGAGATCCGGTTTACCTCATGGTACCACCGGTAACGGGAACGGTAGCAGTAATGGATCAGAGAGGAGCAGTGGCACCCAGCCCGGTCAAGGACAAGGAGCAAACAAAGACATAGCCGGTAGTAGACAGTCATTTAAGATTGCTATGGGGAATCCATGTGAAATGTTTGTTGATGTTATGTAGACTTATAGAGCCAATCATTTGACAATTCCCTTAAGCATCCAAACTGAGACTTAAATACAGTAACAATTTGAGGGTAGTTTAGATAGCTTGATACTTTTAATCCATGGGTTGGATCAGTGATGTCTTGTTTGCAAGAGGCTTGAGAGTGGTCAATATTAACCTGTCTTGTAGGTTCTTCTGATGCTTGGAACAAACAGTTCAAAAACCCAGTCTTTTAAAGTGGGCTGGTCTGTTTCAGGCTTTTGTATTGTAGTTTTTCATCATAGGTAGTTTTTATCAATCATTCATTCATTTCTTTGATTGAAGATGTATTCTTGTCAGAAAAGCGTTCATAATATTCTTTCTTTGTTGCTGCAGTTCTTCTTAGTCATAATTATATTAGGTCTACCGGAAAGTTCTGTCCGTTTTTTAGAATAAAATGAAATAATAAATGTTTCATATCCTGAATAAACTTTATTGAATATACTTTATTTATGATTTCTTACCAGCGTGATGGCATTTTGTATATCCCATTAAAAAAAATGTCTTATCTCTAGAGACGAAAAAGCTTCAGCTTGTCTGATATCTTCTTCTTTATTGAATTTTTTGCCCTGCAAAAAAATTTGTAAGAACCGGATGTTGCTAGGTCCGGGGAATATGGTGCGAGTTTCTGACGAGTCGTCAAAGCAGTATGCGACCTGGCATTATCATGAAGCAGTATGATGTACTTCCTCTTGAACATTGTCGGCCTCTTTTCTTGAAGTGCTGTTTTTAAATTACCCAATTGCTAACAGTTCCTCTCCGAATTTAGCTTTTCGTTTGGTTTCAACAGCTCAAAATGTATTGGTCCTCGAATGTCCCACCATAATACACAACATACTCTTACTCAGGCCCAACTTCGGTTGAGAGGTGGAGGGGAAGGTTTTCCGGATTCACAATATGCTCTTTTTCTTACGATGATTTCATAGGTAACTCGCTTTTCATTCCCAGTTATCATCCGGTCCTCGAAGGGTTCGATTTCTTTCCGTGCAAGCAGAGATGATGACTCAATCATGATGCATATGATGATTCAATCATTCAAATTCCTCTCACTTAACTCATGTGGCACCCATCCCGAATATTTCTATACCAATTCTAGTTTCCGGATACGGTCCGAAATGGTTTGTTGAGTTGTTCAAGCCTTTCCGCAAGCTCCGATGTTGCCAAAAAAGGATTTTGCTTTAACATGACTGTATCGTCGTCGATCAAAGATAGTCGCCCAGAGCGTGGCTTATCAGAAAGGTCGAAATCACCTATTTGAAATTTTTCAACCATCTTTTGCATGTTCTATTAGAAACTGTACCTTTACCAAACAGTTTCAATAAATTTCTACACGCTTCTGTAGCATTTCTTCCTTGTTGGAATTCATACAAAGTACAGTAGCGAAAATTAACTTTATCCGTAGGCATGGGTACACGTTCGCGATTCATTTAATACTAACATGAATCATCTGCGTTTTAGTTAACTTGCTAGATCAGTAAGTATACATTAAGTGATAAAAAGAGAGCGTCAAATGAATATGCGCATATTTGTTGAAACTTGTAACCGGAATGGACAGAACTTTCCGGTACACCTAATAATTGTTCTACCTTTCTGTGCTTTATCTACAATTACATTTTTCTTGTCTGCGCTCAAACTGGTGCGATTTTTTCCTGAATTATTCCTCTGTTCGCTTGTTGAAGCAGTTAAATTGAATAAAAGGTTCAAATTCACTTTAAAACATAAGAACTGCAGGTGCACTTCAATTGTTGACAAGTGAGAATTGCTAATTGTGATGTACTACTGAGATTTTTTGAGTATAACTACTATATATTTTTTAAAATATCTTAGAATTAATATTGATTGTCGTTTTATAACTTTTTATCCCGCAGTCTGGCGTGAGACCTCTACAAAAATTATGAAAAATATGGTATATGGTTTTCATTGTATGTATTTTTAACAGTAACAATTCTTTGATAGATTTAAAGTAATACCCTCAAGTTGTTACTTGGTCTGAATGACATAAGCATTACAATTTTTTTTTAACTATTTTCAAGTTACATTACTAAGATAAAGCTAGATGGTGAAATTTGATCCCACGTAATTTTTGCTTTAAATTGCTTCATTGTTGCAGTGTCCATATTAAAACGCTTTTGATTGGGGTAGTGTTCATAGATAAAAAAAACGTTTGAAATA
Source organism: Cosmopolites sordidus (assembly GCA_031761425.1). NCBI lineage: Eukaryota > Metazoa > Arthropoda > Insecta > Coleoptera > Curculionidae > Cosmopolites > Cosmopolites sordidus. Next base: position 588,713 of record JARFXV010001235.1, on the reverse strand, counting down.
TAATATACACAGGGTGTAAGGGAAATAACTTTCGCAAATTTAGCCAACTATTCTTTACATTATTTTGAACAAAAAGCGTTTCCTTTAAGCATGTATCCAAAATGCAACCATTTCCGCGGAAAACATTTAATTTCCTCTTTATGGTATTATTTGAAAATAAAATATAATAATTTTAAATCAATTTATTCCATACATTTTAGCATACATTTGGTTTGTTTCTTTTTATAAAAATTAAGACAAACTTGTACATAAATATCCTTTAATGTAAAAGTTGAAACTACCAGCACTAATTTGTCACACCATAACACTTTTTAAACTATTCACCCTACATTAACCCTTTCTCTATAAATTATTTTTATTACGTGTTCACACAATCAGCTAAAATTTAACAAAAAAAATATGTGAGGAATGAGGGGGGGATCACATTTGTACCATAGGTATTTTATGGTGGGACATATGTGTACTCATCGGTACTGAAAATCAGATAAATGACGATGCACACATATTACAAAATAATGAAAAAGCTATTTGTTATATCATGTTTATAAAAAAGTAGTTTCAAATAAGAGTAAAACCTAACCTTTTATTAAAAAAATGAAATATTAAGAGCACAAATAAGTTCAAATCAATCAGTATCAAAAATTAGGAATTTATTGTGAAAGAACGGTACATTACGTTTTATTCAAAGTATTGTCCATCACTAGCCACTACTATTTGCCATCTTTTTGGCGGCATTCGGATACCATGTCGGAAGAACTCTTCAATCTTTTGAGGCTATCCACGAATCGACCCAATTTTTGGTACCTTCATATGATGTAAAGCGCTGCTCAGACTGACCATATGCCATCGATCGGTACAAGTGATAATTGGAAGGGGCAATGTCTGGTGAATACGGCGGGTGGGGTCGGACTCATGTAGGAGAATAATTTTATCATGTCTGGAGTAGTAATGGGCGCGTTTTTCTTTGAGTACTCTGCATAATCTCATTAATTGTGTTCGATAGAGAGCTCCAGTAATGGTTTCGCTCGGTTTGAGCAATTCATCATACACGAGACCAAGCTGATCTCACCAAATATACAGCATGTTTTTTTTCCATGAACATTCCGTTTGGCTGTCAATATTGAAGCTTGACCAGGTGGTCACCATGATTTTCTCTTTTTTGTGCTATCGTAGTGGATCCATTTTTCATCACCAGTAACTATACGATGCAAAAACCCCTTTTTTATGCCTGGCAAGAAGCATTTCACTCATGCAAAATCGGCGTTGAACGTCTCTCAGCTTCAATTCATATAGAACCCAATTTCCTTGTTTCCATTCTCAACGATGTGAAATAGCCTCTTGAGTCACTTCTAATGTAAGTGCAAGTTCTTTTTGCGTTTGGGACAAATCCTCCAATAATGCTTCCAATTCCTTGTCTTCGTACACTTTCGGCCTTTCACTGCGTTCTTTGTCTTCCACGCCCAACTCACAGTTTTTAAACTTCTAGATCACTCATGACAACTTAACTCATTTAAAGCAGCCTCACCATATACTTCTACAAGCAATCGGTACCCCTCAGCTGCAGATTTCTTCAAATTAAGGAAGTAAATCAAAAGTTCCCGCAAATGACACTTATTCGGCACAAAACATGACATTTTCGCACGAAAAAAATTATGTGATGCTGATACAGAGTCACTAATACTTTAAGGTTATGTTGTTACCAGATAACCAAACTTACGATATTACGTTTTACAGCTAACGATTTCAACATAACCTTCTGGTGGGGGCCATCTTTTATCTAATGGCGTAAACTTATTTCTACTCCTAACAAAATACAGTATAAAGTAAAATTTAAAAAAAATGAATAAAATATAATACCTACAATGTAATAAAAATTAATAAATTTCTTTTGAAAAACATTAAGAACACGTTGAAAAAGTGCTGGTATATTTTTAATCGGGTTGGAAGTAGCTTCTCCGTAAATAAGAAGCATATCGTGATATTTGCGTACAGATTACAATGTTGGTTTTAAATGGAATTTAAATACACACATTAAATCTCAAATAGTCAATGCGACTTTGCTACATATTCTTTATATAATAATGAATTATTATTTGCTAAATATGCTTTTACACAGATTTGCTTAAAATTATAATCCTTATAGCTTGTCCATTGATTTTTTTGCGGTGATACTTAGGTTTTTAATTAACTCTTGCTCTAAGGATCTTTTTCTATTCAAATGATGTGAAGAATCGTTGGTTAAATTTACAAAAGTTATTTCCCTTTCACCATGTATAGCTTGCCTTCCAGTAAATATAAAGAAGAAACAGGCAAAATTTCTATTTGGTTTGTGAGCATGTTATTTGTGTTCTTTTTATATTGGCGTTTTTATGGGAACAAATATAAATTATGTGATAAACATTTTAAACTAAATTTAATTCCACTTGTTTTCTTTTTAATCAATTGAAAGTATTTGTTATATTTTACACAAACATATATTTTTATGTATATAACATTAAATAAACATTACAAACAACTTAGATATCTAATGTTTTTAATGATAATTTATTTAAAAATTTTTTTGTTGGTCTATTAACGCATTAAAATCAAAATTAGTGCATATCTTTTTGAATAGTTGTGTATATTTATGCCATAATTATTAAAAAAATAATTACAATATATAGCGAAATTCTCGTACCAGTTAGAAAAAATATTGAAACAAATACTAGGGTGGAACAAAAGAATTTGCGTTTTTCAGGTACTTAGTAGTATCTTTTTTTATCTAAAATGCCGGTTAACGATAGGGTGGGATTCCAATTCCCCTGAAAGTTCCCTAGTAGTAGGTTTAGGAGTTGCAACCACAGCTTCTCTTAAAACGTCGTCATCGTGGACGACCTGATTTTCCCTTATCTTCAAGACCCATGTCTCCGGGAACTTTTTGAACCTGATGTGAACGGTGCGGATTGATACCACACCTACCCCCTTTAGTTCGTTAATCTTACGAGTGGCGTCAGATGTTTTGAAGCTTTATTTAAAAAATGCCTTAGGCTGGTGATAGACGAGGCGACTTGTGTGGCTTGATTCGTGACCTGGGAAGCACCACCCCCGGTGCAGACGCATTAGTTAAATTATGAAAGTCAAACAGTTATCAGCTCTAACCTAACTTCACCGTGTGAAACTGAAAAAATATAAAAAACACATATGAAATATGTTTATTTGGCAGAGAATATACAAAAACCAACATTCCATATAATAATTTCAAAAATAAAATTAAGCGATTTCCGCTTTTTGCTACAAGGTGTGACAGGCTGATTAGAAAACTGGGTGGCGGCCACCTGCTGAGTCGTACTAGAGTCGCCGATGGTCGACCAGGCTGCGCCACCCAGCAACTAGTAACGGGCAATTGGGAACGACCCATTTAAACTCCCTTGATGGTTGGGTGCGCTACCCAAGTCGCCTCGTCTGTCATCGGCCTTAAAGTTGCTTTAATGTGGTGACCTACTTTCCCCAGTTTAACATTTTTGTTAAAAATCGTCGACTGAATATTTAGCAGTGGAATCATTTTAGTACCGAAAAAGGAATGTTTATATGTCGGAGCAAGAAGTTTAAATCGGATTAAACCTCTAAGGACTGAACTATAGTCCTTTATTTATAAACAAAGAAAAGCGCATATACTTCTGTTCTACCCTAGTATTTTTAAGGAAGTATAATAAATTATACAGCGAGGAAGAAGTATTTGAATGAATCGGTATCAAATTGGTTGTATATCTCTGTTTATATGTCTTTCCACCATCCACCATGTCTATCAACCATCCATCCTATTGTGGAGTTGTATTATAGCTGTTTTGGCTCATAGTTTTTCCTGTTACAAAGCAGTTGAGATGTTTATTAGTCTGATGGAAATGTACATAGAAGTTCACTATTTAAAAACTTTAAATTCTTTTCTGATCAGTTCATTTTAACCTACAGTTTGTTCTGATCATGATTAAAATTTTCCTTTCATAGCTTCATTACAGCTTTCATGGTAGAATTTATGGTCATGGGTCTTTTTCTTGTAATTCTTTCAGATATGTTGAATTTTACAGGATTGAATTCTTTGGAATAATCATCAGTTAATTCAAATGCTATATTCTTATCATTTTTTGTGATTATTTTAATATACTTCCAATAATTATGTATATAGATAAAAACCAAGATAGTTATATTGTAGTTATTTTATGTTGGAAAATTACTAAATGCTATGTTTAGTGCAGCTAATTCTATAAGATCTTGTTGCATGTGGCATGTTTTTACTTTTTCAATAAACCTTTTTAGTTTTATTTGAGCTTATTTTGTTTTATTTTGCCTATTATTAATACTTTGTTAAAATTCCTACAATATTTGTTTCGCCAAGTAGATTTTTTAGGTTATCTAGCAACTCAGGTAAAGTTGAGAAACAAACGTAACGAAAATATTTGTGTGTCTAGGCAGTTTATTCTTTATATTGTAGGTTTTTTGAGTGCACACTGGTCTCCTACAATATATGGATTTTTATATTTTGACTTAATTATGTTTTAAAAGAATAAACTTCAGAGCGCTGGCATTTTGAGTAAGCAGATAAGTTTTAAAAGATTTTTTCCTTGTAGTCCAGTTCAGTTCAGTCAAACAGTTTTTTTGCTCCTTGGTATCACAGCCTATAAATGAGTCTTGCCGCTCATAATCAGTTTTATTTGCGGTAATTTTGAAACGTCTCTTTTTGAGTTGTTCTGCCAAAGAGACTACTACCTCTATTTTTTTTAACCCCTGTTCGCCCCTCCACGAGTCTCCTTGATATTCGACTTTTTGGCATTATCTGACCACTGGCATCTGAGTCGATAAACCCTCACATAGTCTACGATATTTAGATATTTATATTTATTCAGTATCGAGATCTTTGAATAAGCGTGGAATGGTTAGAAGTCCGTGGGTCATACTATGAAATGTGGATATTTTACGTTCCATGACTGATTTGAACTTGTATAAATATATATATATATATATATATATATATATATATATATATATATATATATATATATATATATATATATATATATATATATATATATTTATATAATATAGTTGTTACAAATATTTTGAATTCTATGAAATTCTATGAAATTTACTGAATTATCCGTCTCTAGTTCTATTGTCAACTGGATTTTTGTGTTTACAATATTTAAATATTCAAGAAATTGACCCAATAGTCTTTCGGCAAAAATATATGTGTCTTCTATAATTAGTGTCGTTAAATAAATTGTTCCCAATGGTAATTCATTCGTTTGTTGGTAGAATTTTGAACAGAAAATAATTTTGTTCGGTACATACATTGATAGATTCTCTGAGAGCATCTTTGTGTACGATTTCAAGATTACATTCATGAATTCTTTCATCGAGGATGTTTTTAAGATCTTGTATGGGAATGGAGAAAAAAAAACTTTATATCGAACGAAACTAACTTTACATTGGGAGGTATCGGTATGTTTTTTAATTTTGTTGTTCTATTGTATTTTTGATTGCTTTGGACAGTGGCGGTTGGTCCATAAGGGCACGTGAGCACGTGTCCCATCTAAAAAATTAAAAAATGAAATGAAAATGTGATGTCGTGACAGTTACACTCTTATTTCTACACAGCAAAGTGTGTGTATGATACTAAGAAATGTAAAATTTTTGGTTGCGACGCATTTCCCTATACCCATTTCAAAATTTGGTTATACGTGCCCCACCTGTTTTTTCACCCCCACGAACTGCCGCTGGTTCGTGACCCTTTGATCTTAGGACACACTGCAGAGAGTAAGTAGTTTTGTTACTGATTTAATAATTCGATTTCTGATTTTTTCTACGTTTTCGTCCAGTTTGCTTCCCAGATTCGTAAATTCATTTACAATTTCCGTATTGTCATCCTTGATTATTCAGTTTTGTTATCTTTTTTTATTAGTTCTCATTCCCATTATCTTTGTTTTGTATATAATTATTTCTAGACCGTACTGTCTCGTTTTCTTTATCACTGTTCCATTCATGTATCTATCTGTTCCTTTGATGACTGTTCAATACTATGCAAAAAGGATTGGTGCCAATCCAGCCCCCGGTTGCAAACCTTCTGAAATTTTAACTACTACAGTCAAATGAGGTTTGTTATTGTTTGTTAATATTTACTGCAGGGGAAAAGACCGTACCACGTCGAATATTAGTTAATAACTGAAGTTAGGCGACGTTGCGAGCTGTTGATGCCTGGATGGGTGACCCGTCGAAAGCTATAAGCGCGAAATGGTCTGTAAAATTCTGAAACAAAAATTAAACTGGTGTGTTTGTTGAGTTGTTACCATAATTTGAGAATCCTGGAATATTCCCAATACACTTTTTTGTAACTCTGTATTACAATTAATTAGAATACAAAATCTTCTTTTTTATTGGTGTATATTTTCTTTGTTTTTGGTCACACATATATTTTAGTATATTTTATAATACTGTCATCTTAACAGATCCTTCAATTTAAATGGGAACGAGATACTTCTATTGGAACCTTCAGTGTGAAACACTAAACTTAAAGCTCTCAAACCCAAGATTAAAACATCTCCTGATGATGCTAACACGGTTAGGTTTGAAGTAAAGATAATCCAAAATATCTTGAGAAAATTCATAAATATCAAGCGCACTTGAATCAAGCACCCTTAAACCCACGAGCCCATTTATTAACTTTATTTTAGCCAATTTATCAACCGTCTTTTAACTTCGTCTAATTTTAATGCTGATCAGCATTTTTAAAACGTGTTTACCGGGTCTGTTGATATTTAACCAGAATTTGCCCATAGATGGCCCTAGGTGCCAATGAAGTTACCGTCAAGCCGTGTCATTGGCGCCATTTCTTTGTTAACATCTGACAAAAATTTGCAACTCAACAATACAAGTTTCATACAACAACATAGTTTGTAACAGCGTTGAACATGTCGCATATCGTGCCTGGAAACTACGATTTGCGGACAGCATTGATTTTCTGTTACCATTTAAAGAAAACTGCTGCAGAATCGCATCGAATTCTTGTCGAAGCTTGCGATGGGCATTCTCTTGGTAAATCACAGTGCTTTGAGTGGTTTAAAAAATTTAAAAGTTGCGAAAAGAACGTACGGATCAATTAAATGTAACACGAGAAGCCGTCTCTATACGTGTGAAAGCCATAGGAAAGATCCAGAAGATGGGAAAATGGACGCCACATGCAGTGAGTGAAAGACATTTGCGAAATGCGGCCAGCCAGGTATAAAAAAATCATTGCTCCATCGAATTGTGACTGGTGATGAAAAGTGGATATATTTTAAGAATTCTAAGCGTAAAAGATCATGGGTAACTCCAGGCGAACCATCGACATCGACCGCAAGACCAAAACGCAATAGAAGGAAGACAATGCTCTGTTTGATGGGATCAGAAGGGTGTGATCCATTATGAGCTGCTAAAACCTGGCGAAACCGTTAATACTGAACCCTACCGACAACAAATGATCGATTTGAATCAAGCCGGGAAATACTTTCGCATACGGCTTACTCACCAGACTTGTCTCCGTCCGTTTACATTATATTTGCGTCAATGGGACACGTACTTGCTGAGCAGCGTTTGACTTCTTACGAAAATGATTCGACGAACGGTTTGCCTCAAGAGAGCAACAGTTTTTTTGGCGTGGCATCCACAAATTGCGACTGGTGGGAAAATGTATAGTTAGCGATCGGCAATACGTCGAATAAAATATTTTTTATAATTTTCATACAATAAACGTGTATTTTCTATGCAAAAATTCCGGTTTCATCTTTACAATCTGGTAATGGTACATATTTCTATCCTTATTCGCAAAATCCCATCAGGTTCTTAATTGAGCAGGTGCCAAAACTAAATTAATTTGACATTTGAAATGACGCTATATATCGGTCATCCTATAAACCCCTCGTATTATCATAGTCTTTCCCTTAATATTTCTTATTATTTGAAATATTATTATTGTTCAGTATGCTTTTTAACTTTGTTTTTAATTCCCATCTTTTTCATCTCTTGTTTCTTACATTCTTCATCCTTCATTTAATTTATCTTCATAATATACCAGCCCCACTTTTTTTCATATTTGAAAAGAGTTTTATAGTCGGTCCTATTTTTTTGTAATTTTCATGATGACATTTGAATTGATTTTCTCCATCTGACATTATGGCAAATAAGTGCTATATTTCACAAAAGTTTTTTCGTCTTGACATTTGAGATACTGAAAGTTGTTATTTATAAAATGACTTGTAAACTAAATAGACTATACAGTTTTTACAACAAATAATAACACGTTTTAGTGACAAGGTGCATCTTCATTTAAAAATGGATAGAAACGCAAGCAAAGAGCATATGGTGTAGAGAGAATTTAAAATGATCGAACTGTCAATACTTCTTGTCACTTAGCTGATGTTTGTCAAAATATCAAAAGTCGCTTTGCCTTTATTTAATTCATATCGATATATAAATCCATATAAGTCGGAGTTTTCTGTTTTTAACATTTTTTGTTTTATACGAATATTAATTGATTGCTTTATCGTTCATTCTTTTATTTTGTTTCGTTAACAAAATCATCGTTTTTGTTTAATTTGTTCACTAATTCATTATTTTATTGCAGTTTTAAGTTACCTCTAAGCGCAATTTTCACAGTAGGCATTTTTGCAATTTTTTTGCAAAATTTCCTCATTTTTAAGGTAAGTTTCGCTTGTTTATTTTAACCAAGTGACCCATTCAATTCTGCATGTTGTTTTTTTCCATTTAATTCTTGTATTTTGTACAGGCAAAAAAGTATTTTAATTTGTTTGTTTTCTTTTATTTTAGATCAAATGGGCGTGGTGAGCTACCAGTTTACGCAAACGTAAAGTAACTCATTAGATCCAAATAATCAATACCAGTATACCATAACGATTTTTTAAAAGTTTTATAAATGCTTAATGTATATTATTATACTGTTATATGTACAGGTGATTTTTTTCTGTAGCGTAGACACGGAGAATAGATTATAGTCTTTGGACAACAAATTATTGTAGGACGGAATATGGAGTAACTCAAAAATTCCACTTTTATTATTGGTAATACATTTGTTATTGATTCGATTTAGCAAAACACGAGTTCAATTGGAGAAAGTTTGTTTTCTCGAAAATGGTGTATTATAACGACAATAAATGTATCTTTTCCTTTTCTTCTATTTCTATTTTATTCTCTTTTTAGATAGTGTTTCTTCACCTATTCTGATGAAGTCATAAGGAAAACATAAGTTTGTGAAAAACAGATTTTTTTTCGGAAAAAATTATTTTTATTCAAAATAGCCTCCTTGCGCGTGAACCTTACGTTTTACACGGTCACTTAGGTCGATGAATGAATTTTTGAGCTCACCCAAAGATATGTCCTTCAGGATGGTGGTCGACGCCTTTCGAATGGCTTCAATGTCGACATAACGATGTCCTTTCATCGGAAGTTTTTCGAATAGATAGAAACCGCAGGGAGCCAAATGATGCGAGTATGGTGAATGATTGATGGTTAAAATGCCAGTGATGAGCGGTGGGACGGCGTAGTATCGTGCAACAAGCACCAGCTGCCTTGTGGAAGGTATTGTGTATAACACCAAAATAAAACTCGGCATTAATTATTTGACCAGGTGGAACGAACTCCTTGTGCACAATTCCCTCCCAATTGTAGAAACAAATCAACATTGTTTTGATTTTTCACTTCTCGAGACGGCTTTTCTTCGAATTTGGGTTCACTTCGGTGCTTCCATTCGGCACTTTGACGCTTGGTTTCTGGATCATTGAAAACATCTCGTCTCATCACCAATAACAATGCTGTTCTTGAAGTTTTCGTCCTTTTTCGACTCTTTAATCAAGTCCTTGCAATGGATAGAAGAGCTATTTTTTGTCGTCAGTCAATTTGTGTGCACAAACCGTCCCAAGGCACAAACCTTTCCAAGTCCCAAATGATCGGTCAAAATGCGATGAATTCAATCTTTGGATATTTTCAATTTCATTTCCATGCATCGCAATGAAGATTTGGATTGATTTTTTTTATAAATTCACGCACAATTTCAATGCTACTTTGAGTAGTCCTTGTCGTCCTCACGATCTTTGAATTGTTTAACACTCGTGGATTTTGCCACGGGATAAGCAATCCTCACCATACCCTTGTTTCATTAATCGAAACGTTTCGGTGAATGTTTTACCAAGTTTAAAATAAAACTTAATGTTCTCTCTTTGTTCGATGTTCATGTTTCGACGGGTGGTATAAACACATTGACAGTATAATCGCGATAACTTGGCTTCTAATAATTCGAATGACGTTAGTGAAGAATGCACGTTTTCAACGCAGACCCCCGTCAAAAGATGGCGCCATTAGAAATAGCTATTTTTAAAAAGTCCTCTTTTCCATGTTTATTGTATGTAATTTCCATGTATATATATATATATATATATATATATATATATATATATATATATATATATATATATATTTATATATCATCATCATCATCACCATCATCATCAGCCTGTATCGATCCACTGCAGGATGAAGGCCTTCTCAGCATGCTTCCAACTTTCACGGTCTTGGGCTTTCCTCTGCCACTCGGGGCCAATATACTTAACGATGTCATCAATCCATCGTGCTTTCGGTCTTCTTCGCGGACGTTTGCGATCAAGCGGTATCCACTCCAGGATTGCCTTGGTTCATCTGTCATCCCATCTCCTCGCTATATGGCCTACCCATCTCCATTTCAATTGCTTTACTATTCCACTGATGTCACAGACTTTTGTTTGTTCCCTGATCCATGCGCAGGACTTTCTGTTTCGTCTTGTAATGCCAAGCATGGGAATGGAAAGATCCCATCTGTGCCACCCGAAGTTTTTGAATTGATTGCGATGTGAATATATATATATATATATATATATATATATATATATATATATATATATATATATATATATATGAGCATTTTATTGATTGTTTGGCTGGGGCTCCCTTCTATTGGAGGGCACATGTTTAGACTCCTGAAGAGTCCGCAGTCCAAAGAATTCTAACACTGCATATGAGTCAAAAAAGTCTCAATAAACTAGTCTTTTTTTAATATTTTTTATTTAGAAATTAAAAAAAAAATAGTTTAATTAGAAATATCTTTCAAACTAAATATCTGCAATCTCCTAAGGAATAGTAAAAATGAAACTAAAGTCGTTTGAAACACTTTATTTGAACAATGAAAATTAAAACGATACTGGCAACAAAAAATTATATTAAAAAAGTCTTCATTCACTAACATTTCTTATGCTAATTTGCAACTTTCTAAAACGCAAATATCATGTATAATTGCCATTTGCTTTAATGATGGCATTAAGCCTTTTGGAAGACTTAAAACAAATTTTCTTGTAACTTTTGGGGTAATGTTCTCCCACTCTTGCCTTATTTTATTTTTGAGATTTTCCCTTTTCTAACGTTTTCCCACGCGACGGTTTAATCCTTCTCACAGGTGTTCTCTTGGGTTAATATCCGGTGATTGCGGTGGTGTATGAAGTTGGTGGACATTATGGAATATCTATTCACGTACAAGTCTAGCAGTGTGCTTGGGATCGTTATCTTGTTGGAATAAATAACAACCCTCAATGTTTGTAAGATTTTCAACACTTTGATTTACATTATTCCTTTGAATGTTTAAATAGCCATGTTGGTTCATAATACCGTCACTGAAAATTAAATTGCCATGCACCCCCACAATAAAATATTTCCTCCTCCCTGTTTCACTGTAGGACAAACATTTTCAATTTTCAAAGCTGTATTTTATTCTGCAAGTTTTGGAGCAGTTATTTTAGAATTGATTCTAATCTTTTTCAGACCAGACCCACTTTATAGGAACCGGTGGCTTTGTACTGATTTGTTACGTACTGTACAGTGACATGTGATTTTTCAATTATTTTGCCAATATTTCTAAAGGACCTTTTCTTTTTCCATAAATCTACGATCATTTTTCTAACAGAAATTGGAAACAGATTTAAAAGTGACTCTTTTAAACAAGTTTGATTCATTTGTTTTAAGCGAAATTTGACACAGGCCAACTTGATAAACTATTAATAACTAATGATGCTGAATAGCATTTTACTAAAGTGTTTGAAACGAATTTAGTTTTATTTTTATTATTTCTTAGGAGATTGCCGATAGATACTTTGAAAAATATTTCTAATTTAACTTAAATTAAAAAGGAAAATATAAAAAAATCTTAAAAAAAGTTTTCGGTACCCAGTTCAATAAAGGAAATTTTTGGGATACTCTGTATACATTCGATAGTTCATAATAAAGCAAAATTAGGCACAGTTAACGATTGTATTTATAATTTATTTACAAGCAGGTCCGAAAGGAAGCTTGAAATCAATTTGTGCAATTTAAAAGGTTTTATTTTATATTTCCTTTTAGAAAAAGCTACATAAGTTTTTGGACCTGATTCTTGGAATGTATTGTTTTTTTTCAAATTTCAAAACGTGTGAGTTTGGTTCATGAGGTTGAAATTGATATATTTTCGATCTGGGAGTTTACGATATTGGTATCCACAATATTTACATTGGTCGTGACAAATGTGGATAGAGCCGATGATTAAGTAGTGATAATAGTGAATGTTTTGGCCTATTCTTTAAAACTAATAGGCAACACGAATTTAGCATTTAACGATGTTAGCATCATCAGGGACATGATTTAATCTAATCTTAGATTAAATCATGTATCAGAATCTAAGATTAAATTAAATCATCTACTGATGATGCTAACATGGTGACATGGTAACACATTACCATGGTAACATGGTAAATCTCTTCAAGTTTAGTAAATAAAACAATGTTTAAGTTAAATACAGTGGGGGACAAAGCTATTTAGCACACTATGTATTTCATATGAAAATGATATTATTCTCTCTAAAATATAACCACAAGTAACTTCATATTATATTTTTATGTATTACATACCCATCCATTTTTTTTTAAATAAAAAAAATTAAATTTTTTTCTAAACTGAACAAGAAATATACAAAAATAAGATTAAATCCTTCGGAATAGGTCGACAATAGTATTGGCACAATATATAAAAAATATATGTTTATAAAAACTAATGTTTTGTAAGGCCTCCTTTCCTTTTTATGATTTGTCAATCTTCTCAAAGAATTCTTCTCAAAGGAACCACATTAGCTGTGGTGTCTAAAGCGTCAGTCTTACGTTACGGCAGTTAATGTGGAGCGGGTTCGAATCCCGTACTAGGCAAAAAAGTTTTTATAAAAATTCTTGTGCATGTTTCTAGGTAAGAGTGTAAAATCTGACAAGGAATCACCACCTCTCAGTCACGCCAGTTCGAGGCTGGGTAAGGCCGGATGCCTTCTGAGAGGTTTTCTACGTTGGTCACTCGCCAGTCGGTAGGCTTCTCGAGATATTTTCGATTAAGCACAAAACTGTAGCTGATGACCGTGGTTCGGAACCCACGTTAAGTTGTAGGTCCAGTCGCTAAATAGCCTTCTCAGTTGCTGATGCGCCTCTAACCCCAAAACTTGACTTGAATTCTTCTCAAAATATTCAAAAATTGGATTTAATCTTTAAGAATAGGTGGACAAGTATTGGTACACTTAAATTTTTTTATTCCAGATAGGGTATAAAAATGCAAACAAAATCACAACGTTTTTGAAGATGTTGACTGCACTGATAGGAAATTCTAAACTCTTAGTTTTGTTGTGGTTTATTTGTTACTCATTTCAACAATTTAAAGGCTGAATTATATTGTTGAAGTGGGTGTGAAAGGTCCGGAAACTAGGAAGTCCGAGTGAAAAAATATTGTAAATTTAAGAAAGGAGGGTAAATCCTTTTTTGAAATTGCTCTAGTATTGAAGAAAAGTCAATTTACTCTGCGTAGTGTCATATATTTGAAAATGCTGACAATTTTAAAATTTCAAAACTGCCGGAGAGAGAATAAAAATAATAGTGAACGAAATAAAATAAAACCTCATACTTCGGCTTCTAAAAGTGCTTTATGTTAGCAGAAGATAATAATAACTATGTTGACCCAAAAACAGTTCGCAAAGTTCTTCATAAGGCAGGGAGTAATGCTAGAGTAGCCAGAAAAAAAACCGTATATTAACAAAGCGAATCGAGATTTTACCGAGAAAGGCGTCTGGATTTTACAAATGCACATTTTAATTGGGATAATGCGTTTTAGGATACGGTCCTGTTTTCAGATGAAAGCAAATTCAATATTTTTCTCTTTTTCACTTTCAATTGCAGTTAAAACGTCTGCATCAATCTGTTAAACATGGCAGTGTCTTAGTGTGCGGGTGTATGGCATCAGGGGGAGTTGGCAATGTAGTATTTATCAAAGGTATCACGGACAAAAACGTATATTTAAATATTTTAAAAGAAAACTTAAAAAATAGTGCTGAAAAATTAAAGCTAACGGAGGATTATTATTTTCAAAAAGATAATGATCCAAAGCATATAGCGTATATAGTGAAACAGTGGATAGTCTACAACGTACCACATTCTCTGAATACACCTTCACAATCTCCTGGCATCGACCCTATTGAGAATATTTGGAGAAAAATCGGCAAATGGATTAAAAAACCTCATATTTCAAGGAAACAATAACTTAAAGAAATACTACTGCAAGAACGGAATAATATCGGTCCTAACTATACCCATAATCTAGTTCATTCAATGAAGAGAAGACTGACTGAATTCATAAAAAGGAAAGGAGACCCTACAAAGTAGTAGTTTTTATAAATATATATTGTGCCAATATCTATTCTGAAAGGTTGAATCTAATTTCTGTATATTTTTTTGTTCTGTTTAAAAAGTTATAATTTGTTTATTTTAAAAAAGTGCATGGTATGAAGTTACTTGTGTTTATATTTTAGAGAAAATAATATAATTTTCATATGGAATATCTAGTGTGGTAATAATTTTGTCCCTCATTGTATATATTTAATTATGAATGAATGAATAAATGATGCTGTATTGGCTGACAGACTACTGCCCAATTAAAAGACAATTTCAAACCCAAGTAGATATAACAAAAATAATTTTAGAATTAATTCTAATCTTTTTCAGAACACTAGGCTTAACCTAACAATGGTGCAAGCATATTTATATAAAAATTAATTCTAACATCATTACAAAAATTATTTCCACTCTCAAAAGCTAATTTTTACTGAGTAAGCGGGAACTGAAAAATATCCATCAAGGACACAGAAACGTTCCCGCCAATGACATATCTGTTAAGCCGGTCATAGACTTCCTTCTTTTTCATCCATTCGAAACGCCGCGGTTCAGAACGTCGTTCCAAAAACCGATGTGTGTGACGAAAAACCGTCGTGTTCATCGGTTGTTTTAATTTTGATTAAAATGGACCAAAAAACATTAAACAAACAATTTCTAATTGATGTTTTTGAAACCTATAGACGATTTCCTTACATGTGGCGAATAAAATCGGTTGAATACAGAGATCTGAATAAAAAAATAAAGCCTATGAATTATTACTGAAGAAATACAAAGTAATAGATAACGATGCAACATTACAAATAGTCAAAAACAAAATAGATTCTCTACGTGGCGATTTTAGAAAAGAATTGAAGAAAATCGAAAATTCGCAAATGGTTGGAGCTGGGGCAAATGACATTTACCAGCCACATTTATGGTACTTTAAATATTTTACATTTTTAATAGATCAAAAAACTCCGCGATGAACTGTTTCGAGTATTGATATTAATGATGAAAACTTGGCAAATATGGCTAGTTCTTCATCCATCCTACCTTTAAGTAATTAAACCAATCTCCCGGCTCCATTTTCAACCCATTTAATAAATTAATACGGGAATGTTTTTCGATATAAAAGCCATTCTTTCACCCATATTGTGCGCTGCTTTTTTTTATTAATTTTACTTAAAACAACCGCCACTCCCACTGCATTCCGAGAACAATTGAAAATTACTGCTGGGTCAGATTCTAAATCACTCGTAGTGTGTGGGCAGAAAAGTTTGGCGATTCAACACGATGTTCCGAATCGCGGCGATTCGAACGGATGAAAAAGAACGAAGTCTGTGGCCGGCTTTATGGTCTCGGTATGCTCTTTCGAGCGGTGCATTAGGGGCCAAGTTGGTGCTAGAGGTAGGTATGGTGAAAGTATTTCGAATTCGGGGGTCATATAACCGAATTTGATTGAGGAGTTGATCACAATCAATTAAGCAACGGCAGAGGAAAAGCTGAGCAGTATACATTCTACTATCCTCCAGGGACTGACAGGAGAATCTCTCGAATAACAGAATGTGGTTATAACCTCTGCAGGGGTAGGCACCATCCAGCTTAAAAGACAGATTCTTTGGAAAACGCCGCTGAACTTGCTCAATATGAGAAATTTGTGTAGTATATATTGGCGACCAAACAGGGGAAGCATTCATAAGTTTAGAACGTACTAAGGCATTATTCAGAGATAGAAAACAGCTGACATTATCAAAAGCTTTTGCTGATCTAATTAGGAGGCCAAGTGTTGCAGTTGCTGACTGCATGATTTGATCAATGTGTTGGTTGAATGATAGTTTTCTATCGATATACACTCCCAGGTCCAGGTCCAGAAAGATATTAAAAATAAAGAAAATACACCGGCGTTCCACGTTGGTGCTTTGTCGTTCCCCCATCCGCCATCTAAAGCGCCAGCAAGTGTCTCACTGGACTGGATTTCCCTTCATCCGCTCTCCGAGCGTTTAGCTTGAGTCCAGCTGATGACGGCTTAAGGCTTAATATATATATATATATATATATATATATATATATATATATATATATATATATATATATATATATATATATATATATAATTAGATGAGCATAGACCCGGTTGGATCACGCAAAGCATTCCGACTTATTCTTGAGTATTCTTTCTGATCTTCCACATCTCTCTCCGTGGATCCTCTTTCTCTCCTTCGTCCACCTTGTCCCCGATCCTCTTGAAACTTCGCTCTCTGATGCGACGTCCCACATATGTATTTTGTTTCTGTACTTGCTTCTGTGCTCAACCTCTGTCGGATCCATTTGTACCCTTCCCAGATCAGTTCTGACTTGTGCGATGCATGGTACTGTTGACTTGACCCCTTGTATGTATGTAAGAATTTTGTTGGTGAGTCTTGTCGGTGGGAGTCTACTGATATGTCCATAGAATTTCAACCTTCTTTTTCTTATGTCCACCGCTACGTTTGACATTCTCTCTGTGGTCTTCCTTGGGCCGAGAATTTTCCTTATAATTTATCGTTCCTCTTTTAGTATGTTTTCTATACCGCTTTTTGTGTGGAGTGTAATTGTCTCGCTTGCGTATATTACCACGGGTTTGATTACTGTGTTGTAGTGACTTATTTTTACGTGTGTGGATATGCATTTCTTATTGTAGATATTATGTGTCTTGCCGTATGTCCTCTTTATCTTCTGTAATCGAGTCTTATGTGTTCAAATTTTGGACATCTAATTTTGAGCAAAAGAATTCGGTTTTTTGAAAGGAGATTTGTAGGCCAACTTTCTCTGTACATTCCTTGAGGACTTCTATCTATTTGGTTGCTCTATCTATTTTGGTTGTTTCATTCTCTGCGAGTATGTATATATATATATATATATATATATATATATATATATATATATATATATATATATATATATATATATATATATATATATATTTATTTAATTACATTATGCTTGAGAGAAAAGATAATTTTTTGCATTTGGTAATATTCAGTGGAAGCCTGTTACAAGCACATCAATCTGCCAAGAAATGCAGGTCACCCTGCAATAGAGAGTAGTCATATGACGATCGAACTGGAATAAATAGTTTAAGGTCGTCTGCAAATAAAAGAGTGGGGAAGCGTTAGCGTGGGGAGCACGTTAGCGCGAAAGTAATATCCTTGACGAAGATAAAAAAATTGAAGGGGCAAGGATGCTCCCTTGGGGTGCACCACTAGTTGCAATGAAGATACGAGAATTATGACCATTAAACTCAACATGTCGTGTCCTCTTTGCAAGATAAGATTTAAAGAACGAAATTCTACTGCCATCCAAGCCTAATCTGTTCAATCTCCATTTCAATTGCTTTGCTCTTCCAATGATGTCACAGACTTTTGCTTGTTCCCTGATCCATACGAAGGACTTTCTGTCTCGTCTTGTAATGCCGAGCATACATCTTTCCATTCCCCTCTGTGCCATCCGAAGTTTTTGAATTGATTGCGATGTGAGTGTCCAGGTTTCACTTCCGTATGTTATAACGGGTAGAACGCACTGATCGAAGACTTTTCTTTTCAGGCAAAGTGGGAGTATGCTTTTAAACACTATGTTGAGCCTACCAAATGCCTGCCAGCCACATTTAACACGCCGTTCCACCTCCCGGGCGGTATTCCCCTCCATTGAAATCCTCTGCCCAATATATATAAAGCTGTCCACAATCTCCAAATCCCTTCCTAAAACTGAAATTCTTCTACCCTGAGCGAAGTTATTGAACATAACCTGACTCTTTTTCAGGTTTATTTTCAAGCCAAATGGTTCGCCAGCCCTTTGCAGTTCTTGTATGCGTCTTTGCAGCTCCTCTAGGTCTTGTGAAATGAGAACAATATCATCTGCAAATCTAAGATGGTTTAAGTTTACACCATTGATCTTTACACCATCCTGTTCCCAATCCAGTTTACGGAATACTTCTTCAAGGCCAGCCGAGAAAAGAATAGGCGATATTGCGTCACCCTGCCGTACACCTCGTTCTACATTAATTCCCACTTCAAGATCATCAAGGTGAATTGTGGCTGTAGCTCCATAATATATCGATTCTAATAGGTTTACATAGGCTCTCTCTACACCTTGGCTAAGCAGTGCATCCATTATCGCATGCTTTGAGATGGAGTCAAATGTCTTTTCGTAGTCGATAAAAGCCAATCACAGTGGCATAGTGTATTCGTTGTATAATTTTGCCAGTGTTTTATGTAACGTCCGACCACCAGCTTTTAGCATTTCGACAGTTACACTGTCCTTTCCTGTAGCCTTGCCGTTTTTCATCCATTCTATAACATTTGTTACTTCCTCCACTAGGATATCTGGCATTTGTTCTTCCGTGGGTATTGTTGTCTTTGATTGGTTCTGATCTTCATATAACTGGGAATAAAATTTTGACAATCTTTAACATTTGGGTACGCGCCCTGCACACTGTGCCGTCCTCACGCTTGAAGGCATATTTGCGTTCTTTTGTTTCTCAGCTTCTGTTTAGCTTTGTTAATTCCTTTGTTTTCTTCCAGTGTTGTTTGCACTAGCTGCATATTGAATCGACGCGTGTCCTCTCTGATACGTTTTCTTATAGTTTTGCAGAGCTCAGTGTACTCGATCCTGCCAAAAGGACTACCTGCATTTCTCATTGCTCGTCGTTTTTTTCATTAAATCGATGGTCTCACTGGAGATTTTTGTTTGTTTGAGACATTTTGAAGTACATTGTTGACCATTTCTTCATATTGAACTGTTATTTCCACCTCTTCTGGATCTTGTAACGCAGCAAAACCGGTTTGACAAAGCAGTCTCAAAATCGCTTCCTCTCTCCAGCAGTTTTCCAGAATCCACCTTATCCTTCTTTGATCTTACCATTCTTTCGCGCTCTTTTCGGCAGTCAATCCGAACCCTTGCTCGTACCATTTGGTGGTCACTTCCAACATTAAAATTGTTAAGGACAGTACAATTGGTAAATATTGTTTTATCGTTGGTCATGATGTAGTCAATTTCGCTTGTGAGCCCATATGGACTTTTCCATGTCCATTTTCTGCTGATATTTTTCTTATAGAACGAATCCATAATATATAGTTCTTGTCCTTCAGCAAAATCAACCAATCTGTCACCTCTTTGTCACTTCTTGTTGTTCCAATTCTGGCATTAAAATCACCCATCAGGATTTTGTACCTACATTTCTTCTTGTATTAAAGCTGGGCTACATCATCATAAAATTCCTCAATTTTCTCACGCCTATGGCTTATAGTTGGTGCATAAGCTTGGACGATTTGAAGCCTAAACTTTTTATTCAGCTGAATGACGCATTGGGCTAGTCGGTCGGATGTACTTTCAAATTTTACCACACTGGCCTTCAGCTTTCGATTGATGAGGAATCCAATTCCGCCACATCGGCCATTTTCCGTACCTCGAGTGTAGAGTACGTGTCCAGTTGGTTCCAGTTTGATTAACTGTTCACCCTTTCTTCGTATTTCACAGAGCCCAATAATATCCCAATGTATGTTGTCAAGTTCGATTAACAGTTCTTGCAATCGGGCCTCTGTTTTCATAGGCCGTATATTTAGCGTTGCAATGTCAAAAGTCCAATGGCAGCCTGATCTAACCCGGTGATTCTTAGTATCCTCTGCCTTGGGGCAGGTCTTCCCGCTGCCGTAGGTAGTTGCCCCTTGGCCTCCGGGGAATGAGGGCCGTGTTTGAGGTTGTACTGTCATATTTCAACATATTGAAATACCATGTTGAAGGTATGGACCGTAATCTGCCACGCTGGTCCAATGCGGGTTGGCAGATTTTGGATCATGTTAGTCTGAGGCCTCTGCCTTGATCTGTCCTCCATGGGTGACCCTCCCAGGAGCATAGACTCCAGACGGCATAGCTCAAAGCTTCATTGCCCTACTCAAACCCCTTTACCACGTAAAGGTTTGATCTACAAAGGGGAATAAAACCACAAAATATATATATATATATATATATATATATATATATATATATATATATATATATATATATATATATATATATATATATATATATATATATATACCATTTCAAGGAGGAACAAACTGCAGAACATTTTACTAAAGTTGTTAGTTACAGAACAGTAAACATAAATAATGTTTAATATCTGTATTGTTGAAGTTAAATGCTACAAACGGTATAATTGCTAGATGTATCTCTATTTACTTATATCTAGTTATCCAGTATCTTACATCTAGTTACCGATGTGAACACCAGAAACCCGTTTTGAAATTAAAAAAAAAGTGAAACATTATTTTAGTTTATATATCGCTCTATTCATATGTTAAAATATTTTACACACTGCCAATATCCTTAGGTGCTTCTTTATTTTTAAATATCTTACAATTTATTTGCTTGATATGTCTCGTGTTAGTTCTGAACTATTTTGTGATATAAACTTTCTTGCAATGTTTTTTTTAATTTTAATTAATTTTATATTTCCGACTAATTACTAATTGTGTATGTAATTATTATATACAGGGGAGCCTCAATTAGAATAATCAAGGGCAGCTGTCTAAATGAGTCGATGTTTTTTTTTAAGGAGACACTCTGTATATTTTTATTGTTTTTATGCATTTAATACGTAGACCTATCGATTAGGGACTAAAAAAAATGTAATAATGCTAAGGACAGGGTAATGATTGTTTTGGCATTTTGATTTTTAACACGACTTTTGATTCTATGATTTTCGATGTGGAAGTAAAGTAAAAACCACATCACTGCATGATCTAGAAGAGATCATTTGAAACTGTTGTAGTTTTTACTTTAATTTTTTTCGTTAAAACGTTAAACATACATGCTATTTTTGTGGAAAATACAGGGAATTATAAATGTAACCAAAAAAAACTATGTTGTGTGACTGAAATTATCATTTTATGTTAATATACGAAGAAAAATGTATTCGAAATAAAATCGTTTAAATGTGTAAGTTGATTTGTTTACTTTAA
Source organism: Cosmopolites sordidus (assembly GCA_031761425.1). Taxonomy (NCBI): domain Eukaryota; kingdom Metazoa; phylum Arthropoda; class Insecta; order Coleoptera; family Curculionidae; genus Cosmopolites; species Cosmopolites sordidus. The sequence goes on along the minus strand of JARFXV010001235.1, from coordinate 566,959 downwards.
ATCAAAGGTCTCCAAACTACGGACCGCTGGCCAAATCTGGCTGTCCAGTGTCATCAATCCGGCCCGTGACAGCTAATGGCTTATTGTTGTTATTGTTGCTATGGTAAATTGGATAAATAAACACAGAATGACAATAACTCGGTTTTATTTACTTGCTGGGTAAAGCTTAATGACAAGCATAATACACAGAACATTTAACTTAAGCATAATAACTAACAAATAATTGAAATGAATCCTACTAAATTATAAACTAGTGAACATCTCACGGTTTTACCCTCGGTAGTTATGTTGGGGTAAAGAATATCGTATATGTATGTATATCGACGTTTGGAATGTATATATCCTGAATCACACATTATTTGTATCCTAAAAATCTCGTCAGGAACGGAAAAGCTAAATTAACTCGAATAAAACCGCGGGGTGTCCACTTGTAAAAAATACTAATGAGATGTATCTAATTGTGATTTTCGACTGACAATAGTTTGTAGTTGCGGACCAATTTTACTTGTATTTTTTTTCCTTTATTTGGGTTTTTCGCCACTATCTAAAACTCAAAAAATATCAAAAATTGCTGTTCTTATTTAAAGAAAGAATCACTGGGTAAAAACAAAAAACCAAACGGAGACAAATTTCTCAGTGATTCTTTTTTTTTGTAATACATTTACCTAACGAACAAAATTTTAAAGATATAAAAATGTTATAAAAAAAATGTACAAACCTTTAACGTTAACGTTTCGGAGGGTACTCTCCCCCCGTTTTCAAAACTAAACTGAAAAATAAATTATATTAATTTGACAACAATAATATAAAGTAAGTATAGTAGTAAGTACCGTTGACATATACAAAAAAAAATATATTTACTTTCACTCATTAATTTATATATTACAAATTAATATAATTCATTTTTTAGTTTAGTCTTGAAAACGGGGGGAGAGTACCCTCCGAAACGTTAACGTTAAAAGTTTGTAAATTTTTTTTATAACATTTTTATATCTTTAAAATTTTGTTCGTTAGGCAAATTTATTACAAAAAAGAAACACTGAGAAATTTGTCTCCGTTTGGTTTTTTGTTTTTACCCAGTGATTCTTTCTTTAAATAAGAACAGGTATTTTTGATATTTTTTGAGTTTTAGATAGTGACGAAAAACCCAAATAAAAGAAAAAAATATATGAACACGCCACAATCATTCAGACATTACTTCAATTTTACTTGTATTAATTATTAAAAGATATTTAAGATGTTCATCGGTTAACTTAGATCAGTAAACATTCTTTGTGTACTTCATTTTGGAGAATGTTTTCTCACACACGTAAGTAGTACCAAAAACAGGAAACAGCCCACGAACAAATGTATGAAAATTATCAAATGGTCCAAATGGAAGACTTATAAAATTCCAACAAAGATGAGTTTTGATATTTGTTCTTAATTATTTCACTGCACTGTAAATCAATAATTTGCATTTGAAGTTCCGGGACTAGGGTTTCAATGTCAGTATCAAAAGGATTTTGAAAAATCTTAATTAAATTCGCAATGACATTTAAAGTTTGAGAAACGAATATCAAAATGTATCTTCAAAGCTTCGATTGCAAAATCAACGGGAAACTCAGTCTCAGTAGTGTGGCTGAATATTCCACATGTTTTAAAATGTGTGAAACATTTTTTACGTCATTGTGATTGAAACAGCATTATTTTCTGACGGGTTGATTTGATATTAGTGTATAAATCCGGGAGAAGCTGGTTTTCAACTTACAATCTCAAATTTAGTTCGTTCATATGTTTTGTCAAATCGGCATAGAATGTCAACTTCCGCAGTCATTCGCTATTTTGTAATTCGGTAAGAGGGTGTGCTTTTCATTCAAAAAAAAATCTATCTTTGATCGAAATTCAAAAGAACGCTGATAGACTTTTCCACAACTAAGCCAGCGTATGGAAGTATAATATGGTAAGTCATTTTCTCCAAGATCTTCAATAAACTCGCGGACCTGTCGGTGATTCAGCCCAGTGAATCTGATGAAATTAACTAGTTTTAGAATTTCAGACATATCCAAACATTTTCCGCACAAGGACTGTTGATGAATGATACAATGTAAGACTAATAGTTTTGAACCACCATTATTTTCTACAGTCTTTAACACAAGTACAACCACTCCTTTATTTTTACCACACATGTTTTTGCCTCCATCAGTTGTAATATATTTCAAGTTTTTCCATCGAAGATTCTTCTTATTAATGACATTTTCAACATTCCTTTAAAAATGTCTTCCCCAGTAGTCGTGCCGTGAATACTATCAACATCAAGAAGTTGTTCATACACTTCGTGGCTTTTATCTACTCCTCGAATAAAAATCCAAACTTGATCAGTATCTAACCAAACATCTGTTGACTCATCCAAGGCCAGAGAAAACCACTCAAGATGACTCAAACTGACAGGTTTAAATAAATATACCTTTTCGGGGCACCTTTCTTCGGCTACTGCAATTACGCATTCTTTGATCATTTCTCCATCGCGAATGGTTTTCTCTGTTTTGTGATTTCAAGAGCCACACGAAAGCTTTCACGAGTTGCAGCCTGTTGTTCAGTATTGACTTTCGTAAATAAATATTACTGCGATTTCAATCCGCGCTTCAAAGCTTCAAATTTTTCTCTCCGCAAACTTCCTGTATATTTTGAGTAATTTTGAAAATGTTTCGTTTCATAATGACGTTTAATGTTATATTCTTTGAGAACGGCTATGGTTTCGTTGCAAATCACACATAGCGCCTTATTTCTGGACTCAATCACGAAATATCCAATGTTCCATTGATCTTTGAATGTTCTGTATTCACTGTCTATTTTTCTCTTCTTTTCCATACTAGTAAATCAAAACAACAACAAAACAAAAACAAGCCAAATCAAAATACTCTTACGTATGGGTTTTGGTCGGTTCGAAGATGTCTCTTAAACGGGGTTACGCACTACTTTATTCCACAATAGACAGTTTCGCTTCCTTCGCTTTCCCTAGGCAGACTGACTCGCGGTCACGCCGCTAATCTTTTTATACTCCAATTACTGCCATCTCGAAGTGAGTGGAATACACCAAAACTTTCTCGAACCAACGAGGTTATTCACGAATGTTTAATTGTTACTGCGCTTTCGAAATTACCATGTACCCTCTATCGCCATCTGTTAGCGGTAGAGGGTACTACCACTACCTATTTCCGCTTTTGACCATCAGATATCATCAAGTGTCATGGTCATAACAATACACAATAGTAATTGAACTAGAGAATTTACAAAGCGTTTGCTCGTTTACGGCGCGTACTCGACGACTAGTCGAAATTAGAAACGGTTTTGGCCCTTGGAACATACTGGAATAATCAGCATGTCCCTAAGGCTGGAAAGTTTGAAGACCCCTGCTCTAAATCACCCTTCTTCGTTTTCTTCTTTCCTTGCTGATACAGCCTTGACCTCCTGTAATCTTCGTCTCCATCTGGATCGGTCTCCAGTAGCACATTGCTAGTTTATGATGTGCAGCAGTTATTTTGTTCCGCTAGTATGTTTTTGGTCCAGAGATGTTACAGCCTCTGCATTCATTTTTGAATCCGCATCTGCAATAATCAATGCAGATTTGTGGATGCGGATGTTGCAAGTCGCGACAAGAAATTGTGGGCGGGGCCAGTTCGTTAATTAATCCATAGGGATCTTGGTTTCGGTCATTCGCAAGTGGCAAGAGCTGACACTTTTATTTAAAAGATATACAACTTTGCGGCCGCCGTTTTGCTTGCCCACTACTTTCTCCCATCTTTCTGGCAGTATTCGAATCTCGCGTTGAAAAAAAACTGGTCATCTTTTGTAGCGATCCACGACTTGATCCAATTTTTGACTTCTTTGTAAGACCGGAAGTGATGGTCAGCCAAGTCGTGTGTCATCGATCGAAACAGGTGACAGTCGGACGGAGTAACGTCTGGAGAATACGGCGGTGGGACTTTCCATTTCAACATTTCCAAGTATGTTTTGGCCACTTTCGCAACATGGCGCCGAGCATTGTCATGCTGCAAAATCACTTTATCGTGTATTTCGTTGTATTACGGCCATTTGTCTTTCAATGCTCGGCTCAGATGCATTAATTACGTTCGATAATGATCCCTTGTGATTGTTTCAGAGGGTTTTAACAGCTCATAATACACTACACCGAACTGGTTTGGTGAATATTCGGGTTGGCCGTCGGTGTGGAAGCGTGGTCGGGATATCCCCATGATTTTAGACGCTTGGGGTTATCGTAATAAACCCCTTTTTTGTCCCCAGTCACAATGCAATGCAGAAAACCATTCCGTTTTTGCCTTTCAAGCAACTGTTCACAAGCAAACAAACGGCGTTCAACATCCTCAGTTTCAATTCGTATGACACCTATATCCTTGCTTCTGGGTCATTCCCAGGTCTTTCCTTGATAAACTAATCAAGACACACAGCGAAGAATGCTCAATATAACTCTATGAGATCACAAAAAAAATCTTGGATATGACAAAGGGACCGATACATATATAACCGATTTATATGAATAAGCAAAATTAAATAACAGTAATAAGAGAATATCTTTTATAAAAGGAAGCATATTTTCAGATAAGATTGACCTTCAATTTGGCATAAAATTAAATCATTAGTCCGCGTGACATCGGCAGTTGGGATAGGAATAGGATTCCCTGAAGTGCGATAAAAAAATTAATTTGCTTAACAATAAAAAAGAAAATCCAGACACTGGGAATTTTTACCAGAGTGTTCTATTCAAGATTTGTTCATAAATTATTTTAATATCCTTGAATGTTGTAAGTGTAAATTAACCTAAACTATAATTATTTATAACTTTTAAAAGAAACAACACATTTTTTTGTGTAATGTTTATTTCTCCTTTTTGGAAATTTTGAGATAATTCATTTTTGGATGTTATTTCAGTCAAATGAAAGCAATTTTTGTTTGTTTAATAACATTTGTTAATGAAGCGAATTCAGTTGCATTAACCTCCCAAGAACTTGGGAGGTGGACACTCACATCACAATCAGTTCAGAAGCTTCGGGTTGCACAGAAGGGAATGGAAAAGTTTATGCTTGGCATTATAAAGCGGGACAGAAAGACCTGCATATGGATCAGAGAACAAACGAAGGTATGTGACATCATTGGAAAGGCGAAATAATTGAAATGGATGTGGGCAGATCATATAGCGAGACGATGCGACCACAGATGGACCAAAGCAATTCTGGAATGGATACCGCTTGATCATAAACGCCCGCGAAGAAGGCCGAAAGCACGATGGGCGAATGACATCCTCAAATATATTGGACTCGAATGGCAGAAAAAAGCTTAGGACCGTGCGAATTGGAAGCACGCTCGGGAGGCCTTCATCCTGCAGTGGATCGACAATGGCTGAATGGATGACAATGGATGAATGATGGCTGGATGATAAGGGTGATTTTTTAGTTTGTCCTTCCAATAGGGGTCACCCCATTTTTATACCATGTTCTGTACTGTATATGGTCGAGCACTATTTGGTGTTGCAAAGTCTCCTACCTGTTATTATACAGTCGACATATACAGCTATCTCGAGTCCCTTGAATCTTGGCTTTTAAATAGTTTGTTGGGAGAGCCTGGGTTGGATTAGACTTTCAATATATATATATATATATATATATATATATATATATATATATATATATATATATATATATATATATATAAATTTATTTATAAATGTATATATATATATATATATATATATATATATATATATATATATATATATATATATATATATATATATATATATGAGCAAATGGTTAGTTGCTTGACCGGAAGGAAGCCCCACCCATCCCTTACATTGGAGGGCACATGTTTCGTCTGTTGGTGGTTAGACTCATCAGAGTACCGACATATGCTCTTTCGCCAAAAATAGGGAGTCCCCCTCCACAATCAAACAACCCATATTTTCGCTGACTTCTCGTTGGATGGCTTATAAATAGCTATATACATATGAACATTTTTGTTGGTTGCTTGACCGAGAAGGAGCCCCACCTATCCCTTCAACTGGATGACATATATTTCGTCTCTCGAGGTTCAGACTCATCAGGGTGCCGATATATACCATACCATCAAGAATGGGGAGACCCTATCCACAGCCAACCATGTTTTCCCATGTTTTCGCTGACTTCCCGTCGGATGGCGTTGTGTGTGTGATGACACTCAGCTACTTGAACAAACTTGAATTAAAAGAAAATTATTGGTATTGCCTCCAAATTATTTTTATATTTTAATGTGTAATGTTGTAGGGTTCTAAGAAAATCAAAATTAGATGCAAGCGACATCTACTTTTTTTATAGACACCATAAAAAGGTTCTACTAACTCCACTAATTTGCTAACTTTGTGTATCAGGAGGCATTAGGCTGATATTCGATATTACTTATTTGCGTAAATAACATACGCTAAGTAGGTAGAAAATGCTATCTCACTCTTGCGCAGTGAAGTCTGGCTGCTATCTCTTTCTTACATAGGGTACTAACGTTCCTTCGACTTGAAGTAAAAAATAAAATCTTAAAATCCTAAAAAAATAATTTTGGCGAAGTACTTTCCACACCTTTCAGATAGAAATTTCGTGCAATGAAACTACATTTCTGATGCTTCTAGTAGGTTCGTCATCGAACGGCACCAAAATCTGATCATCGATTTCAATCAGCATAGCAAATTGCAATCAGCATAGCAAATGCGTTAATCAGCAAAGACAGTCTACGGCGCGCGTTTTTTGAGCTGGTTTTCCATTTACCTAATGAAAGAGAGATACAGATGATGCAATTCTACTGCGTATGAGGGAAATAACAGTTTTTATCTGCTTTGCGCGTATTGTTTATACAAAAACTAGTTTTTATCCTGCGTATTGAATATCAGCCTAATGGATCCCGATACACAAAGTTTGACGCCATTATCATCAGAATTTAGCTGATTTGCCCCGAGCCCTCAATCTGCCTACTCATCAGGGTTCACAACTAGTGAACTAGTGAATAATTGTCCAAGAGGTAGGTTGATCTCAGTTAAAGGTGTGGGCCACTTTACAGGGGTAAAATTATATTCCATACAAAATGAGAAGAGTACAAGATTTGCACGATGATGATTGTGAAAGAAGATTGGAATTTTGCGATTGGTTTTTGGACAAGAAGCATCAGCAACCCAATTTCGAGAAGCACATTTTTTATAGCGACGAAACAACTTTTTATTTAAATGGCATGGTCAATAGGCAAAGTCACAGATATTGGTCTGACAGTAATCCTTGTTGGGCTGAAGAAAGAAGTAGACAAAATTATCAAAGAGTTAACGTATGGTGTGGAATCTACAATAAAAAAGCTATCGGACCTATCTTCATATAACAAAATTTAAATGGTGAACGTTATTTACAGTTATTGAGAAATGAATGAATTGAATTGTTTATTGATATATTGTTTAAATGATTGTGGCGTGTTTATATATTTTGTTTCTTTTTTTTTTGGGTTTTTCGTCACTAACTAAAACTCAATAAATATCAAGAATATCTGTACTTATGTAAACATTACAGACATCTAGACCGTTAGATGGTAGAATAAAAGAACATAAAAACCTTCTTAGAAAGGGTGATTTTAATAAATCTAGAATTTGCCAACATGCATGGGAATCGGGACATAAAATCAATTGGAATAATTCCAAAATGGTATTAAAATAATCGGTAAGTACAGAAGATTAAAAGAGACAGTTATAATTAATTTAAATAACAATAACTGTATTGCTATGCCTTCGGCAGAATTAAATTTAATATGGTTCCTGATTCTAAAGAATAAAATTAATAACGTTTAATTATTTCAATACACAGTAATCACACACCAAAATTCACCTATATAATTTTTTGGTAGTATGACACTGTCAGTAAAAAATATTGTCAATGTATATACAAAATATAATTACTTACTAAAACAAAACAAAATTTATAATTACTTATCTTTTAGAGTATTAGAAACGTAAACGTTCAAAAGTTTGTATTTATTTTAGAAAATGTTGTATTTTTTAAATCTTTTGTTCGTTAGGCAAATTTATTACAGAAAACGAATCATTGAAGAAAACGACATAATACAAAAAATAAGGCGTAAGTATTGTATATGCCGAAATTCCGTCTGTTATTAAGCCAATTTTACATTCGAAGGATCTTCCATATCCAATTTGTCCCGGTAATTCGAATCAAAATATACCAGAAGATGATAATTAAAGTGATGTTGAAGTTAAATTGATTTCTAGTGATTCTGGCGATTTGTCTCTTCAAGGAAATACTCCCATCTAATTAACCAAGCCAAATTCTTATAAGAGATTTACAACTATCAAAAGATCCTTAGTTTGAAAGCTTTTTATCTGTTAATGAAAAAGCTGCTTGAATTCAAAATGATTGATCAAAATTTGATTTGATTTGATTGATTCAAAATTGAATTCAAAATGAGTCGTCGAAGAATTTTTGGGAATTAAAAAAAGTGAAAATTATAAAAATATTGTTGCTGATTTATTGAAAAATTTTCAACAGATGGGAGTGAACATGTCATTGAAGATTCATTTCCTGCACTCTCATTTGAGTTTTTTCCCTGAAAATTTAGGAAGTATGAGTGACGAATAAGGGGAATGTTTTCACCAAGATCTTAAGATTTTCGAAGAACGACATTAAGGATTTTTGGATGAAAACATGTTAGTCCATTATAAGAGAAGCCGATCCAAAGAACTATAAAAAGAAGAGAATTAGCCATTTTTATTAAATTTAAAAATTTAAATTATTATTTAAATTTTAAAAAATTAAAAAATCTTATTATGAATAAAAAATTCATTATAAGATTTTTTCCTATTTTTAAGTAAATAAATATATTGACAGAATTTTTTCATTATTTTTTTTGATAACTCTTTCCTAAATAAACAATAATTAACAACTTTCAGCTGGGGTATAAAAACAGTGTAAACTAGTGTCACTGAATGTTCTAAAACGGCTGCTCCAATAAAATATTGTTTTAGTAGCTACTGAAGAAATCTGGTTATACTGGAAAACATTAGCTGTTAATTTTTCTTAAACAAGTAATATATTCGTCGAATTATCGACAAATTCCAAACGCATTTCACGCTCCTGGTTGATAAAACAAAAACAAGACAAAAAAACTATATGCGATCCGAAAAAAATATCGCCGCTGTTGTTGACAGTGTTGATGAAGATCCAAACTTATCAATTCGACGCCATTCGCAGAAAGTTGTGTTTTGTTATTCGACTATGTAGAAAATTGTATCTGTAGAAGATGTGGTTCCAGCACGACGGCTCCACATGTTATACAGACAAGGCAACAATCGATTTATTAAGGAAACAATTCAGTTAGAACATTACTTCAAGGAACGGACCTGTTAATTGCCCTTCAAGGTCACGTGATTTAACGCTTTTAGATTATTTAGTTTGGGGTTATGTTAAATATTTGGTATTTGCGGTGTTATTTCACATAAAATAAATAGTTTCAAGGCATCTAAGTTGCTTATTGTTTTATTTGAACTTAAAGAAAAAGATCTACAAAGAGGGGTAATATTTGGTACTGTCTGCATAGTGCGAAGGTGTAGTAATATAAAAAAATGTAGAGCAGAGACTCCCAAAGTAGGCATGCTGTCAGTTTTTCTTTTTCTCTTAATTTTCTTTCTCTTAATTTTCTTTTTTCTCCATTAATTGAAAAAATTACTTCGTGGACGTTGTTTTGAGTTCTTAGTAGCCATTCAAGAAAGTTTGCGAGCTGCTTTGAAGGCAATGCCGGAAAAAAACATTGGAATACTTGTTGGAGTATTGCTTTTCCTTTCCAGTATAAAGCCTCTTTCTTCCAATTGTCAAACAGCAGAAACTAAAAGAAATTAGTACAAGGCCATCCCCAAGATGAACAGTACTAGGGATGCCACCTTGAAAAGTGACTTGACCCGGAGAGTTCGTGTTGACGACAAAAAAAAAGCATTTAAAAACCATATATATTTTTGACTAAAAAAAAAATAACACAAACACACCGTATTGCTAAATAAAACAAAACGAAAAACAACAAATCATTAGACATTGGTCACCTGGCTATTTCAATTATTTTTTTAAACTTAAAACTATACTTTGTGTTACTTTGGCAGGTTTTTAATAAAGCATTTTGTTCGCTTTTCTCTAAATACTCGGCAAATTCTAGACAAGTCATATTAAAATTTAATTTTGTGCATAATTCTGCTTTTGCTAAAGCTACCCTCATACGGTTACGTTCGTCAGTCCACAGATTAGTCATCAAGGAAAATATCCTTTCTGGATAAGCGTTACTTATAGGAATTGACAAAATGTTACTTACAATTTTAAACAATTGTGGCATATCTCCATTTTGAAATACCTTGCACCATATTTTGTCTATGTTTACTTCAGAATTAAATGAACTTTCTTCCATTTTTTAAGGGTTTTTTTTTAGAATAAGTAGCTCACTGTATAACTCGTCTTCATCTACATTTATTTTGATAGCATCTTTGGCCTCTAAAACTTGCGCGTATTCTATATTTGGATTTTTCTTAATATTAAAAACATTGAAAATATTTAAAAGGAGAGTTTTCAAAATTACAATACCGATTAAGGTCCCGATAAAGTCCTTTGATAAACGAAAGAAGCTTCTTTTACAAATGTTTGTTTTTCAACAAATGTTTGCTTCCTAAAAATTGATCTTTTTGTCGTTCTTCTATTTGCTCTTTCAAATCTAACATTATGTTATGTAACTCTAAACTTGTTACATAATTACTCTCCAATTTAAGTATATGCGTGTTTAAAATATGCATATAATGATGCAGAAAATAAACATAACATTCAAAATATAAAATGTCAGGTTTTAAATCATTCTCAAATTCGTTTTCTTGACTTTTGAAAAAACTCCATATATTTTTATGGCAGTTCTCCTCGCCCAGCTCTAAAAAATATTTTTTTACAGCTGATCAAGATCGAATCAAACGTTTAAGAGCGGCATATAGCGAAAGCCATCTTGTGGTCACGTGTTTTAGCATTTTTTGATATTTAATATCTAAAAAGTCAAAACACTCTTTCAAGGCTTCTGCTTTTTTTGCGCTATTTGAAAACTCGGCATAAATTTTTAATATTAAGTTTTCGACATCAAAAGATAGAACCTTACAGGCATTTCTACCTGCATTATGAATTACATGGCAGTTACAATTAGCTTTTACAATTTCCTGATTTTCGTAATTCAATTTTTGAAAGACAGAATTATGAATGTCAAAGTTTACTGACGCATTATCCGCGCTATATGCACTTACATCTTGCACGTTTAGTGAAAACATGTCTAATGTTTTAAGTATGGTATTGGTAATTGATAAAGAACATTCATCACTATTTTCAACAAAATCTAAAAGTTTATTTTGAACACCACTCTTAATACTAAAATATCTAAAAGCTACTGGAAAATATTTTTGGTTTCCTTTATTGGAGGCATCACACAAAATTGAAAATGGTTGGGACGATTCTGTACCAGCGCCCATTTCTTCCAACACTTTCTCGACACTTTTAGGTCCCAAACAATTTTCGATGATTGCTTCGGCTTTTGTTCTACCGCAATGAACTTCTTTTGCCAAATGAGAGTAGCGATAAACGTGAGAATTACGTTTAATGCCACAATCGGTACTCAAATAACTATGATGGTGGTTTACGGCGTGATAAATTTGAGCTACTTCAATTATAGTAACGTAATTTTCTTCGGCTGATTCTTTTTTTGGTAAAAATGCTGTTAGCAATTTATTTTTGGATAATGTACTGGCGGCACTGAAATGTCCTTTACTATTCAAATGAGTCTTTAAAGATTTTTCTCCGTCATGTTTAACAGTAAACCTTATATTACATTGAGCTATAAACTGGTCTATTTTAACTAGCCATTTTTTATACTGCGGATTTTGTTTCCAAGAATCTTGAAAATGTGTTGCGTACTTGGTTTTTTTATTTTTTAAAATGCCTTCAGATGACGAAGTACTTGGATTATTATCACTGTCTCTTCTCTTATTACTCTCGCTCATGGCAACTTGTAACTTGTCAAACTGTCTAAAAAAGCACTTCAATTAGTTTAAACTAACTTGCAGTAACTTTAATAATAAGTAAAATCGACGCAAAAACAACGGACAGCAACAACATTGAATAATCGACAATACGCATAAACTCGCAATAACTGCAATCTGCGTCTTCGTCGAAACTCGAAACAGACCGGCGCTTAACGGGTGCGTGGTTGCCAAATCTTAACTTTTTTTTTTGTGGTATAAGAATTATATTATTTTAGTTTTATGTTTTAATTAAAAGCGATTTTACCCGGAGAAAATACCTAGTAACCCGGAGCCCGGAGACAACATGCCAAAACCCGGAGAGGTGGCAACCCTAAACAGTACTGCTGTTTTTTGCGGATAAAGTTTATGATGTATATATATGACTAATAAATAAATGTATATTTTCAAATGCCAATTTCCTTTTAGGTAACCTGTGTATTCTTACTTTTATTTAATGCTGATAAATTAGTACTTGGGAATAACCGCGTTTGGATGATTCAGTCGCGCTTATGAGTTCGGGTTTGTCAGACGACAAATAGTTTTATAAACGTATTTTTATTCGGAGAATCTAAAATAATTATTCGTCATAAAGTTAAGATTATAATCAATCCAATAGTGCTTTTGAAACTGAACTGTGTTTATTGTCAAATCTAATACTACTTTTATTTATATGTCTTGTGGTAAGTATATTTGTTTATTTTTATTGTGTTATGTATTAAAGGTCTACTACCTATGCACTCTTTGTATTTAATCTTTTTTACATTTTAAGAAGAAAATGTTAGACCTATGAGTTTATTTGCGATACACCAAAATTGTTTCATTTTTATCATTATTATTGACATTTAAAGTGTATAAAACCACTTGTTTGCAATGTATGGGAGGGATTGGTAGTGTTGTTTTTGAGGAATTATCATTGTTCAAGCATGTACCGATTGTGTCAAATAAATATCAAACATAAAGGCGTCGAAACACTTCTGCGAATTTGCTTAATAGCCTCAATTGGTCCAAGGCGCCTTTTACAGCAATAATTTGAAATTGGGAAACAAAAAATTCACGCGGGTCTCCTAGTGAATCCAGTGTTTGAAAATTTTGTCGATGATATTCAGTGAATTTTTAGTTAAAAATTGATGCTATTGATGCAATTTATCGATACCCAATAGTATTCAGTAGAAATGACCAGATTTGATCTTTTTTTACTTTAATTTATTCCTAAAGCGGAAATATCTATATAATGAACGATATATGACAATTGGTGTTATGTTGGTTGATTTTTAGCTGGTCAATTTGCTAAACTCAGATGGCAACGGTAGAAGAACAAGAAAATTTACTTCCACAACAAAGTGATAGCGGAAATCGTCCATCGGAGGCACTGTTTGACGAGGAAAGAATTCATATTCCAGATGTAGATAATGTAAGTGAGAAAAATCATTTCAATATTAAAATGGTCAAGGTTAGGTATTACTGGGAGGTTTTTAGGGTTTAGGTTTTTAGTTGTTCGTCATTTAAAATCTGTTTTTGCAAATCCTACTTTTCTTAATTTACTCTTTGTTATTCACAAACAATTTTCTTCTTAACTGCTCACAAAGTACTTAAAAAGTAAATATTAGAAGTGTTTTTTTGCGATGGTACTTGGATACAATTTTCCATTGTTTTGAAAATAACAAAAATAGCGTCACTTAAAGTACAACTCAGAAACTAGTAGACGGATTGTCATGAAATTTTGAGACATGACGTTTGAAGGTGGGCACAATCGACCACTAATAAGGATGAGTGACGCCATTTATATGTCAGACCGGAGACTTATTAACCGATGTGTTGAACATTTATGATATGTAGGGGTATTGACTTATCTGCTCATCCTTAATATAGAATCTCAGCTCATGTTGGTCGATATTCTAATGCCAAGATGAAAAAGCAATTCAGCTCCTCTCACCCTAACATAGTATTTTATGAATAATGTGACATGTCTGCAAGAGTACGGCACGTTGTCCCACTGTGGCAATCGATTTCGAGATACCCAGGCTCTCGAGGTTCTTTGAAAATCTCTTACTTATCAGGCCTTCGGACAAAACTTTACTCAGTTTCCACTGGTTCTTCAAGTCGTATGCCAGATTTTCATACTTTGTGGATTTGTCCATCTCAGTTTTTCTAATGTTATGAGAGAGCGGCACTGCGATGTCAATGATAAAAGCTCTTTTCTCCTTTTTGTTAATTATAACAATCTCTGGCTTGTTATAATCAATCGTTCGATCAGTAGTGATTGGTCTGTCCTAGTAAAGAATGGTATCGGATGATTCAAGTACAGAAGAAGGCGAGAACTTATAATATGGAGGTGCGTTTTCCAATAGCGAGTATTTTAGTGCAATTTTCTGATGTATGATTTTTGCTAGCTGACTATGCCATCCTAAATAAGCATTAGGAACAAGGGCCGGGCAACCGCCAATAAGGTGCTCAATTGTTTCCCCCAGAGTACCGAATTTCCTACACTTATAGACTACATCCAAGTGCAGTATATGCCTTTCATAGTTCTTTGTTCTTGTGACCCTATCTTGAATAGATATCGCGAAACATTCTGTTTTTGGGTACAACAGTCTATCAGTCAGCCACTTTAGAAACAATTGTTCGTCAATGGTGTCATCTTCTAGTGACTTAGGAAACCTTCCATGCAATGTTTGTTCTTTCCATTCTAGAACTCAATCCGTGAGTGTTGTTCTGCTATCAATACGGTTTTGTTTATTTAGGTTCAGTGGGGTGAAACCCCGGTCCTCATTTACAACCAATTTAATTATGTATAGTCTTATCGTAGATGAGTTTGGATGAAGGCAGCGGAACTTTGTTAATGTACGACGTGTCAACCTATCAAATTCATCAAGGTCAGCTTCTGACCATTTAACAATGCCAAAAGAATATGTCAAAGTTGGTACTGCCCAACCGTTGATCGCTCTAATGAGGTTTCCACTGTTCAGTTTTGTGTTTAAAAGCTATGTAAGTCTCTTTTGGTATAAGGTGAAAAAGTCCTTCTTTAACTGGTTGTGATCAAGTTTTTGCTTTTGAGGTATTCCTAAATATTTGTGATTATATTGGCTAATTATTATTTATTTATTTTTTTTCATCCTTTTTCCCAGCCACGCTGGATTTTAAATAAAGTGGCGGCCGTAGCCAAAACAACTTCATTCTTCCAAAAATTTTGGGGCGATGCGAATAGTGTTAAGGATTACCGCCCTCTGCATTATTTTAAATAGATTTTCTTCTAGTCCCAGAAATTTGATGTTATTTTTCAGATTCTTTGGTATAATGCCAATTATTGAAATTTTCAATGGCACAATATGGACCTGGCTCAACTTCCATATCCGTTTTATGTTTAGTTTGAGGTCTATATATTTTTTTACTTTTTCTTCAGCTGCCTTTTGAATGTTGTGTGTGTTTGGAACAGCTGTGCCGATTAGGAATGCTGTTTGCTTATTTTTGCCCAGCAATATAATATATGACCTATTACAGTGCACGGTTTTATCGGTTATTATTGTTCGGTCGTAATATAACCTGAAATCAGCTGAATCTAGTACCGCACTTGGGGCGTACTTATAATAGGGAACTCGCTCTGTTATAAGATTATTACGACTTACAAGCTCCTGGTGGACTATACTGGCAACCTGGTTATGACGGTGAAGATAGTCCGTCTGAGAGGGTCTACCACATGCTCCTACGATATGTTGGATAGTCTCAGGCTTTTCGTGGCATTTTCTACACGTGTCATTTGATACTCGTGCATCCTTAATGATATATTTCTGGTGGGTTCTTAGTGTGTACCACCTGATTCTGAATTGCACACATAAAGCCTTCGGTCTCCGGAAAAAGACCTCCCCACGTCAACCAGGCGTTCGACGCACGCTTGTTGACATCACGGCGGTGTCTACCGTGTAGAGACATATTTTTCCACTGTTGTATAATTCTTCCAGTTGTCTGAATGCTCTCATTTTGTCGTTCAAGATTCATCATTTGTTTAAGTTTTAGAGGCGTATATTTATCATCAGCTAAACACACGTGGCATATAGCGGGCATTCGATCATTCTTCGATGGAAATATGTTCTTAAAATGGTTATTTGTTTTTCGTGTAGATTATATATATTTATAATTCCTCTCCCTCCTTCAATTCCCGGTAATATAAGTCGCGTTTTACTACTGAGAGAATGGTGTTTCCTATATTTCGTTAGTGTGGTTCTAATTATTCGTTGTAGCCTTTCGATATCTGTGTTTGACCAAGATTTAATTCTAAATGAATATGTCAAGGCTGGTATAGCAAAAGTGTTTATAGTTTTTACTATATTTCTACTGTCTAGGTCAGACCTGCATATGCTTTCAAGTCTGGACGTGAATTCTTTAGTTAATGTTTCCTTAATGAGTTTATGCTCAAGTCTCTTAGACTGTTGTATTCCCAGATATTTATATATTTCGCCCTTCTGCATTGGCTCTATATATTCTTGTTCTGCAGTGACAAACCCTGTCATCTCTAACTTAGATCCCCTCTTTATGTTAATGGTTCTGCATTTATCTAATCCAAAGTGCATGCTAATATCAGCTGTAAATTTCTCCATAACCTGAATGAGTTGTTGCAATTTCGGTAAAGATGATGTATACAATTTTAAATCATCCATGTACAGCAGGTGTAATATAATTTGGTTTTGGAATTTGTATCCGATTTGCGTCCTTTTAATCAGATTGAAGAGTGGATTCAATGCCAGGCAAAACCACAGAGGGCTCAGTGAGTCCCCCTGAAATATGCCGCTTGTCACCCTGATTGCCTCAGTCCTGGTCGTACTTCCATTTTGCGAAAAATGAATAGTGGTGCGCCATTCTTTTATCAGTACTTGAAGTGTGTTTATTAGAGCTTGATGAACTTTGTATATTGTTAATATCTTAATTGGCCAAGAATGTGGAATCGAGTCGAAGGCCTTCTGATAATCAATATAACAGCATGATAAATTTCAATTTTTCTTACGAGCGTAAGGTTTCATTATGATTGAATCTATAATAAGGTGTTCTTTACACCCCTGCTTTTCCTTTCTACAACCATTTTGCTCTTCATTTAGTAAATCATGTTTGTCTATATGTCCTGTGAGTAGTACTGTGAAACATGATATTAGTAGTTTATATATCGTTTGAAGGCAGGTAATTGGCTGGTATTTCGTTGGGTTATTAGAGGCGGTTCCTTTGGGAAGTAAATATGTTTTGCCTTGAGTAAGAAATCGAGAAATTTCTTTTGGTTCTCTTATAAACTGATTGAAATATCTTACTATGACAGAGTGAAGATATGTGAGTTTTTTATACCAGTAATTATGGATGTTATCAGTTCCCTCGCCCTTCCAATTATGCAGGTTGCTTGTTATATTTTGTAGTACAGTTATAGATAGTAATTTCAGGATAGGGCATTTGTTCAATTGCGTTCGTATTTGCTTCTTCTTCACGCAGCCAGCTGACATGATTGTTATATTGGCCGTTATTTGAGCAAATCGAGGACCAAAATATCTGTATAACTTGACTGGATAGTGTACCGGAACTCCCCACAAGCTTATTGTTATTACTTCTATCTATTAGGTTTCTATAAAATTTCCGCTCGTCTTTTCTAAAAAGACAGTTTTGTTGCTTACGCCTCATCGCTTTTTTATATCGATCTAGGTGGGAACTATATAATTTTAGTAGTTTTTATTAGTTTTTGTTTTAGGGTATCGACGACCTTTCAACATGCTAATTCGTTTTGTCATATTTAACATGAATTCTAAATCTTTCTAATATTCTGGTTTTTATCGCTGGGCTTTTATCGCCACTTTTTTTGCTGGGATTGTCTCGACTGAATTCCAAAAGTCTGCCTATATCTGCCCGTATATTTTTAATCTTATAATTTTTATTATTTTTATTATTATTACTAAAGACCGAATTATATGCAACCAAAAACCTTAAGAATATGCGCATATATATGCACATATTTTTTTTTAATTTATGCAGGATATATGCAAAAAATCCGTTAATATACAGTGAATATGCAACTAAATTTTGATTTCCTAAATTACATTTTCATTTAATTAGGTGATTGAGTATTGAATAAAGATAAATTCAAGTTATAATATAATATACTTTATTAATTCAGTTAACACCTAATACAATGTTTTATATGAAACTTATACTAAATATTAATATTAACTCGAAAAATTATAATACGCACTAGTTATAATGTGTGCTTCAAGGTTCTGAACTAGAAAATTGTGGCGTCTATCACTAAGGAAATGTTTATACAAAGAAAACGATCTTTCTACATCTACTGATGTTATAGGGCAAAATTTTAATTTCGGAACTAAGGCAGGCTCAATAGCTAAATTATTTACAGTTTTCCCTGTCATTATGTCTACGGCCTGCCTTAAAATCTTGAAACCTGTGTTTTTTTCTATCAAATTTTCTAATTTTGCCACTACTGTTTTCCCTATCTCACCTCGTATATTTTTGCAATTTTGTACACATGTCTCTATTATATCCATTGACTCTGGTAAACTTGTACACGATTCCTCTAGTTGCAAAATACTGTCTGCTATAAATACATAGTTACACTTAATATGCATTAACTGTTGTTCCACTACAGTACTTTGAAATATTTCTTTCGATTTTTGGATGCACTGTGAATCATCACGAGACATTTGTGAGATTAAGTCCTTCAATTTTTGAAAATTATCTGCATAAAATAATGCCGCACGAATTCAGGTGCCCCATCTGGTCACGACAGGCTCAGGTGGTAATGGTACTCCGGGCAAATTCTCTTTGTAAAACTGCACTCTCAATGGGGCCTTTATGAATATCTTTTTGACATTTGCTATTAGGTCATTGACCAACAGAAAAGAAACTCTAATAGTTTCCGTAACCCTATTTAATCCGTGAGCTGGACAAGTTACATGAATCAAATTTTCATCAAATATTTTTAAATTCTTTCCTGCCTTTATCATATACGGCGCAGCATCGGACAACAGGACAAGAATTTTATCTGTAGGAACTGAGTTCGGCAAAAAGAAATGTGTTAAAGTTTCTTGAAGAAAACGTGTAACTGTAAGATTGTTTGTTTTTTCCACTTCTTTTACGGCTATAAGGTAAGCTTTTCCAGGTTCTTCTTCTGTGAGTTTTCCGATCATTAAATTAACTATGTAACGACCACACGAATCAGTTGTTTCGTCGACAACAATATACATATAGTTACCTCCAATTTCTTTTTTTATTTCATCTATCACGGTACCAAATACCTTTCCAACGACGTTTTTTCGTAATGTTGATTCATCTGGAGCATTAAATTTTGTATATTTTTGCAGAAAGGCCTTAACTTGTGGGTTGGTTAACTTGTTTAAAGGAATATTAGCAGCCAAGAACGTTTTACATAGATCTACGATAAATTCTGACTGGTCATGGTTTCCGTATTTAAAAATCTCGAATGACTGCTTCAGCGTTGACTGTATGGGCCCAGACTTCTTCATGTTTCTAACCTTAGCTACGTGAGACGGCGTCTTAATATGTTGGTCTATTTGAAATTTCTTTGAGCAGGAAACAATTTTTGAACAAGATTTACAAAAAACCTGGTCGCCGTCCAAAGCAAGTTCTGGGTAAGGCTTAATCCAAGAAGTACATAGTATTTTCGACATAATCAGAATAAATATAAGTTAAGTCACTAGGCGTCGGTACTTCGAGCAACGAATTTAGACTGGCACCAGTCTGTAAACTTTGCAAACAGTAACAAATATGAGAAAATAAATAAAAATAGAAGTTTTTGTACTTATTTTATTTTATTGCCACATTAGGGAAAACCCAATCTGCAGACCGGGACCGCCCAGACACGGCCCCGTGCGACCATAAAACGTAAGAAAAGAATACAGAAATCCCAAAAGATGCTTAGATATGCAATAGTTCCTAAAATATGCATTTTTCCTTTAAAATCACAAAATATGCAGAATTTGCATATTACTATTAAAACCTATTATTATTTTGCGGGATATAGGGTGATTGTGTTCTAGATACAACATGCATGTGTGGTTTATAGTCGGCACACTTTTTTTCCGTTCCTCCCCGTCTTGTGCAATAGTCCTTAGTTTTAGGAAAAGTTTTCTTGTTTGATTGGTTTTACTTTGAAAGGTATTCTTGCGATTGATCTCTTCCATGTGGTACGGGGTCTATTTCTTGTTCTCTTTCCGGGTGGGTTTCACAAAAGTGCTGAATAGACAGGGGTGTTAGCCGGCTTTCTGAGAGTGTGACTTATATTTCCTTATTTTAATTTCATCTTTTACGTCTTTTTATCCAATTATTTGTCATCATTTTAAGTTTGTTTTTCTTTTAGGCCACCAAATGCCCAGTATATTTCTAAGACATCTGTTTATGAATGTTTGAAATTTTCTTCTGATTGGTACAGTAACCATCCATGTTTCAGAACAATGAAACAGCCCAGATTTTCAGTGTCAAATTATAGACTTTGGACATGAGTAAGTTTTTTAAGCGTCAATTTTTTCTCATAGTGGTAAACAGTTTTCCGGCCTTATCTATTCTTTGTCCTCCGTTGTTTGAGATAATGTTACCAAGGTGACTGAGTTCTATGGTTTCTAAATCTTTTATGTTTGCGTTGGTTGGTTGCCACCTCTACAGAGTGAATTGTTAAAAGTTTTGTTTTATTTCTGTTTTTCGTTTATTCTGCATATTTGTAGACAATA
The DNA here is from genome assembly GCA_031761425.1 of Cosmopolites sordidus. Lineage (NCBI taxonomy): Eukaryota > Metazoa > Arthropoda > Insecta > Coleoptera > Curculionidae > Cosmopolites > Cosmopolites sordidus. Next base: position 546,136 of record JARFXV010001235.1, on the reverse strand, counting down.
AGCATACATATTAACTAACAGTTGATCTTAAATATACTGCAAAATAAATTGTGATATAAAAAAGCTATGGAAAAGGATTTAATCGTGGGCCCTGCAGCAAGATTATCGATTATTAATATAAGCCCTAGTTAGTATGCCCCAGAGCTAGTAGATCTCTGATTCAAACATAGTCTTTATTAAGTATTAAGAAGTATTATTGATGTTTATTTTTTTAGAACAATTTCAGTTTTAAGAAGCTATGGGCGTTTTGCGGACCTGGTTTTTTAATGTCCATAGCGTTTTTAGATCCAGGAAACATTGAAAGCGATTTACAGTGTGGTACCATAGTGGAGTACAAATTGCTCTGGGTCCTATTGTCAGCGACAATATTGGGTTTATTGATGCAAAGATTATCAGCAAGATTAGGTAAGAAAATATAATCAAATTATCTGCTATTTTTTTATGCCAATAAAACTGTATAGCTCTTGTGTTAGTCCGTTACTTTTAAAAAACACACATAGAGGAAATTATTTTATGTACAGGGTGTGGCAGGGAAACGTGCGATTATAAAAATCCCCTAACCACTCGAGATTTTTTACAATTATATCAACTTTTTTTGTTCTAGGGGTAGTAACTGGACTACATCTAGGTGAAATCTGTTATAGACAGTACCAAAAATGCCCAAGAATTTTGTTATGGTTGATGATGGAAATTGCCATTATTGGCAGTGACATGCAGGAGGTTATAGGTACAGCTATCGCAATATATCTGCTATCAGACAGGAGGTAAATTATGCTTAATATTATGTATATATATATATATATATATATATATATATATATATATATATATATATATATATATATATATATATATATATATATATATAAGATTTCCAAAAAATAACACTCGAAACTTTTACAAAACATTTAAAACTAAATTAATAGGCTATCAACCGCACAGTATTTGCTTCCAAAAGTAAAACGGAAAATTAGCTCTAAACAACAAAGACAATTGCAAAGAAATTGCGAAATATTTTCAACAAATACTAAAATATCCTGAGCCCTTAAACAAAAACACTAAACCCTAAACAAACAAACCCTAATTCATTACCAATGAATGAAGATGAAATAATTATGCAAATCAAGCGGCTTAAAAATAACAAAGCTTCTGGTGAAGATGGAATCACTGCTGAACTTTTGAACTCCGCTGGTCCAGGTACAATCAAGGAAATAACCAAAATTCTACAAGAAGTTTGGCGAAACGAGCGGATTCCGGAAGATTGGAAAGATGCTCTAATCCATCCACTACACAAGAAAGGAGATAGAACGGATGTAAACAACTATAAAGGGATATCTCTTCTCCCAGTTTGTTACAAGATTCTATCTCAATGTCTACTAGACAGAGCACAGGGACAATTAGAACCTAAAATTGGTGAATATCAAGCAGGTTTTCGACCGGGCAGATCCTGCCCTGAACAGATCCTGAATCTAAAGTTGATCCTAAGACATCAAAAACTGTACAATAAAAGTGTCGTCTGTACATTTGTGGATTTCAAAAAAGCATATGATTCTATTGACCGCGAATCTTTATTCCGTATCTTGAAAGAACAAGGACTAGATCTGAAAACGCTGGAAATTATTAAAACAACATTAACTAACACAAGGTCAAAAGTTAAATTCGTGGGTGACATCTCAGAGCACTTCGAAATTAAAACTGGAGTAAGACAAGGGGATGGACTCTCGCCACTCTTATTTAACTGTGTTCAAGAAAAAGTAATACAGGAGTGGCGTGAAAAAAAGTCGGAACTGAATATTGACCAGCCCATTAAACTGGGGAGAACCAACATCAAAATTGATTGTCTGGCGTTTGCTGATGATCTAGCAATTTTGGCTCAAGATATATTAACGGCACAGAAACAGATTGAAATCCTAAAAGAAACAGCAGGAAAGGTAGGACTCCAAATTTCCTTTGAAAAGACACCATACATGACCTGCAATAGACTAAGAACACTATTTCTAAAAACAAAATATGGTAACATCAGAGGAGTCTCTCAAATATTTGGGCGAAATAATCATGGAAAATGGATTGGAAAAAGTGGTCAATAAGGGTAAATGTCAAAAAATGGAAACGGCATTGAAACTTACACAAAATATTTACAACAAATATTTCTAATCTAAAAACACAAAACTGAGACATTAAAACACAGTTATTAAGCCAGAATGTCTATATGGGGCAGAAACGCTCATTTTCAATAGAAAGAGAGACATCGAGGACATTGAAAAGAAGGAAAGAAAAATCATTAAAAAAATCTTAGGCCCCAAACAAATAAATAGCACAACATACCGACTTCGAGAAAACCAAGAAATCAAACAATACACAGATATACATAGCGATATGAGAAAAAGAAGACTTAAGTTTTACGGACACATAAAACGGATGAATCCGAGTAGGCTAACTAGACAAATAGTCGAATTTTATGAAAATAGGAGTAGAGCTAAAGTAGAAATAATTAAATGGATTGCAGCAATTAAAGAGGACCTAAGATCAGCAAATATTACAGAAAGTGAAATTCAGGATAGAGGCTGTTTCAGACACAAGGTTGACGTTTGGAAGGTTGGCCAGAGAGAATAATGTAAGAAGACTGGAACAACTTGGTCTGACGAAAGGAAAAAAGCTCATAGCGAAAGAATGAAATTAGTAAGGGTGCAAAGGAAGGCTAACAACAAACGCCTCTAATTGTACTTCGCGTGGTCCACCAGGGCCCATACGTGAATAATAATAATAATAATAATATACGGATATATATATATATATATATATATATATATATATATATATATATATATATATATATATATATATATATATATATATGTATATATACATATGTATATATACATATGTATATATATGTACTTACATACATGCATGCATAGGGGGAAATCCCCGAGTACCGGACCCATAAGGTATCTTAACAATAACAAAAAACTTGTGATTAATTTGTTAAACTAACTTTCGATTATATACTTTACTAACATAAATATGTAATCAGTCTCAAATATTACTTTAAATGTAGTAGGTACTACGTAACAACTTATATAGTTAAGATAACACTTGGAAAAAAGGTGATAATATCGAACCTAATATCGAACAGTCGACTTTTCCTTTATAATTTGAACTTAAAAAATATTTTAACAAGAAATTCGTAAACATGTTATTCCAATAGAAGTGGTAACCATTAATAAAGTAAATTAAACTTAATCTTAATGAACTTTGGTCAGAACTAGGGGACGTTTTTTTTTCAAAATCGTATAGTCGGCAAAAATCATAGATGTAGCTATTTGAGCCTTCTTCAACGTCAGAAGTCGCTTCATGTGCCCCCGATTACAAGCTTGGCAGCGTATCCTTCATCGTTACTTTCTTGGTAAATTAAACAAGTTGTAACATTTTCGGTTATTGATTTTGATAACGGAATCGGGTCGTTTTTTGCCTTTAAAATGTTGTATTTTGACTACGGCAAGCTTTGCTTTTGCTGCTTTATTTTCAGCGAGCCAATTTTTATAGGGGGAGATGTAAAACCCTTACTTTTTTCAGCTTTTCATCGTCGAGACACGGTCGCTTTGATGCAGCATTTGGGATTGGGGACAGCTGATGAATTACCATAATAATGGTTTTGTTTGTTGACGGTAGTGTATCAAAATTTTCCTTTTCATTAACGTTAAAAGTCTTTTGAGGCAAATCCCGAGGTATGTCCATATTGGTGTTATTGCAAATATTCACTTCAACATTTGACTGCATGGATATGCCGGCTACTACTTATGGCAGAAAATCCAAATCTCTGTAAATATGTTGATTCAAAGGCAGAATTCCAGTGCATTGAAATCCAGACTTTGCTATAGCCAAACGTGCAACGCGATTGAAAGCTTGTGTAACCATTGCAGCAATGTCATATTCTGTTATTCTTATACCGGAGTTAGCCCTCATCCATATTCCACAGGACTCAAAATATGCATCTTTGAATGGCTTCATAAAAACCCTGTCTTTGGGCTGCAGTTTGTGGGTCGTGAAGTGCTTAACGCTTAACTTATGACAGCAATATCTTTATGACTGCAATGGTCATCTAGGATCAAAAGCACTGGTTTCTCTTTAGTAGGTTTTGAAAACACTAAAGTGTTGAAGCCACTTCAAGAATATTTCAGCGTTCATCTATCCGTTTGGCTATGCTGGGGTTACACTTTCAGAAGGCGCACCAATCATTAACCTTTCATTAACTCTCTGCTTCGGAGAAACAAATAATGGTGGGATAAAATATCCGGCAACACTCGTACATAACATAACTGTGACATTCTTATCTCTCTGCAGAGGTCAACTTGTAAACTTGGCGATTACTTTTAAGTGTCATTACTTTAGCCTGTTTTTGGACAGTGCTGACTCCGTTTCATCACAGTTATAGATGTCTGATGGACCAAAACGATGTTTTTCCTAAATATATTTCAAATTTTTAAAGAAACGGTCAACTTGTAGCCAATTAAAACCAACTGCTCTCATCAGACTTGTTGACTCCGGTCTTCTTAAACTGAGTTTGATAAAGTCATAACAAAAATTCCCACCAGCAGATTCTTTTGACCTGTTAAATCGACGGTTCAGTTTTAATTTCTCAACGAGATCGAATGCCAATTTTAGAAATTGTCGATTCTAGTCAAAGGCATGCACCTATTTGACATATCCACCGCGTGTCCAATTAAAGCTTCTTCGTACTCCTGGGTAAAGGTTAAGTCAAATCGGCCTTTTTTTGAATGGTATTGTTATTTCTTCTTCTCGTTTTAACTTTTTAATGTAGACGAACAGGGTACTTTTTGGCAGTATTCTTACAGCTCGGTTTAGGTATACCCATATTGAATCTACGAAACAAAATACGAAATTAATTACTACAACAATAAAAATCTAATTGTAAAACTGTCCGGGATTAGGGGACTTTTAGAGTGTTCGATCTTAAGGACCCTTAGGAACATGCAAGAAAAATTTTTATTCACATTGTGTGTTATGAATCATAAAAAATCTTGTTAATTATGACAGATTAATAACATAGCAATAATTATCAACAATAATCAATATCATCCCTTCTTTTACTTACTCTTTACAGACCCCAAAAAATAACTTTGAACAAAATTTTTACTAACCTCAAAATTTGCACTAATCTCCACAACGAATAAAGCAGCACTGACTCGCGAGCGTCACCCTCTGCATTTCACTTTGGAGGAAGTTACTAACTGGGACACAAGTAACAAATTGGCGTGCTTTCTTTCACCGATTCAAATCCTATCTGGCTTTAGAAACCGTCCGGGCTTACGGGACTTCCCCCTAGTATTGCAATAATTTCTTCCGCTTGTACATGAGCGTATAGTTATAGAAAAACAAACAATTAAGTTTACGTTATTAAATTTCGTACATAGGAGAGAATTCAAAAATATAAAACTTATTCAAAATGTTCATGTGCTTTTACACACTTCTTTAAATGTTTTTCTAAGGGTATTGAAGCTGCTACTTTCATCGAATCAGCTTTTAGGCCCTCGAAATTGTGTGTAGACCTCGGTGAAGTCTAGAGCAGAGCTTCTCCTTTAAAGCCTTCCATAGCCAATAGGCCAGCGGATTGAGTCCAGACTACCTGAGGGTCAATCATTGTCAGTGATTAACTTAGGCAAATTGCCCTGTCTTGTAAACTGACGCTGAATCCTGCAGGAAGATTCATTGATTTCTTGCAAACAAGGTGTTATTAAGCGGGTTTATTATAAAACTAAAAAAGGAGACAAATTTCTCAGTGATTCTTTTCTGTAATAAATTTGCCTAACAAACAACATTTTAAATAATAAAAAACATTTCTAAAATTAAAACAAACTTTTAATGGCTATTTATTACTGGGCGAAAAATAAAAAACCAAACGGAGACAAATTTCTCAGTGATTCTTTTCTGTAATAAATTTGCCTAACAAAATAATTTAAAAAACATAAAAAAATTCTAAAAGAAATACAAAGTTTTAAACGTTATCACTGGATAAAAAACAAAAAACTAAACGGAGACAAATATCTCAGTGATTTTTTTCTGTAATAAAATTGCCTAACAAAAAAAAATTAAAAAAATATAAAAATTTTCTAAAATAAAAACACACTTTTCAACATTATTACTGGGTTAAAAACAAAAAACCAAACGGAGACCAATTTCTCAGTGATTCTTTTCTGTAATAAAATTGCCTAACAGAATTTTAAAAAAATAAACAAATTTTCTAAAATAAATACAAACTTAAACGTTTCACTGGATAAAAAACAAAGAAAAAACAACGGAGACAAATTCCCCAGCGATTCTTTTCTGTAATAAATTTGCCTAACAAAATTTTCAAAAATATAACAAATTTCTGAAATAAATACAAACTTCTAAACGTTATCACTGGGTAAAAAACAAAAAATCAAACGGAGCCAAATTCCTCAGTTATTCTTTTCTGTAATAAATTTGCCTAACAAACAAGATTTTTAAAAATATAAACATTTTGTTTGTTAGGCAAAAAGCAAATTTATTACTGAAAAGAATCACTAAGAAATTTGTATCCGTTTGGTTTTTTGTTTTTTTATCCAGTGATTCTTTATTTACATAACAGATATTTTTGATATTTTTTTTGGGTTTTAGATCGTAGCGAAAAAACACAAAAAGAGAAAAAAAAGTTTATTGTTTAATTTATCTTATAAATCCCAAAAATATTTAATATGTCTTTAGTTAGGCGCGACCGCTGCCGTAACAAATTATCGCGTTCGCATTTTAAGGGTAAGTAAAGTTTTGTAATTTTTGTTCTAGTGAATTTTTTCCATTTTATTTTTTTTCCATATATATTTTTTTTTATAAGTGCTTAATTTATCCCCCCCCCCCCCAAAAAAAACTAAATCCTGGCTACGCCCTTGTCCTAACCTTTCAACAAGTTCTGCTTTATTTTCATGTTGGGGACGGCCATAGCATTTTAACCATCATTGTAATTAAATACAATTATGTGCTTCTATTGTGGGATGCACTAATAAAGCACTATCAATTAATTTTTCATTTGGTTGCACTATATTTATAAAAAGTGCCCGAAACTTTCATATTAACGCCTCGTTAACATGGCGGACACGTTTGCGCGTAACTAGTCCTGAAAAGTTCTATTGGAAACGTCTATAAATAATTTTCAATTACACAATTTTCTAAAAAAAAGTTTTTAATGTTATATTTTAGGGTTCCATTGTGGGTCGGTGTTTTAATAACCATACTAGATACGTTTACCTTTTTGTTTATTGACAAATATGGTCTGAGAAAACTGGAAGCTTTATTCGTTTTTCTCATTAGTATCATGACAGTTACTTTTGGTTTTGAATATGTAACTTCTAAACCAGATACCATAGATGTGATGAAGGGTCTGTTCTTTCCCTGGTGTCAGGACTGTGACTCCAGGGCTCTCCTCCAGGCAGTTGGAATAATCGGTAAGTCAAAGAACTACGCTGAATCTAGCTGTCTATGATTGTTATCTGCATCTAGGTGCTATAATTATGCCGCATAATTTCTATCTTCATTCTGCCTTGGTTAAAAGCCGAGATGTTGACAGAAGCAGGAGTGAGAAAGTTCGCGAAGCCAACTTATATTACTTTGTTGAATGCTGCTTTGCCATATTCGTGAGTTTGATCATCAACATATTTGTCTTGGCCGTATTTGCTCACGGCCTCTATATGAAAACCAACGAAGAAGTTGTAAGTATATACATCTAAACTATTCTGTGTCAACAAGATGAAACATAAAATTACTCGATTTAGAGTTATCATAATCTAGTGAAACTAACATAGTTAATGAAATGTGCGCCTTGAGTTTCAGTCCAGTGAGAAACTAAGTTTGGCACATGACAAAAATTGGTGAAAATAGTTTAAAATGTTTGCCTTTTTATATAATTTTTTTTTGTTGTTTTTAGCATGAATCTTGTCTAAAATATCCGTCAATAGATTCATCAGTTTTTCCAAGCACTGGGAAAGAAGCTAAGGAATTGGTGGATGCTGATTTGTATAACGGTGGAGTCTTTTTGGGCTGCACTTACGGACTTGCCGCTATGTATATCTGGGCTATAGGGATATTAGCAGCAGGCCAGAGTTCAACTATGACAGGTTTGTGTGTTTCGATATACTCATTTTCGACAACTATGATATTAAGTTGGACATTAGGCCCTTATTTATTCAAAAGGAGAAATTCTTTTTCTTGAATTTGGAGAGTAATTACACAACATCAAAACATCTCTCTTATTCTCAGCTATGAATTTACAAGCGACCCAAAGGCTGGCATCTAATGGTGCCAAATCAGGGAAATATGGTAATTTAATATGAGGGGACCAATTTTTAAAAATAAATCATTTTTGAAGTTATATTTCTTATGGCGCCGATGTAACACATAATTTATTTTCTTTTTAAAATTATGTCACCTTCGCCATTTGTCAAGACTTGTTTATAAACAACTTTCTGGAGGCTAACATTTTACACTGTTAGTTTATATTTATAAAACTTCAGTCATATTGAAATGTATGTTTATTTTCCATTGTAAAGATTGTGTATCAAGATTTGAGGCTATATTTATGTAAGTATTATTTTTATGAGTAAAACTATATATCAATAAATAAATGAATTTTGAGAATGTTGAGTTGGTAAATATTTAATAATAATAAGTAAAAATACAGGGTGTTTGGTGCAAATTTAATTCATTTCTTTTTATTTTTAATAAAAAAACTAAAGCCGATCATAGTCTTTGCACGGTAACATTCATGCCATAAAAACGTTTTATTAATTTCACACAAATTTGCTGACTTTGTGTATCGGGACGTATTAGGCTGATATTCGATATTACTTATTTGCGCAAATAACATACGCTAAGTAGGCAGAAAATACTGTCTTACTCTTGCGCAGTGAAGTCTGGCTGATATTTCTTTCTTACATCGGGTACGAACGTTCCTTGGACTTGAAGTTAAAATAAAATCTTAATAATCAGTGTTTAAATTAATTAAATCACTGATTATTAAGATTAAAAAATTAATTTTTAATAAAAATTTTAATTTAAAAAATTTATTTTTACTTCTAAAAAAAAAATTTTAGTTTATAAAAAAACTAAATGTCGCTTGCATCTAATTTTGATTTTCATAGAACCCTACAATATTAAACATTAAAATAATAAAAAAAATGAGGATATACCAATAACTTTTTATTTAATTAAAGTTTCGATAGTGACTTTTGGAATTTTTCTAATACAGAATTAAATAATCAATATTGCTTTATGGAGGCTGTGGAGATAGCAAAAGATCCCTCCTATCATTCATTTTAATTTGGCAAACGATGCACCAAACACCCTGTAAATTAAAATTTGATTATTGAAGTTATATTTCTTTTGGCGCGTTTGGGAAAACAGATCAAAGTGTATTTTTAGCGTGGGACGAAGTTGTAACACATAACTTATTATTATTTTTTTTAATTGACAGCTTCGCCATTTGTCAAGACTTGTTTTTTTTATTAATTACACCAAAGAAGTAGTACACACACGCTTTTTTTTATTTTTATACTAACACTCAGTATATTTCAGAATATTAAATTTATTTTTGTGGAAGCGTTATCAAGACAAGGTTATAAAAATGATACGATTTGAATTCATGTGAGGCCAGATGTTTGGTTTTGTATTTTTTTTTTACTTTTTATCTCATTTGAAATTCATAACTTCTGTTTTTGATTCTGAATTTGACAGTTTACTATTCTAGAATACAAAGAGTTTTACATTTTATCTAGTTTAGAGCGAGAAAAATAATAGAAGACTTGGAAACACTAAAAATGATGGCGGTGGAGATGACCTAAATGAATAATAAATCAAATCAACTTTCAAAAATGAATATATTTTAGAAGCTACCTCTTGGTGCTTACATTTTATTAATGTCAGCTTATTTTTTTAAGGAACTTATGCTGGTCAATTTGTGATGGAAGGTTTCTTGAACTTACAATGGGCCAGATGGAAAAGAGTTTTATTTACAAGAAGTATCGCTATTGTCCCTACATTTTGCGTAGCCTTCTTCAGTACTATTGAAGATCTTACCAATTTTAACGATATACTGAATGCCGTTATGAGTATCCAACTTCCTTTTGCAACCATTCCTTTAATAGCCTTTACCAGTAGTAGAAAAATAATGGGCGAATTTGTAAATGGATTGTAAGTATATGTACAGAACATTTATTTAATCCCGTAACCCATGTGACTTGATTTATTTAAACTTAGGAACTTCTTTTTTTTCTATTGAATTATTTAAATTGTCACCAAAAATATTACTAAAATTTCCCCTAGATCTGTCATTGAGATTTAGTTATAATTATGCTATGCTTCCTGAGCAAGAACCTCTTAAACACACTTGATTATTTAAAGAAATAATTTTACCACCCCTTCTCTTCTTCCTTTTAATTTTCAAGGCATCTTCTACAATGGGGTTATTTTTTTTCACTTTAGGTTCAAAATATTGTAGAACCGTTCAAATTTTGTTAATTTTCGATATCAGTGTTAAACTGTGTATTTAATTCAAATAAAAAGACTATAAAAACTGAAAAAACCAATGAACGTAGTTTAAGAGAATTAGAGATTTCGTGATTTAAGTTTCGTTAAGTTTAAGTTTTTAAGTTTCTGTATTATTTCTGTAATAAAAATAAAATTATATTTTTTCCTTGTAGGGGGAACAAGATAATGTCAATTACTCTAAGCATGGTTGTTATATCTATTAATTTCTATTTGGTAGTCGTAACTGTTGGAAACAGCCATCTTCATTGGTCAATTTTAGGAACAATAAGCTTTATAAGCGTCTTTTATTTTTTATTTTGTGTTTATTTAATATTACATATGATTGTTTGTATGGGTGGGACGTGGATCTTAAGATACCAGTGCATAAGAGAATATGTTATTGGACCTGTAGATTTATGTTTTTCAATAGAACCTACACTAAATACATGATTATAATAATATAATAATAATATAATGATTAATATATCTTTATTCAGTCAATTAGTTTTTCAATTGCATTCTCTTCTCAGTTTTTGCCTTTTTAAAAACCCAAAGTTTTTAATGACAATAAGTGACTTCGTTTTCTGACAAAATTAAATATGGGTTTGGTTTTTCCTTTTCTCCTTTTTTGTCTTAAATGAACTATAGATAATGGTATGTGTAGAAAGGTGTTAAAAACGAGCTAAAAAAACTAGTCTAGACTATTCAAAACCGTGTACAAAAATTCAGTCTAACTAAAAGGTATATTGGGAATATTACACGACCCACAAGTCTTTATTTATCTTTTTTTTACTCAAACCTTTAAACAACCGCAACGAATTCTATTCTTTCGACACTATTTTTCGATGTTTCTCGGGGCGCGTATCGCAAAGCTCGAAATATACAAGGCGTTCCACTTATGGCACTCGGGAAAAATAAAAATTTCCAGATGTAAATTAAACTCTATATATCCTTATAGAATTACAAAAAATATGTTAAAGATCCATTAAATTGTCAAATGTATTTATAATCCATCCTATTCAAATGTATTTTGAATTTTACCTGCTAGCAAAAATTAATGCGTGTATCATGAGTTGCCTACCTTTGAATATAAAATTAACTTATATTCAAAGTTGCCTACTATACCGATACTGTCAAATATGTCATATGTCAGTTTACTGTATATAAGCAAGTATAACTATGTTAGTTCAGTTTGGTATAACGCAGTAAGTGTATGTTATAGTAATATAGTATCTATTACGTAGATACGCTTTTTACTAGTACAGTGTGTTGTAGAGTACGAAGTACATCACATCCTAATATAATATCTATTTTGTGATTAGTTAATTGTGTTTAAAACTATCTAAAAAGATGCCCCAAACAGTGGAACAAACTCCAGGCTCTCAACGCCTTACCAATGATGATTTCCGAAAATTGCTTATGACGCCTCGTTCGACCCCGGCTAATGCCCCAGCAGCACCGGGGTCCATCAAAGAAGCAATGCAAAACAGTTCAAGCATGCCTCCACCTAAGATTGAAGACAAACAAGAAGCAAGGAAAAAAAGAAAGAGCTTTTATGCTAAACTGAAAAAACAGGTTAATTATCAACTATGTCAATTATGCCTTGGTTGCTTACTTTGTTAATATCTTTAGGAGGATAATAAAATTGCAGAATTAGCTGAGAAATATCGTGATAGAGCCAGTGAAAGAAGAAAGGGTGTTAACCCTGATTATCAATCTGATGATCCTGTTGCAACTGCTCAAGCCTATAGAGCAGTGGCCCCTGATTTGAAATCTGGTAAGTGTAAATTCAGAGGGAATCCAGTATGTGTATTACTAAAGTTTTTTTTAAGGGTTTGATGCAGCTGAACGTAGGAGGCAAATGATTCAGGAATCTAAATTCTTGGGTGGTGACATGGAACATACCCATTTAGTCAAAGGTCTGGATTATGCCCTTTTACAAAAAGTTCGCAGTGAGATTCAGCACAAGGAATTGGAACAAGAGCAGGAATTAGAGAGGTTAGCTACTGAATCTGAAGAAAAGAAGAAGGAAAAAGAAAGAACAAATATATTAAAAAAGGAAGAGGAAGAGATGAAATTTAGAACAAAATTGGGAAGATCTATATTTCACACTGTGCAAATGTTAAAGTCCAGGCACATTGAAAAATCAGAAATGTTTGTACCTGGTAGAATGGCATATGTTATTGATTTGGATGATGAGGCTGAAACTGACATTCCAACAACTTTAATCAGATCAGTAGCTGATGTTCCTTCATTTGAATTAACCACAACTTTGACTACTAATGATATAGTGATTAATAAACTTACTCAAATTTTAAGTTATTTAAGACAAGGTAAAAATTGTTTAATTTGCAAAAAAGAATTGTTTAATATATATGTTTTTTTTAGGTAATCGCAAGAAAAATAAAAATAAAAGAGGCATAACTGATTCCAAAGATTATGATAAAGAGGAAGAAGCAGAAATTAACAAGAAGCCAGCAAAAAGACTTAATAATGCTGATGATTCAATTTATGGAGACATAGGAGATTATATGCCATCACGGAGTAGTAAACATAAAGAATCAAGATCAAGCAAACACAGTTCATACTTTGATAAACAAGATCACAGGTAGTGAAATTGTAAAATATATATTGTAATTTTTAAATAAATGTTGACTTATAATTTTAGGGAGTCTGTTGATAATGCTGCTCCATCATACAGAGTAAACAAATCTGCTGAGATTCTGAATAAACTCCAACAAGAACCAGAAGGATATGCTGAATGTTATCCAGGATTGGAGGAAATGAATGATGCCATTGATGATAGTGATGATGAGGTTGATTACTCTAAAATGGATCTTGGTAAGTAGTTCATTTGATACATACTTAGGTTGTTTTAAAATGACTATTTTTGCTCTAAGAAGAAAATAAAGTTATGTAAAATGAATTCTCTGTGTAGTTTTCTTCTTCAATACTGTAAAAAATCAGTTTTTTAAATATATTCTGTATATTTTCAAGAAGGGTTTAATCTTGTTTTCTTTTTCTTTTAATAGGTAATAAGAAAGGCCCAATTGGGAGATGGGACTTCGACACAGCAGAAGAGTATTCTGATTACATGAATCAGAAGGAGGCATTGCCAAAAGCTGCTTTCCAGTATGGTCTTAAAATGGCTGATGGAAGAAGGTAACTATATTAATAATCAATTTGTCTATTGGAACCCTCGGTGTGAAACGCTACACTCAAAGAGATTTACCACAACAACCAAAAATCTTCTCGGCGCACGTTTCGCTAACCATGGTAGCATCATCAGAAAAAACTAATCTCTTCGAGTTTAGTATATTGATAATATTTTCGAAAATATCTAACTAGTGATTTGATTTCTTTTTTATTTGGTGTTTCATTTTTTATCCTCTTGTTTTAATCTCGATCTAAGCCAAAATCACATTATTTTGCATTAATTAATTTTTTATGATTTTTTGGCCATTGTACATGCATCAGTACTACACCATATTGTTGATCTTATTTTACTATTACTTTCAATTACCATTCTTAAATACTTATGATTTTTTAACTTGGATTTCTTTTCTTTCTGTCATATTTTATTCATTTTTTTCTGTTCTGTTGATGCAATCAATCTTTTCTATTTATTTCTGAGTCTCAGTTGTATTTCTTCCATTCTCCAATATCCCAACCTTAACGTCTTCATCTCATTTTTGGTCCCATCCACTATTATTGAGAATAATATAGGACTTAACACAGTCTCCTATTTTCATAATATATTCTTTTGACTGTATATTCTTATTATATATATATATATATATATATATATATATATATATATATATATATATATATATATATATATATATATATACATATATATAATATATTATATATATCTAAAATATAATTCAAATTTCAGTTCTTTCCAAATATCTTCCCTTCTTATCTGGTCAAATACCTTTTCTAAGTCTATAAAACATACATGAATATCTCTATTTTTGTTAACATTATTTCTCTATAACTTATTAAATAAACTTTAATAACGGTATTTCCCTACAACTTTTAACTATCTTATTTTGATTTAGTTTATAATAAAAATATCTTTTTCAGGTCAAGAAAACACAAAGATAAGAACGAAAAGGCCCATTTGGACAGGGAATGGCAGAAAATTCAAAATATTATCCAGAAAAGATAATTAAATAATTAACATTTCAGTGTACGACATCTATAAGATAGAATAAACATTTCATTAATCAAAGAAAGATAATTTTATTAAAGTATCAGAAATGTTTTATTTATTGAATAAATAGCCACATATCTAAAATAAAAAGAATTTATTGTCATTTAATTTATTGAGTCATTATCTGTATAACAATGGATATAATTATGTTTAAAATACAACAAAAGATTATTTACATAAAAAACTGAAAATATCTAAAATATTTTTTTTCTAAGAGGTAACTTGCAAATAAAATACATATTGTGAAATAAAAAGTGAAATCAACTAAAAAAAACGTTTAGTATTTTTTTCTCAATCACTGTGATTGAAGATCTAGAAAAATATATATTTCAATTGGAAGAAAACAAATGGTCTCATAATTTTTTAAATATTATTTTATCGCTTTCAAATGATACTTTAAAGCAGAAATATTAGATTATCATAGTTGTAAAAATAAAGAATAAATTGTCTTTTTAATTCTAGTTAATATAATACCAAGTATATAGTACCTACCATATATGGGTAGGTATCGTTAAGGGACTATATAGTACCTTAACGATAGACTAAAAAAATATTAAAGCACTATACAGGGTGTGAAGGAGATAACTTTCGTAAAGTTAAGCTACGATTCTTCACGTCATTTGAAAAGAAGTTAGGTTAGAATCACATTATTAACATTAGGCTTGTTCTAACAAAGATTTCAAACGATTCCAAACCGTCCGGAGTTTGTGCAGATGACCGAAACATTCGCTGGTAAAAACCGAAACCTATGCCTAAGTCGAACGTAACGGCTAAAAAAAGATTACATTTTATTTTGAAATAGTAGTTTAAGTGAACAATCAAACTGAATTTTCCTAACAATTTAAATTGTTCAAAATAATGTAAAGAATCGTTGGTTAAATTTACGTAATTTAGTAATTTCCCTTAAACCCCGTATAAAAATGTTAAATCTTTGGTAAAACAACTTTCAATGTACAAAATTATTTTATCTTAAAGAGTCTGTTTATTCCTTACTTTCTAAAACAATATAATTGGAATGCAAAAAGTTTTTTAATTTAATTTATTTTACAATTTATACATGAAACACTTGGTGAAATTGAACACTACATCACAGATTATATCTTTCTGGGACTTTTTTTACAGTCTTCATTTTCATAAGATAGACTTCATGAAATAACGTCAGAATACAAAGTATTCTTTACTTGTCTAGCACCTAACTTAAAAGGTATAATCACAGCATTTTCCTCAGAAGAGTAGTTAGAGAAAAATAAATGTTTTTTAACAAAATTCTCAGCACCTCAATTCAGTTGATGGTTTGTGTTTCACAATTTTGTTTGTTCAGTCTTTTCATCTAATAATGAAGCTTCACCAATCACTTCACAGTCGATATTGTCATATCTACTGTTTCTGTCACGTTCTTGATGTTGTCTTAGATCTTTCAAAACCTAAAATGAAATATAACAATTAGTCGTTATGGATTGGACATTATATTTTAGGTATTGTTTTTGTAGATAGTGTAATAAAGAGTATACTTTGCTGGCAAAAATCTGTGTATTGTGTAACGACAATTAACATGGACAAAAAAAAACAAGTATAAACGTAAACTTGAACTCAAACTAAAGTAAAAACGTGGGCTGATTGGTCGTAGATCAAATGTACCACTAGACTTGTTACTACATTACTTAAAATAAATTATTGACAAGTCTTCAAGTACTTCTCGACAATTTCAACGATTCAGGACAAAAACTTGGTAAAAGAAAATTTAAGATAAACTGTTTGATATTAATATCTACTATAAAATTCGCAGAAAAAACCCGAGGTTGTCAATTTGGCAACAACTGTAAACAACTTGATCGACAGATGGTGATAAAACTTACAATTGACAATTAATACAAGTTGACAATTAATTATGTTGATATAAAATGTATACTTTTTACGCGGTCTTTTTAAATGCATAATACCAAAATAATTATAATGATATCTTGGATCGTATCATCGAAACAAGTATGATTTTTATCATGCAAATAATAGTCCCTATCTTGATTAACAGATTTATATTTAAAAAGAATATTAAACATCGTCAAGAATAGAGTTCTCTTATTTAGTATGCACCAGATGCCCTACTTACTTCTGCCATATTCTCGTTTCTGTTTTGGCTATTTCCGTTGTTATTGAAGCTCGACTTCACCAAATCGGGCAAGTTATCGTTGAAGACCTCCACGGCAACAGTGAGGAATTTTGCGAACGTTTCATTCGACGGGTGAATCCTGTATTCGTGGTTCAGCACCTTTGTCCATAAACCGATCGTCTCGTGCTTTGTAACTTTGTGAAAAGGCTGATGATTCAAAACCTTTGCCAGATGTCGTAGGAGATAAATGAGGCTGTCTTTGCGTGAAGTTTTTTCGATTGTGGCAATTGCTTCCCGTCTGATGTTCACTTCTAAGTGATCTTGATTGTGACCTAAAATAATCATTATATATTATGCACGTTAATTATGAGAGTTCATTCGTATTTAAATCGAGTAAAACTGCTACAGGAAGTGTATAATAGTGAAACATTGAGCAGTAATGGCGTTTTTAAGTACTTTGCAAAGCTTTGTGATAACAGAGAGAAAGAACATTGACGACAATATAAGTTCCAGATAATAAGGAAATATATTTAGAAACTTACTAAATATCATTGCCAGTAATTCAACTGTATTTCTGTCAACTAAAGGCTCTGAATAATCTTTCAAGTATTTCTTTAAGGCGTCACACATATCATACACGTCATTTCTGTATTTGTCCAACTCGCTGCTTTTTTTCTTGTTCAATTTCTTCATAATCTTGTTGGTCTTCTCCGGTGTGCCCGACCTTTGATACAGACCGTCACTGCTCAAGTTTAATTCGATGTATTCTACGGCTCGCTTCATCACTTCGTCCACGCTTAAACTCAAATTGCTATTGCCTGAAATCAAAAATGTAATTGTTATATCACAGAAGGCATAACTATTTAAAATGTTTACATACTTTTCTTATAACTTTTTATACTGCTGTCTGCACTCTCTATACTGTCTTTGGATTCTTGTCTTTTCAGCGAGAGGAATTTTTCACTGAAGCTTTCCTAAAAGAAAAATGTACTAGATGAATCTTAAATCTTTTAACTCTAAGGCAATAGTAACAATTCAACTACGCACCACGGTAAAATTGTTTGCGACATAACTGGAAGAGTAATTAATGAAGAGAAACAGATACTAAGCTATGCAGATGACCTAAACATGTCAACATAATCGAAAAGATTATTAAGACAGATGATCAAAACATTAGATGAAGTAAAAGTGAAAGGCCAAAAGTGCTGTGTGTGGGATTAGCAGCTCAGATAGGTGAGAATGCCAGAAAGCCGAATACGAGGTACGAGAAAAAGGGGCAAACAAATAATTTCGAGTGTTGATTAAACATTTTTGATGAAAAAGCAGCTTTTTGATGAAGAAAAATGCTGTTGAAGCAAAACAATCGCTTGATAAACATTGCCCTGACTCTGCACCAGAAAAATCAACCATAATTGGTAGGTTGAGTTCAAACGTGGCAGTACAAGCACCGATGATGCTGAATACTCTGGATGTCCAAATGAGGCGGTTACACCAGACAACATCAGAAAAATTATCGAGAGGAAGTGTTTACACCATTTTGCATGAACATTTGGGAATGTGTAAATTGCTATCAAGATGGGTACCGCATTTGCACAGCGG
This sequence comes from Cosmopolites sordidus, assembly GCA_031761425.1. Classification (NCBI taxonomy): domain Eukaryota; kingdom Metazoa; phylum Arthropoda; class Insecta; order Coleoptera; family Curculionidae; genus Cosmopolites; species Cosmopolites sordidus. The sequence goes on along the minus strand of JARFXV010001235.1, from coordinate 527,651 downwards.
ACCCAAAACAACAACGTAGTGATGATTCTGAGCAATGTTTGGAGCATGAATAAAAATGATTTTTTTTTCATGCGATACGTGACTATGGATGAAACATGTATCCATCACTACACTCCGGAGTCAAATTGGTGGACAGCAGCCGGTGAAAGCCATCCAAAGCGACCAAAAACACAACCATCGGCAGGCAAGGTTATGGCATCTGTATTTTGAGGTAATTACCTCTCCAATGAAGAGGCCATTGGGGAAACTGAAGGATATTTTGAAGGCCAAAATAAATCGTTCTATAAAAAAGGCGTAGAAATGTTAGAAAAGCGTTGGAATGATTGTATTACTCTTTAAGGATGATATATTGATGAATAAATTCGAAATTGGCACAAAAAGTGCGTTTTATTTGTCAGACCGGGAACTTATTGACCGATGTGTTATATGGAAAAAATGAGTTACAGTAAAAAAAAAGAAAGCTACGAAATCTGTTGAACGTGTTTTTTTCTCTTATCAGTTTGTTAATAAATGTTACCACCATCATTAATGATAAAAAATGCACTTTTTAGACTGTTAAGAAGTAAAGTTTTAATGTTAGAGATGTATTAGCGACAGAGGCAGCATAGAGAATGGATCTACAGCTTAAAGAAGGCGACTGAATATAGCGCGGAGCTGTATTGAAATTGGGAGGGAGGGTGTTTTGAAGTATGATAGTGCCAAACGGTCTATTGCCAGATAAAGGACGAAAAAGTGACCTAACTGAACTTCGATCACAACCAGGATAGAGTCCTTGCCCCATTCGATATTTACATTTCCGTTTATTAGAACATTCTTTTCATGAAAGAAGCTTCGATAATCTAGACAAGAAACGAGGTTAAAAAGTTTTCACCAATAACAAAAAGGATCGGTCGGACAAGGTCGAACTGACGAATCTCCTGAATATATACAGGACTTTCATTTAATGCTGTACTCCACGTGACTAGTCATTTATTTAAAGTTGGGAATTTGATTATTTTTTGTTAAATTATTTTAAGATTATATATTCGTCACCAAAAATATTACTAAAATTTTCCCTAGATTTGTCATCGAGACTTTCCAGAGCAACAAAAAATATTTTAAAGGCACCCTCTTAAACACGTGATTCAAATAATCTACGGGTTTCCCTTTCTCTTTTTTTCCTTCCTTGGCATCTGCCCCGATGGAGTTATTTTAACATGCATTTAAAGAAAAATATTATTGACGAGGGTTGCTATTTATGTATCCGGAATAATTAATATAAAAAGAAATATTTATCATTGAAAATGGTTTTATTGTTTTTCAAAATATTCTCCGCGATGATCTATACACTTTTGCATACGTTTTAACCAATTTTCATAGGACTTTTTCCATTCTGATTGAGTTATCTCCAAAACACGATTTTGAACGCATCAACCGCTTCTTCCGGCGTCGAAAATCGTTGACCAAATCGATCGAATCAGGTTGCCAAATCAGGACTGTACGGCGGATGACCGATTAATTCGGTGTTTTGACCATTCAGATATTGAGTTGTTCGGTCCGATGTGTGAAAGCTCTCGTTGTCATGGTGAAGAATGATCCTGCGTCGCCCGATGTTTTTTAACCAAACAAATGGTTATCTACCATTTAGAATTGACCGTTCTAGGATTCTCTAGTGGCACTGTGGCCAAATACCCATTTATTCCAAAAAAATAGCCGATGATTGTTATTGTTAATTATTATGATTGTTAAATTATGTGGAATTCAACGAGCACAAAGCTTTTTCACGGCTAAATGTTCATGTAAAATCTTGTGTATCTTTGCCATTCTAATACCCAGAGATGGCTCGATCTAACGGTTTGTCACATGACGATCTTGCTTTATCAGTTCTCGCACAATGTCGATGTTTTCTGGCACAACAACCCATTTTGGACGACCTGCTTTAAATTCGTTCGTGAGCGCCCACGATTGAATTAACTAAATCAGTGATATACAGTGGTTTTAGATGGTTCTTCATTGCCAAAAGTCGAAGTGAGTTGATGGATGCACTGTTGTTGAGATAATCCAAGTTGAAAGTCGTAGTAAATTATCGCATCGAAATTTTCACGAGTTAGTTCCATTTTTTGAACACCATGAACACTGAATACAATGCTAAACTTTGCTATGTATATGTTAGATGACGTCTAGCAATCCTATTGTTATATCTGAATGATTGTGGCGTGTTTATATATATTTTTTATTTTTTTTTTGATTTTTCGCCACGATCTAATATATATATATAATATATATATATATATATATATATATATATATATATATATATATATATATATATATATATATATATATATATATATATTTTATATATATATATATATTATATATATATATTAGATCGTGGCTTAATTAGATCGGCTGGTTAAATAAAAATGAATGTTGCTAAGCGCAAAACTCAAGAACGGCTAGACCAATTAGGCTAATTTTTTTTTCGTATGTTCCTTAAGACACACGGAAAGTTTTAATAAAAAAAAAAAATGCGTGGACAATAGTAAAAACAACACTTTTCTTTTCACATAAAAACTAGCTGTCAAACAGTTGACGTAAATTGTCAACGTCAATCTAAATAAAACAAATATGCCATTCCGTCAAATCTATAAAATACATTTGCAAATATGTAACAAAAGGAAGTGATATGGCTCTGATTGGAGTTAGTGCTGAGAATTCCATTGATGAAGTTAACCAATACTAAATAGGCTGTTATGTTAGCAGTAATGAAGCAATTTGGCGCATTTTTTCTTTTCCTATTTATGAAAGATACCCTGAAGAACTGTAGTTCACTTAGCAGTCCACTTGGAAAATGACCAAAGAGTATATTTTACTGCACAGAATGTACTACAACGCGTTATTTTACCACCATCTACAACCCTGGCCAGTTTTTTTGATATGTGTCAGAATGATGATTTTGCCCGAACACTGCTATACTCAGAAATGCCAAAATATTATACTTGGAATCAATCCTCAAAAAAATTTCAACGAGGGAAACAAGGAAATCCAGTTCCAAGCTACCGCAATGTATATTCCACTGATGCCATTGGTCTAATTTATTCAGTCCATCCAAGCAATAAAGAGTGTTTCTATTTGCGATTACTGTTAGTCAATGTTCGGGGCCCAACATCATTCCAACATTTACGAACTGTAAATCGTGAATTATGTTGCTCTTATAAAGAAGCCTGTCAGCGTTTGCAACCGGTAGAAAATGATTCCCATTGGGAACAAACCTTAAGTGATGTTGTAATTTCTTCAAAACCTCAGCAAATACGAACATTGTTTTCTATAATTATATCGACATGCTTCCCTTCAAAACCAATTGATTTATGGATCAAATACAAAGATGATATGATATGATGATATGAACAGGGAATATACATTTACAATACACAGAAGGAATTTACAACGAGGCATTGATAATAATTGAAGACATGTGCTTGATTAATTGAAGACATATGCTTGATGATGTCAAACAAAGTATTATCTCAATTAGGCATGGCCGTGTCTAATCGCCCAATGCACGAGGCTTTTAAGTTGGCTCAAGAGTTGCGACGTGAAAAACGGTATGATCTCGATGCTTTAAGGAAATCAGTTAGAATAAGTGTTCCGCTGTAGAACCAATAACAAAAATATGTCTTTAATTAACTTATGAAAGTTGTAAATGATGGAACTGGAGGAATTTACTTTTTGGACGCTCCAGGTGGTACAGGAAAGACTTTTTTGATTTCATTGATTTTAATGAAACTGCAGAAATTTAATCTTGAAAACCCATGCTTCTCCCACGGACAGTTGTAAGTTGCCTGCTCTCGCGTTGGGAAACCGTCAGCTTTATTTGTTTACGCGCCAAATAACCAAACAAAAAATATTGTATACCATAAAGCATTAGAATGAATATCATCAAGTTTATAAGGTATTGCAGTCTACGAAATAGAAAACATAATTTTTGTAAATAATCGTCGTTTATCGTTGAGACATAAATAACGTGATCACTCGGGAATACTTATTTAATTTTTACTATTAATTTTTGACAGAATGAAGTCTGCCCCGGCAGCTAGTATATATATATATATATATATATATATATATATATATATATATATATATATATATATATATATATATATATATATATAAAATATAAAAAATAGATATTATTGATATTTTTTTGGATTTTTAAATCGTGGCGAAAAACCCAAAAAAAAAGAAAAAAATCCATTGTAGCCAATTCCAACCAACTTCCAATCGTTACCAACTTGTATACAACATTCATACGGGTTTGAGGATTAAACGAAGGCTCAGTAGAAATATATTTACTCACTGGTCTGCTTCCGAGTTCAGATGGATACATTTCATAGTAACCAATTAAAAAGTCCACTAATCGAGTGGCGTCATGGCTTTGTGATACCAAATCCTTGGGGAACTCTGGATTCGGACCTGTAAGAGCTGTATTTTTTTTTATATAAAAATATGGTAAAAGTTTCATGTTTGTTATAACATACCGACTGGGTTGGTAAATATCAAGGATGGCCCCCAACAAATAGCTAAATTATATGCATCCATCTTATTGTCTTCTTTATATTTAACCACCTCTACCAGATGGCGCATTATCACTCTAAACGTCGCCAAATTTGCTTCATACAAGTATTTTACTACGGTTGATCTGATTTTTTGATGATCCTTTGAAGACAACAGTTTCAAGGGTATTTCTAAATAACAATAATACAAAAAGGTAATGAACGGAGATCGATGTACTTTAACAACTTACTGATTGTTTCTGCTAGTTTCTCGTATACTTCGAAGGGCATCAGAGGTTCCTTCAACTCTCTGAAGAACAACTTCAAACTACCGGTGAGTACGTCCGGATCTTTGGCGAAATTTTCCAGTAAATCCAACCGTCCATTGTCGACGTCATATCGTATTTTCTGAATAGTTGCCAAATTACCTGATGTCCTGTACAAACCTGAAATATAAAATACGTTTACGAATTACGGCCAGTTTTCAATTTTGTGGAATTAAAATTCACAAAGGAAACAGAATATATGCTTGCAGTATTTGAAAGAAGAGCAAACAGAAGAATTTTTGGTGCTGTGAATGACTATGGAGACTGGAAGATATAGAGCAAAACCAGCTGTGGCGGTTAATATTTCTTAATTTTTTCTAAAAAAAAACCGAGAAAGCAAAACTTCGCACACCGTTTTTCGCTTTTCTATCTGTCTATCATTCTGCTGATGTGGTATCCATTTTCCTGCTTTCTGGATATTTTCCATGGCACGTAGACGATCACAAATTGTTCGGCGATCAACATTTAAGCTCTCTGTCATTTGTTGTTGAGTTTGCATATCGTCTTCTTGCAACAATGTTTGCAATTCGGTATATTTAAATATTTTCGGTTGACCTGGATCTTTCAAGTCGACATCGCCACTTTTGAATCGTCTAAACCAAAGGTCTCCAAACAACGGCCCGCCGATGTCATCAATCCGGCTCGCGATAGTTAATGACTTATTGTTGTTATTGTTGCTGTGATAAGTTGTACAAATAAACACAGAATGATAATAACTCAATTTTATTTACTTGATGGGTAAAGCTTAATGATAAGTCTAATACGCAGAAAATTTAACTCAAACATAATAACTATACATATCCTGAATCACATATATGATTTTTATCCTGAAAATCCCTCAGGAACGGAAAAGCCAAATTAACGCGAATGAAGCCGCGGGGTGTCCACTTGTAAAAAAATACTAACGAGATTCATGTAATTGTGATTTTCCATTGGCAATTGATGGTAGTTCTGGACCAATTTTGCTTGTACCAATTATTAAAAGAGATTTAAGATGCTCATTGATCAACTTAGATCTGTAAACATTCTTTGTGTACTTCATTTTGGAGAATATTTTCTCACACAAGTAGTACCAAAAACAGAAGCCAATCCACGAGCAAATTTATGCAAATTATCAAATTGTACCAGTGGAGGACTCTTATAAAATTCCAAAAAGATGAGTTTGATATTTGTTCTTAATTATATCACTGGACTGTAAATCAATAATTTCCATTTGAAGTTCTGGGGCTAGGGTTTCAATGTCTGTATTAAAAGGATTTTTTAAAAATCTTAATTTCATTCGCAATGACATCAAAGTCTGAGAAACGAATATCAAATTTTATCTTCAAAGCATTTCGTTTGCAAAATCGACGGGAAACTCAGTCTCAGTAGCGTGGCTGAATATTTGACATATTTTAAATGTGTGAAACATTTTTTACGTAATTGTGATTGAAAAAGTATTATTTTCTGCCGAAACAATTTGATATTAGTGTGTAAATCAGGGAGAAGCTGGTTTTCAACTTGCAATCTCAAATTTAGTTCGTTCATATGTTTTGTCAAATCGACATAGAATGCCAACTTCCACAGCCATTCGCTATTTTGTAATTCGGTAAGAGGGCGATGCTTTTCATTCAAAAAAATTTTGATCTCTGCTTGAAGTTCAAAAAAGCGTTGAAGGACTTTTCCGCAACTAAGCCAGTGTACGGCAGTATGATATGGTAAGTCATTTTCTCTAATTTCTTCAATAAACTCGCGAAACTGTCGGTGATTCAGCCCAGTGGATCTGATGAGATTAACAACTGATATGACTGGTTTTAAAACTTCAGACATATTCAAACATTTTCCGCACAAGGACTATTGATGAATGATACAATGTAAGACTAATGGTTTTGAACCACCATTAGTGTCTTCAGCCTTTGACAGAAGTGGAATCACTCCTTTATTTTTACCACAAATCAATTCTTCTATTGGAACCTTTGGTGTGAAATATTAAACTTGAACAGATTTACCACTAAACACCAAATCACTTGTTTTGAACTGCTCGACGCACGTTTCGCTAACCATGTCAGCATCATCAGGAGATGATTTAATCTGATTAAATAATCTAATCAGATTAAATCATCTCCTGATGATGCTGCGTCGAGCAGTTCAAAAAAAGTGAATTGGTATTTAGTGGTAAATCTCTTCAAGTTTACCACACATGTTTTTGTCTCCGTCAGTTGTAATAGAAGTTTTTCCATCGAAGGTTCTACTTACTAAAGGCACTTTCAACTCCCTTAATAATATCTTCCCCAGTAGTCGTGCCGTGAATACTATCAATATCAAGAAGTGCTTCATGCACTTCGTAGCTTTTATCTACTCCTCGAATAAAAATCAACACCTGACCAGTATCTAACACATCCGTTGGCCAGAGAAAACCACTCAAGATGTTTATTTTTGTCAGACAGTTGAGATGATATATTTTCTGCGTTGTCTTATACAATCCGAGCAACGGTGTTTGGGGGCACTTTTCGGGGCACATTTCTTCGGCTACTGCAATTACGCGTTCTTTGATCATTTCTCCATCGGTGAATGGTTTTCCACGTTTCGCGATGTCAAAAGCCACACGAAAGCTGGCACGACTTGCAGCCTCTTGTTCAGTATTGACTTTCGTAAACAAAAATTGGTGCGATTTCACTCCGCGCTTCAAAGCTTCAACTTTTTCTGTCCGCAGACTTTCTGTATATTTTGTGTAATTTTGAAAATGTTTCGTTTCATAATGATGTTTAGTTTATATTCTTTGAGAACGGCTATGGTTTCATTGCAAATCAAACATAGCGCCTTATTACTGGACTCAATTACGAAATATTGAAAGTTCCATTGATCTTTGAACCTTCTGCATTCACTGTCTATTTTTCGCTTTTTTCCATACTAGTAAATCACACACAAAAACAAGTCAAATCAAAATACTGTTACGTATGGGCGTTGGTCAGTTCGAAGATGTCTTTTAAACGGGGTTACGCACTACTTTATTTCACAACAGACAGTTTTACTTCCTTCGCCTTCCTATGCAGACTGACACGCGGCTGCGCCGCTAGCCATTTTATACTCCAACTACTGCCATCTCGAAGTAATTGGAATACACCAGAACATTCTCGAACCAACGAGATTAATCACGAATGTTTAATTGTTACTGCGGTTTTGAAAGTACTACTAGCACCGTTAGCGATAGAGGGTACTACCACTACATATTTCCGTTTTTGACCACCAAATTTCGTCAAGTATTACAGTATTTTTTTCCTTTATTTGGGTTTTTTGCCACTATCTAAAACTCAAAAAATATCAAAAATACCTGTTCTTAGAAAGGGCGATTTTAATAAATCTAGAATTTGTCAACACGCATGGGAATCGGGTCATAAAATCAATTGGAATAATTCCAAAACGGTATTAAAAGAATCGGTAACAAAATATAGAAGATTAAAAGAAACAGCTATAATTAATTTAAATAAAAATTACTGTATTGCTATGCCTTCGGTAGATTTAAATTCAATATGGTTCCCGATTCGAAAGAATACAATTAAACACATTTAAATATTTGAATACACAATCAGTACAATAAACAATCACTCAGTAAACATCACCTATATATATTTTTTGGTAGTACGTCACTGTCATGAAAATCTATTGTTGTCAATGTAAGTATCGTTGACATATACAAAAAAATATATTTACTTTCACTCGTTATTTATATATTACAAATTAATATAATTTATTTTTTAGTTTAGTTTTGAAAACGGGGGGAGAGTACCCTCCGAAACGTTAACGTTAAAAGTTTGTAAATTTTTGTATAACATTTTTATATCTTTAAAATTTTGTTCGTTAGGCAAATTTATTACAAAACTGAATCACTGAGAAATTTGTCTCCGTTTGGTTTTTTGTTTTTACCCAGTGATTCTTTCTTTAAATAAGAACAGGTATTTCTGATATTTACTGAGTTTTAGATAGTGGCGAAAAACCCAAATAAAGGAAAAAAATATATGAACACGCCACAATCATTCAGACATTACTTAAGTGTTACAGTCATAACAATACACAATAGTAATTGAACTAGCGAATTTACCAAGCGTATGCTCGTTTAGGGCGCGTACTCGACGACTAGTTTAGAAATTATAGATAATGGCAGGAAAATTAAAACGGTTTTGGCCCTTGGAACTTACTGCAGTAATCAGTATGGCCTTAAGGCTGGAAAGTTTGGAGATCCCTGATCTAGACGATCTACGTCAATGGTTTTTCCTGATTTTATTTTTTAATAACTTAGAAATACGTATTAAACTGACAAAAGCGGAGGATAATTGTTCATCCGACGTTTTCGTTATGCTTCGGAGAGTTAAAATCAAAAATTGAATCGCTCGGCTCGGCTTGCTTCATACACCCTCTTGCTCTACATTTAGGGCGCGTACTCGGCGACTAGTTTCAAAATTATAGATGATGGCAGGAAAATTATAACGGTTTTGATCCTTGGAACTTACTGGAGTAATCAGTATGACTAAGGCTGGAAAGTTTGGAGACCCCTGGTCTATATCAACAAATGTATTAGTAACGCCTTCTCCCAGCAAAATCGATATTATTAACCGAAACCCCTATTATTAAAAAATATATTGTAAAAATTTTGCAATGTGACCCAGTGTCTTACTTAATGCATATAATAGCTATATTTCAACTTACCCATGCTCTTAATATTTTCCGGTCTTTCAATCAGTTCTAATATCTTGTGAATAAAAGGTGGAACTAGTATTTGCGATTTGATATAAATTTCTTTCAAGGTATTCCCGAATATCGGTTCGTTCTTGTATATTCCTTTCTTTTCCAGAATTTCTCGACTAGATCTTTTACCTGGAAAATAAATACAAATATAACTCACTTTAAAATTCACAGAGAGGGGATTTAACCCACCTAAAAACCTGAGTAAAGTATCTTTAATGGTAACTTTGTGATCCGAGGCGTACACTTGTATCTTGTCATTTTCCATGAACTGCTTCGCGCTTTTACTGGATACGAATGTTAACGTGTACGCATAGTTAAAGTTGTCTTTTAACTCCACCTCGGTCGATTCTTTTCCTCTTGAGCTTAAGTGACGGGCAGAACGTATTACCATCCCCCCTTTTATTAACTCCTAAAATAATAGAATATTTAAATTTGGTATTTTGATAAAATGATGGAAAATGTTGAAGGGACAAATACGGGCTAATAGAATCAAAGACACGGTGGCTGGACAATGTAAGAAGATATACTGAAGAACTGCTGCATATCGAGAACTGAGACCTGGTGAAAGACGAGGCTTGAAGGAGGTTAATGCTCATTGGCGGGCTGTAGCACAATCAAAAGAGGAAGATAAATTATGTGATACTAAAGTGTTACCAAACTTAATTCCAACTGTTTTTTTATCTTCAATTAAGCAAAAAAAGGCTCTAGAGTGTTTTTTTTATTTTTGAAAAAACACATAATTTGGGTTGATTTCAAACTGAAGACACCTGCAAACCTTCCACAAAAATTACACTAGGGAACAATTTGAAAAATAATTTCTGTTGAGTTCGATATTTAAGCTGTTTTATACGTAAATTGAGATGCTAATTCCAAAACTTTATTTAGTTTTTTTCTATCACGTCAAGTTTTTTCTCTATAATTGTTGCGCATCTGACTAAGCTTGGCGAATCACAGATGTCACTACTGCTCTCCTACCGGCGAACCTTCTTTGATCTAGGAGTGGGGACGTGAGTGACGTTGCGTCATCCAAAACTAGTTCGGTCAGTTACGCATGAGATGCTAAAGTACGCGGGTCTGTGTCGCTCTGATATAGTGAAGTCAAAGTATACATACACAACTACAGATTTTCGTTATATCTGCCTCTGGTAGTTCTCGTCGTAAGTGCTTAAACAGGCCTGATTCATTTTATTATATATGTGGCAGTTTTACCATCCCCATTCAACGGACTAATATTAGTACATTTGTCAGGCAAGCCTATTTTGCTTATTTTAAAGTGAAAATAGGTGACCAAGATAAATTATGGGCCCCTCATAAAGTGTGCAAGCAGTATGTAGAGAGTTTACGAATGTGGACGAAGAGAACACGTAATAAACTTTCGTTTGGTATACCAATGGCTTGGCGACAGCCCAAAGATCACTTAAGTCATTGCTACTTTTGCATAGTGAAAAAAGGATTCAACAAAAAAAACAAACATAAAATTGAGTACCCTAGTTGACCGAACAATGACCGAACTTGAAAGGAATGCTTGGTTGGCTTTTAAAAATATTGTTAAAGACTTTCTTGGAAATACACGAGCCCCGAATTACATCGAAATTGTTCAACAACTCTTGGAGAGCTTTAAAAAGCTTGGTTGCAATATGAGCATCAAACTGCATTTCTTACATAGTCGTCTTGCTAACTTCCCAGAAACTCTTGGTGTTGTTAGTAATGAACAGGGCGAGCGATTCCACCAAGATCTAAAGGTTATGGAAGTGCGGTATCAAGGTAGATGGGATGTCAGTATGATGGCTGACTACTGTTGGAGCATCAAACGAGAATGTCTACAAATTGAACACTCCAGGAAAAGCTATAAGAAGAAATTTTTACCATAATATCTTTTATTTATTTTTTGTATAAACACAATTTAACTTTTAATAATATGTTAACCTCTGTATGAATAAAATATTCTAATCTATTTAGTCAGATCTCACCTTATTTCCTTTCGTATGTACACTTTTAAGGCAAAATGAGGGGTATGCTGTAGCTTAAGAACTTGACGTGATAGAGAAAAACTGTGAATATTTTTGAATTCAGAGATGAAAAATTAGTCAAAAACAAGTCACAGATCCAAGTCAACAAAATTGTTGTTCCCCAGTGTTATATATAAAATTACATATATTTCATGATATTTAACTGTGGAGATTTTCTGCTTGTTTACTATATCGGTTAAGTTATATTTCTCATTTTCAATTTTGGTTTGATGTATGTATTATATAAGTTAAATGTATTATACCGCCACTGGTGTACGACACAATGGCGGTTCGTGGGTTTTTAAAGTGAGAGGGCGTAGAAGAAAATAGTGCTGCTGAAGATTTTTTTTGCTTTCACCTACCTCCTTTTCACTTCTCGTGCTATTGAAACCCTATACAGGAGGTGAACCAGGAAAATGAGTTAAAGAAAAGAAATTGAACGGAAATAAAATATGGTGTTTTGCTCTGAAAAATTGTTTACTGTGATATATGCTAAAGAGGGGGCGCCCCAACGCCCTCCCTCACGAGCCGCCATTATAGTGGTTGTCTGACAAATAACCACTTCTTGCAGTTCCACAGGCGTTCACTCTTTTGTCAAAATTTTGGATAACATTTTGGCATAATCGTAGCCTTATCTCACCAATGACTCGGAATAATTTCATCTTTTTGTTCAGGAATCGACTGTGTTTTATAAAACTGGCTTTTCACGCAAGCTCAATGAAAATAGTCCAACGGTGTCGAATCACATGATCTTGGTGGTCAATTAGCATCACCGTTTCTTGCAATAACTCGCCCAGGAAATTTTTCTCTCAATAAATCAATTGTTTTTATAAATGTCATACATTACACTTCTGAAGTGAATCTAGACCCAGGTAAGATAATATATAAGAAGGTATTCACCATTGTTATGTTTTTTTGGTTCAAAGATAGTGTTAAAATTATTCTGTTATTAATTTCTGATAATTATTAAGTTGCAAGTTATTTTTTCAGTCATATATATATATATATATATATATATATATATATATATATATATATATATATATATATATATATATATATATATATATATACATATATATATATATATATATATATATATATATATATATATATATATATATAAATATATATATATATATATATATATATATATATATATATATATATATATATATATATATATATATATATATATATATATATATATATATATATATATATACATCATACAGAGACTGAAAAAATAACTTACAACTTAATAATTATCAGAAATTAATAACAGAATCATTTTAATACAATTTTTGAACAAAAAAAAATATAGCAATGGTGAGGATTTGAACCCCAAACTGTGAGATGGCACCACCGCTTGACACATTTTCCATCGTCCCTTGTAGGATTGGAATACTTTTTTTTTATCTTTTTGTTTTATGCAAGAATTACATTAATTACAATTAAAAAAACAGCTCAATTTGAAAGACCCGTTACGATAGTCCTTTGACAAAGTAAATAGTTTTAGGTTTAAGGTATTCCCAGAAGATCGAGACTCAACTGAAGTTGAAGAATCGCGAACTCTACAAAATAAGCCCTTGTCTCAGCTATAACCTCAGTTAAAGGTAAAACGAATTAATATTACATATTTTTTTGTACACTTTACTAACTCTACAACTGTTGCCAGAAAGTTTCCCATTTGACATGTTGCAAAATAAAAATTTACTCTACCTTTTTCCTTGTTGAATTGTTCACCCTGTATAGATTCTCGTTTTCATACAGCACGTGCTCGTCCTTTTGTTTGATAAGCCAATTCGGTCCATAGGACGATTGAATTTTTATCACTCCGCGAACTTCAAAGTTTTTGGCATTGGAAGAACTGAAAAACAAAACTTTTAAGAGTTTTTGGAAGCAATGGTCGTTTCACAGTTTAATTACTCTCTTATGTCATTTTGTTGTTTAATTGATTTCGAGATAGCGTCATATTTTCTTGTGCGGTAAACATATCGAGTTAATGAGCATTTGAGGCACGTACTGCTTTTCTGGTTCATTCAAAAGAAAAACGCTAGTGAAAGTCGTGGTATACGTGTGAAAACTTAAGATGACAATATCCCAATGCAAGACGCTTGATAGCGTTGGTTTAGACGATTCAAAAGTGGTGATTTCGACTTGAAAGAAAAAGAACGCCCAGGTCAACCGAAAAAATTTGATGATATCAAATTGCAAGCATTATTGGAAGAAGACGATATGCAAACTCAACAACAAATGGCAGAGGGGTTAAACGTTGGTTGCCGACCCATTTGTGATCGTTTGCGTGCATGGCAAGAATCCAGAGGAAAGGAACATGGGAACATCAGCTGAATGACAAACAGGAAAAACCAAAAAAATGGTATGCGAAGTTTTGGTTTCTCGGCATGAAATAAATACCTTTTTGTATCGGATCGTGGCTGGAGACGAAAAATTGATATATTTCGAAAACCCAAAACACAGAAAATCATGGACTGAATTTGAACAATCATCAATATCGACGGCAAGACTTAATCGCTTTAGAAATAATACAATGCTGTGTATTTGGTGGTATCAGAACGGGCTACAAGACACGAAAAAGTGATTTTGCAGCACGACAACGCTTCATCACCCACAGCGAAAGCGGTCAGAGACACCATTTCTACACTTGGCTGGGAACTTTTGTCCCAGCCGCCGTATTCATCAAACTTAGCCCCTTCCGACTACCACTTGTTTTCATCGATGTCTCACGCAACGACTTTTTTTTCTGGGAGGGCATCCACAAATTGCCAGAGAGAGAAACCTGTTTTTTTAAAGGAAAAATTAAGAATTGTTAACCGTTACAACTGGTAATAGTGCAAATAATTTTTGAAGTGGTTTTGTTAACATTTAATCCAAAAGATTGTTGGCATTATATTCTCAACTCACAAAATCCACAAATAATTGAGTAGTCAGTCCAATTTTCGAAATATTAAAGCCATTTAGGTGTGGTGATCTCAGACAGCTTATTTCACTGGTTTAACAAATACGAATTACAAGGTGAGAAATCAGGACTATACGGCGGATGAGATCAATTGATGTTTTTTCCCTTCAAAAAGTTGTTTTTTTGACGACTTCGTACAATTCTACTGAATAATGCTACTTGGCATTATCAAGATATATTGATACGAATATAAAGTTACGTATAAAGTACGAAATAAAAAGTTTCTTGTGACCATGTCAAACGATTAAATCGTTCGAGCATTTGTAAATTATGTGGAATGCATCGACGAAAATGTTTTTTGTTACAGCCAAATGTTCATGTAAAATCGTATGTAGTAGGTTCAAGCCAATGATTAAGGATGCTTTAATGCCACATTTCTCTTCAGAGTCAATGTTTCTTGGACCAATATCGCTCACGATACTTGTATGTCAACACTAAGATTTTGAAATTAGCATGTATATCCAAAACTTAATCTCGTTTTGCATAAATTATAAAAAAAATCGACCTGAATTATAAATTCTATTATTCCAAATAGCTTTTACAGAGCCTTTGTTTAATCCTATAACCCACGTGACCAGGGATTTATTTAAACTTGGGAATTTCCCCTCGATCTGTCAGTGACATTTGTTCCACCAGGTCTGTTCTGTAAATAAATATGAAGCCGGACTTTGTCCATAGATGGCTCTAGCTGTCAATGTAGTTACCGTCAAACTGCGTCATTGACACCATTTCCTTGTTGACATCTGACAAAGATTTTCAACTCACAACAATACAAGTTTCATACAACAGCATATTTTGTAATAGCGTTGAACATGTCGAATTTTGTGCTTGGAAACTAAGATTTACGGGCAGCATTGATTTTCTGTTACCATTTGAAGAAAACAGTTGCAGAATCGCATCGAATGCTTGTTGAAGCTTACGGCGAGTATGGTCTTGGTAAATCACAGTGCTATGAGTGATTTAAAACATTCAAAAGTGATGATTTTGACGTGCGAAACGAAGAACGTGAAGGACCACCGAAAAAGCTTGAACACAGCGAATTGCAAGCATTGTTGGATGGGGATGACGCTCAAACACACGTTACACGAGAAGCCTTCTCTATACGTTTGAAAGCCATGGGAAAGATCCAGGAAAACCGAAAAACCAATTGCAAAATGCTGTTCGCCAGGTACAAAAGAAAGTAATTTCTCCATCGAATTGTGACTGGCGATAAAAAGTGGATATATTTTGAGAATTCTAAGCGTAAAAGATCATGAGTTACTTTAGACGAACCATCGACATCGACTGCAAGGCCAAATCGCTAAGGACGGAAGACAATGCACTGTGTTTGGTGTGATCAGAAGGGTGTGATTTATTATGAGCTGCTGACATCTGGCGAAGCCATTAATACTGAACGCTACCTGCAACAAATGATCGATTTGAATTAAGCTTTGCGTGAAAAACGACCAGAATATAAAAAAAAGACAACACAAAGTGATTTTGCTTCATGATAATGCACCATCACACACAGCAATCACACTGGCCAAGGAAACGATTGAGGCGTTCAGTTGGGAAATACTTTCGCGAGCGGCTTACTCACCAGACTTGGCTCCGTCCGATTACTACTTATTTGCATCGATGGGACATGTACTTGCTGAGTAGCGCTTCACTTCGTAAGACAATGTATGAAAATGGCTCAATGATTGGTTTGCGTCAAAAGAGCAACAGTTTTTTGGCATGGCATCCACAAATTGTCAGACAGGTGGGAAAAATGTATAGCTAGCGATGGGCAATACTTCGAATAAAATATTTTTGATTATTTTCGAACAAAAAACGTGTATTTTCTATACAAAAATTCCGGTTTCTATGCTATCTTAGCAACAAAAAATATTTTAAATACACCTCTTAAACACATTTGGTAATTTAAAAGAAATAATTTTTGTTCGCTACCATATGCGATTCTCTTCTTCTTTTTTCCTTCCATGACATCTGCTCTCATTCTGGAGATTATTTTAACATTTTTTTAAACTTTAGGTTCAAAATAATGAAAGATTGGTCAAATGTTATGTTTATTTTCGTTATTAGTGTTAAACTGTGAAAAGAAAATTTGTGATTTCATGCTAATTATTACCAATTTGTCGTGTTGGTTGTGGTTTTTGTAGGTCACGTGGATTTCGGGATTAAATGAAGGCTCTGTGTAACATATAAGTCACTTTTAAATTCGTAAATTTCACGGAATGACACAAATGCCAAATATTTTCAAAATATCACATCAATTATTTGTAGATTTATGGAAGCAAAAGTTTCAAAATTAATGTCGAATAGTGAGAAAATTAAAAAGGCATTTACTGCTGCAACCAATCTAATAAATTCTAAATAAATAAGTAAATATTAATATCTAAACATGTTCCCTATATTTAAAATTGAATGTATAACAATTCTTCCATAGTTTAACATAGTTTGAAAAGGACACGGTGTGTCGAAACAATTGTTATACATACAATTTTAAATATAGTGGAAATTTTTAGATTTAGATCTTTACTTATTTATTTAAAATTAATTTCCATCAAGTATTGGCTACCTCAGCTAAATTTATTATTAAATTCTAATGGAAAAATGGATATTCCTGCAATATAAAAACATTATTACTGATGGATACACCCTTTTCTCCAAATTATGTCTTTATTTATTTTATCCACCACTTTATTATACACTTTTAATTAAAATGAGATATTTCAAATCATTCGAGAGCAGTAAAGCTAGTGGTATCAATGCAATTTCTGAACAAAAATATAACTTTGTTTCATAACACAATAAACAGTTCTAAAATGTATTTGTTTGCATGCTAAATATTTTACGTTTGATGTTCATTAAGAAAAATATGTTCTCAAAAAACTTACTGATAATCGTTTTTTCTTTTATGAGCATCAAAATCTGTGGTTTTCGATATCCTGTTTCTGGCGATGGATGAATGTCTTCTGACTTGAACGGTTTCATCGTCGATTGGGAATTTATTATCAACGGGCGTGGAACGATCTTTTTGAATTTGGTTCACCGACTTCAACAGTTCCTGGAAAAGAAAACGTTACTATACAACTTATGTTTTATATAATCTCAATTTTTCAAATAAAAAAGTGATAAGTATAAAATATCTCGATAAGGAGCTTTGAATTGAAAATGCCAATGCCAAACATATATTTTTCGATGTAATAAACTTAAGGGTTTTCATTTTTTTTCATCATTCTCATTAGCCCAAATAAGATTTTCATATCAGGAATGTCATGATTTGCGTCTGGTGAGACTGTGGGCTGAAATGTTTACCGAGAGAGCAACGATTTGAAAATGCCAAATTATATTTTGACAGGCGAAACGTCGTCAAGAACGGAACATTTCTCAAAAACCCGGAAGAATAATTTTAACATTTATTCCATCCGTGAAAACTTATAAAAATGGTCATTTATATATATATATATATATATATATATATATATATATATATATATATATATATTTTTTTTTTTTTTTTTTTTAATACTTTCACGGATGGTAAATAATGTTTATAAATCATTCCAGTCATGACGTTTCGCCAAAATCTCATTTGGCAGTTTCAAGTGTTATCCACTTCGACTGAAGAGTGCAACTGACATGCACGGGTTGTTGTACTCGCTTTTATAGCCGGCCGGCGACTGCGTAGATTATATCGGGGTAGTTCGGGACTATTTGCGGCGCTCGGCAACGCTGTCGTGCGTTCGTTTATTGATTTTTCTACCTCTCCGCCACGTTGCCGCGTTTCTTCTTTTTCAGAAGGGATTTCCATACTTTTGGAATGTTGCGAGCGTCGTTTCGCGTATTTAGCTTACCCTTTTCTTCTATTTCAAAGGCTTCTCTGATTGTTCGCACCTTGTAGTTTTCAATATTCGCTATTTCTTTGGCTCCTTCAAAATTGATTTTATGTCCTGTTTGTAGATGGTGTTGGAACAGAGCCGAAGTGGTTTGTTTGTTTTTTAAGTTGTTTTTATGTTCCTTCATTTTCAATCTCTTTGCAGTGGATCGACACGGGTTGATGATGATGCGGATGTCGGGCGAAGCCCAGGTTTTTCAGTTTGCTTTTTATTCTATCTTACGTCAAGTAGGGGAATTCGGTGTAAAAATCGTTGGAAAGAAGTACGCAGGGTAGTTTGGGACATAATTTCTAACGTCTGTTTTTCTGAAAAATTTCACTTCGAAATTTCACTTTATTTTTTTTAGGGCCCGTCTCCAAGGTTTAAGTTAAGTTAAGTATGGGTGGTTGCATTCTGAAATATTTTGGTTTTGTTGTTGCCCCGATTCTTTCATTTATTGTACCATTTTCTAATTCCATCTTTTATCATCTTTGATCTGTTCTTTCTTGGTCTTCCGTTCGGCTTCAGAGACCTTTCTGAGAGTTCTTCCTTGATTCAATCTCTTTACACGTTCAAACCATCACAAATGTGCCTCTTTTATTGTATCTTTGACAGGTTTTGTGCCTTTTTTGTGTAAAGGTGTTTTTATTTATTCTAACCTCTTTTGTTTGTTCTTGAATTTTTCTGAGAAAGTTCATTTCTACATACCGTGTGTCCCAGCCAAATGGAATAAATTCGTTAATAAATAAATGGGGGCGTGTTCGAAAAAAACGCTCGAACACGTCGATTGGTATTTTTATATGCGCATTTTTTTCAACAAAATTTTTTTATACAGTGTGTGTCATGTAACATGTGGCCAATACCAACTTACTTATTTTAAATACAACACCCTGTATATTATTTAATTTTTGGATTCTTCAGGAAATTCTACACACATTTCATGTAAAATATCCTAGACTTATCTTCAACTGTTTCGGAAATATTAAGTGTTTTCAGATTTATTGCAAAAATTAACTGATTTTTTTGAATTTTTTTTTTTGAAAATTATTTGATTACAGAAATTCGCTACAACACACAATAGAAAGATGGTATTAGCCTCTGTTATATGACACACCCCGTATAAAAGGTTTTCGTTGGAAAAAATGCGCAACTTCACTTTTTTTACTATTTAGTTTTTGTATACATTTTTTACTTAAAACATTTAATGTAACAAATGCTCGAATTGTGAACCCTGGACGTCCTGGCAACACCCCAACCTCAAGTCAAACTGATTCCTGCCATTATTTAATGTTTGTGGCGTAATTGACCTAAAGCTGTCGGTAATGCGTCCTCTTAAATCATTCAGATCTTGTGGATTGGTTTTGTATACGACGCTTTTGAGATATCCCCATAAAAAAAATCCAACGGAGTAAGGTCCGGGGACCTTGGTGGCCATTCTAGTGGCCCTCTCCTCCCAATCCATCGATTTGGAAACACATTATCGAGGTACTGCCGCACATTAACTTGCTAATGGGGAGGGGATGCTCCATCTTGTTGGAACCAAATTGTGTCGGCTAGCAATTGAGGATTTCTTCTATTAGGGTAAAAATTTATAAGATTTGGAATGAGCTGATTTTGGAGAAAGTCTAAGTAATTTACCCCATTTACATTTTGATCGAAAAATATTGGACCAATTATTTGATCTCCTATAATACCTGCCCAGACATTAAACTTTTCAGGTCTTTGTGTGTGAATTTCCGGCATCCACTGAGAATTTTCTCTCGACCAATAACGACAGTTCTGGCGATTAACATGCTCATGAAGAGTAAAAGTAGATTCATCAGAAAATAAAACGTTTTCCACTCTCAGAAGGTTGTTGTCTATTCTGTGCATCATTTGTTCGCAAAACTCCATTCTCCTGTCCAAGTCGTCTTCACTAAGCTCTTGAGTAGGCTGTAGCTTATACGGATGCATTTTATTCTCTTTCAATATTCTGGCAACCGAAGAGCGACCAATATTGTTTTCCAAGGCAACTTGTCGAGTTGAGGTATGCGGATTGTCTTGGAATACAAGCATTACATCCAATTTTTTGTTATCGGTCAACGACACGGCTTCCTTCTTAATTTGTCTCACGTGTCCCAGTTCTCTAAATTGTTTTTCAATTTTACTTACTGTACTTTGGGATATGGGTGGTAAGTCAGGATATTTTTCCCTAAAGAGACGAATAACTTCGGCTTGATTTCGTGTCCTATCTCCATAACCTATCATCATTAAGATAGTTATTTTATGACTCTCTGATAAATACACCATGTTGAAATCAAATGAATCACACACGTCAAAGAAAACTAATTTAAAAGGCACGTTGATTTTTTTGACGTTTCATACAACAAATACCTACCTTTGAAAACCTGATTTTTTATATTTGCCTATTTGCTGATAATGTTCGAAGACTTACTTCGAACATTTACTACAGGGTGTTGTATTTAAAATAAGAAAGTTGTATTGGCCACTGTTACATGACACACCCTGTATAATATTTTTTTAATTTTATAATTTTATAATTTTTAAAAATATAATTTTGTTGACACAGTATATATATATATATATATATATATATATATATATATATATATATATATATATATATATATATATATATATATATATATATATTCCAGTATACCTCGCCTAAGGTACTGGACGGGTCACGGGTGGTGGATAGTGAAAGTTCCATTAGATATTAATGGACAGCTGCGAATATCCCAAAATAAGCAGCCCCGAACCAAGGCAAAAAGAAAGCTAAATCCACTTAGCGTCTGACTTGTATCAAGCGGCTGAGTGGTCAGCGTCTGTTCACCAGTGGTGCGGCTGATATTTAAATTCTGGAACTAACCCCTCCAGTCTTGACCTCTGAACCGTCATGGTTCAAACCTTTAATTCAAAGTACAAGATGAAGCGTTCTAGTAATTACAAAATTACCCCAGGAGGTAGACAATCCTCTGCCAGCTTTGCTGGTACAACCGGACTTTCGGATTCTGGGGCGTCCGGGCTTAAACGCAAAATCTTTCAGAGGGAGTCGGAGACCTCTAGCCAACGTCTGAAACCGAAAATAAAAACTTTCTTTGGAATGGTAAATATCAATTCTCTCCTGCGTCTAGGAAAACTACACGAATTGGGGCGAACATTAAATCAGCAAAAAATCCAAATTTTAGCTTTGCAAGAAACCAGATTGATAGATACTTTTTAAAAGTAAAACGGACAAAAGAATACTCAAAAATACACCACATCTCGGTGTTGCTTTCGCTGTCTCAAGAAACATTCTTGGTTCTATAACAAATGTCCAGCCAGTAAATAATCGACTTATGACACTATCCCTCAAGTGTGCTAACAAAAACTATACATTAATCAATGCACACCTCCCAGTTAACGAAGAAAATAAAGCTAATCCTGAAAAAGTAAATAAGTCCTGGAAAATTCTGGAAAAAACTATCTCTAAAATTCCCTCTAACCATGTAAAAATCCTATTGGGTGATTTCAACGCCCAACTAGGGAAAGAAAAAAAGTACAGGAAAACAGTCGGCTGTTTTCCCGCTCATAAATGGACTAATCATAATGGTAGAAGATTGGTTGAACTATGTTCGCAGTTTAATCTAAAAATAATGTCAACCCATTTTAAGAAGAAAATAACAAAACAAAAGACCTGGAGGCCCAAACACGTACATGGGTGAATTTCAAATTGACCATGTTGCCATTTCGTACCCCAATTATAAAGAGATTTTGAATGTTCAAGTCAGGAAAGGAGCAAATATAGACACGGATCACTACTTGACTAGAATCAAGCTTAGCTTAAAACCTCCAAAACTTATTCAAAAGGGGCTGCTAATACCAAAGTTTGACCCAATAAAAATAAAACCAGCCCTAACAGAAGAGCTTGATAAACAACCTGCACAGAACTGGCAAGAATTAAAACAAAAAATTATTAAAACAGCCTTAAAGTTGGTCCCTTTACAAAAACGTAGGAAACATCCGTGGTGGGATGAAGTTTGCGAGCAAGCAGGATTAAGCCGAAGTAAAGCATTCAAAGATTGGAACAGTCAAAAAACAGCAATAAGCTATAACATCTTTTTGGAAGTAAGAAAAGAAACATCGAAGCTAATTAGACAAACTAAAAGAAAATATGAGCCTATGCTTTCAAAACGAAAACGGACAACTAGCTCTAAATAACCAAGACAATTGCAAAGAACTTGCGAAATATTTTGAACAAATACTAAACTGTCCTGAGCCCTTAAACAAATTACCAACACTAAACCCTAAACAAACAAACCCAGATTCATTACCATCGAATGAAGAGGAAATACTTAGGCAAATCAAGCGGCTTAAAAATAACAAAGCTTCTGGTGAAGATGGAATCACTGCTGAACTTTTGAAATCCGCTGGTCCAGGTACAATCAAGGAAATAACCAAAATTCTACAAGAAGTTTGGCGAACCGAACGGATTCCGGAAGACTGGAAATATGCTCTAATCCATCCACTACATAAGAAAGGAGATAGAACGGATGTAAACAACTATAGAGGAATATCTCTTCTCCCAGTTTGTTACAAGATTCTATATCAATGTCTACTAGACAGAGCACAGGGACAGTTAGAACCGAACATTGGTGAATATCAGGCAGGTTTTCGACCGGGCAGATCCTGCCCTGAACAGATCCTGAATCTAAAGTTGATTCTAAGACATCAAAAACTGTACAGTAAAAATCTCGTCTGTACATTTCTGGATTTCAAAAAAGCATATGATTCTATTGACCGCGAATCTTTATTCCGAATCTTGAAAGAACAAGGACTAGATCTGAAAACGCTGGCAATTATTAAAGCAACGTTAACTAACACGAGGTCAAAAGTTAAATTCATGGGTGACATCTCAGAACCCTTCGAAATTAAAACTGGTGTGAGACAAGGGGATGGACTCTCGCCATTCTTATTTAACTGTGTTCTAGAAAAAGTAATATAGGAGTGGCGTGAAAAAAAGTCGGCACTGAATATTGACCAGCCCATTAAACTGGGGAGAACCAACATCAAAATTGATTGTCTGGCATTTGCTGATGATCTAGCAATTTTAGCTCAAGATGTATTAACTCAAATTACAAAAACTCAAGGCTCAAAAACAGATTGAAATCCTAAAAGAAACAGCAGAAAAGGTAGGACTCCAAATTTCCTTTGAAAAGACACAATACATAACCTGCAAGAGACTAAGAACACCATTTCTAAAAACAAAATATGGTAACATCAGACGAGTCTCTCAATTCAAATATTTGGGTGAAATAATCATGGCAAATGGGTTGGAAAAAGCGGCCAATAAGGGTAGATGTCAAAAAATGGAAACGCCATTGAGACTTACACAAAATATTTACAACAAAAAATGCCTATCTAAAAACACAAAACTGAGACATTACAACACGGTTATTAAGCCAGAATGTCTATATGCTGCAGAAACGCTCATTTTGAATAGAAAGAGGGACATCGAGGACATTGAAAAGAAGGAAAGAAAAATCATAAGAAAAATCCTAGGCCCCAAACAAATAAATAGCACAACATACCGACTTCGAGAAAACCAAGAAATCAAACAATACACAGATATACATAGCGATATGAGAAAAAGAAGACTTAAGTTTTACGGACACATAAAACGGACGAATCCGAGTAGGTTAACTAGACAAATAGTCGAATTTTATGAAAATAGGAGTAAAGCTAAGATCAGCAAATATTACACAAAGTGAAATTCAGGATAGAGGTTGTTTTAGACACAAGGTTAACGTTTGGAAGGTTGGCCAGAGAGAAAAATGTAGGAAGACTGGAACAACTTGGTCTGACGAAAGGAAACAAGCTCACAGCGAAAGAATGAAATCAGTATGGGCACAAAGGAAGGCTAACAACAACAAACGCCTCTAATTGTACTTCGCGTGGTCCACCAGGGCCCATACGTGAATAATAATAAAATAATATATATATATATATATATATATATATATATATATATATATATATATATATATATATATATATATATAGATATATATATATATAGATATATATATATATATATATATATATATATATATATATATATATATATATATATATATATCTATATAGATCTATATATATATATCTATATAGATCTATATAGATCTATATATATATCTATATAGATCTATATAGATCTATATATATATATATATATATATAGAAGATATATATATATATATATATATAGATATTTATATATATATATAGATATATATATATATATATATATATATATATATATATATATATATATATATATATATATATATATATATATATATATATATATATATATATATATATATATATATTGTATGCAGTATATTTCTATACTGCTGATTCAGGTTAGAGCAGGGGTGGTTGCATGCTTAAATATTTCGATTATTTAACTTGCGTGTGAACGTGTTTTGTACTTTATCTCCCGTCACAATGTTTTCTTTTTCAGATGTTGTATTTACCACTTCAAAATGTTACAAAAAAAAGAACGGTAATATTTATTAGTAATCCTGATAAGATGCGAACAACAGGAAAAATAAACCAATCGTAAATAACCGATAAATAAAAATCAAAATGCACTGAAATAAGACCAGGTTGATTTATGGTTTTGAAGTTTAAAAATAGCAAAACTATAAACCGCACATTGTCGGTTTTTATTTTCGTTTACACATAGCATTTATTTCGGTCATAAAAACTGCCAATAGTGTTAGGTAAGCAGGTTTCATTCAACATGGGAGTAAGAATTTTAAAATTTTCGAATTCCAATCATAACTCAGTATCAACATGTTAGACACAACATCGAAATTTAAAAAAAACGTAAATATTAATACGTTTTATTATTCTTTTTTAGTGTTTTTGTATTAATTTAGTTGTTAAATTATGAGCGTCTTTCAGAAGAATGAAGACGATTAATTTTTTCGTTATACGCAGACGGGATGAGTTGAAGGGAGGTAGGACGTTGATTAAAACGAAGTTTTTCATCGGTTACCAAGTTGATTCGGTTCGGCGAGACTTACGGAATTTATTGTCCAATTCTCCAACAATAAATTCCGTAAGTCGTAATATAATTCCGTAAGGCCACCTACTCTCCCAAGAAGAGAAAAAGTCTCATTCTGATAATCGAATTCATGTTAGATTGCAAGAGCAAATGCTGATGAAGCTCCAAAGATTAAAGGTTATTAAAAAAGTTCCGTAGAATTCTGTCGGCTAATATATTTCTATGATTTGCAAGTCTACTGACGTAATATGAACTTCATGAGCCGATTGTTTTTTTCACTGTTGAAATTAGAAGATCTTGATGAATCCCGAAATTAGATATGCATCATTTAATATACACCAAAAATTTGTTGGGGGTCAAAATTGGAAACGCTGTTTAATTTGTATGTGGAAATTACTAGTATTGCCTTTGATCTGAATCCCGTAGGACTAAATGGATTTTAAGATGCATTTGTAAACAAGTACTTTGTTGCCTAAGCTAAATCGTACTTTCTGGTTTATAAATAATCATCAGTACATTTTTCTATGTACAGTTCTATGTATATATATATATATATATATATATATATATATATATATATATATATATATATATATATATATATATATATATCATCATCATCATCATCATCATCATCAGCCCGTATCGATCCACTGCAGGATGAAGGCCTCTTCAGCATGCTTCCAACCTTCACGGTCCTGGGCTTACCTCTGCCACTCGGGTCCAATATACTTCACGATGTCATCAGTCCATCGTGCTTTCGGTCTTCTTCGCGGACGTTTGCGATCAAGCGGTATCCACTCCAGGATTGCCTTGGTCCATCTGTCGTCCCATCGCCTTGCTATATGGCCTGCCCATCTCCATTTCAACTGTTTTACTCTTCCAATGATGTCACAGACTTTTGTTTGTTCCCTGATCCATGCGCAGGACTTTCTGTCTCGTCTTGTAATGCCAAGCATACATCTTTCCATTCCCCTCTGTGCCACCCGAAGTTTTTGAATTGATTGCGATGTGAGTGTCCAGGTTTCACTTCCGTATGTCATAACGGGTAGAACGCACTGATCGAATACTTTTCTTTTCAGGCAAAGTGGGAGTCTGCTCTTAAACACTATGTTGAGCCTACCAAATGCCTGCCAGCCACATTTAACACGCCGTTCCACCTCCCGGGCGGTATTCCCCTCCATGGAAATCCTCTGCCCAAGATATACAAAGCTGTCCACAATCTCTAAATCCCTTCCTAAAACTGAAATTCTTCTGTCCTGAGCGAAGTTATTGAACATAACCTGACTCTTTTTCAGGTTAATTTTCAAGCCAAATGGTTCGCCAGCCCTTTGCAGTTCTTGTATGCGTCTTTGCAGCTCCTCTGGGTCTTGTGAAATGAGAATAATATCATCTGCAAATCTAAGATGGTTTAAGTTTGCACCATTGATCTTTACCCCATCCTGTTCCCAATCCAGTTTACGGAATACTTCTTCAAGGCCAGCCGAGAAAAGAATAGGCGATATTGCGTCACCCTGCCGTACACCTCGTTCTATATTAATTCCCACTTCAAGATCATCAAGGTGAATTGTGGCTGTAGCTCCATCATATATCGATTCTAATAGGTTTACATAGGCTCTCTCTACACCTTGGCTAAGCAGTGCATCCATTATCGCATGCTTTGAGATGGAATCAAATGCTTTTTCGTAGTCGATAAAAGCCAAGCACAGTGGCATATATATATATATATATATATATATATATATATATATATATATATATATATATATATATATATATATATATATATATATATATATATATATATATATATATATATATATATATGTTAGTTCGTAGTGTTCGTAGTCGTAGGTCGTAGACAAGTGTGACCTTGGCGAAACGTCTGCACGTTCCCAACAAATGGGACACAAACGATCAAATGTACTCCCGGACTAATAGTCTAGCATATATATATATATATATATATATATATATATATATATATATATATATATATATATATATATATATATATATATATATATATATATAGTATTAGGTGCGTATAGACCCGGTCGGATCACGTAAACCATTCCGACTCATTTTTGAGTGTTCCTTCTAATCTTCCACACCTCTCTCATCCTTTCTCCGTGGATTCTCTTTCTCTCCTCCGTCCATCCTGTCCCCAATCTCCCTGAGACTTAGCTCTCTGATGCGACGTCCCACATATGTATTTTGTTTCTGTACGCGCTTCTGTCCTCAATCTCTGTCGGATCCATTTGTGCCTTTTTCAGATCAGTTTTGACTTGTGCGATCCATGGCACTGTTGACTTGATCCCTTGCAAGAATTTTGTTGATGAGTCGTGTCGGTGGAAGCCTACTGATATATCCATAGAATTTCAAACTTTTTTTCTTATGTCTGCTACTACGTTGGACATTCTCTCTTTTGCGTGTGTGGATAGACATTTCTTATTGTAGATATTATGTGTCTGGCCGTAAGCCCCATCCATCATCTTCTGTAATCGAGTCCCTCCTGTAGGTTCGAGCAACCCAGGTATTTGAATTGAAGTGTGTGACCTTATTTATCATTCCAAATTTTGAACATCTAATTTTGAGCAGAATAATTCGGTTTTTTGATATTTGTAGGCCGACTTTCTCTGCATATTCCTTGAGGACTTCTATCTGTTTGGTTGCCTTTGTTACATTGTCTGCGAGTATGCTAGGTCGTCCGTGAAGGTTGGACCTTGGTTTTCAGTGTCCTTGATTTTCAGTTATTTTTCCCATTGTCTTATGATTTTGTGCAGGACCAGGTTGCAGAAGAGTGGGGATAACCCATCTCCTTGGCGTACTCCGGTTTTAATCAGGAAGGGTTCGGAAATTTCTCTCATAAATTTCACCTCCGCACGACAGATCGTGTAGCGTTGCAAAAAGTTTAAAAGAAATTTATTTGAAAATAGTGCATCTTATTGAAGCGAACTTTTTACGTAAAAAAATCAGAGACTTCATAACCTTGAATGAAAATTAAAAAAAAAATATTACCTTGGATTTCTCATGTTAGGTCCCTGTTTGAATTTTTTAAATTCGCAATACGCAGTTTGTTTCGGCACGTAAAGTTTACAGCACTCACCAAATTTCACAATTGATGTGATAAACTGTCTGTAGGGCGTCCCAATGGGGGGGGGGGGGGGGGGGGAGTGGGTTGCTGATTTAGTTTCCTTAGATGCCTTATTCGACTAAGATTTTTTTGACAAAGAACCATTATTTTTGGCCTCATAACACATTACAAATTGAACCATACAATATATTCAAATGCTATTTTGCATTTGAATTCTTCATGTGACATGAATGTAATGGTTGTTTCGTGATATTCGTTGGAAAACCCTAATGAAGAAGAAAGGAGCAAACAACAAGAAATACTCAATAATCATTTTAACTGTCAGATTAATGCAAAAGTATTCAACAACGCCATCTTTGAATGCGCCTCACACATTTGAGCGTTTACATCCATGCAACCACCATTTCAAGGCGCTAGTATTTTTCCATGCCAATTTCGATAAACATCTAGATTGATTCCCAAGTATTTGACACCTATATGGATAACGCCTTTTCTTAAAGTAAGTAAAACTAACATGCGTGGATTTGGAACTGTTTGTTGACTCTACCTCGCCATAGTAGAATCACTTTTCAGCCTTATACAGAAGGTATAGGGTATGGCCAAAAATGCTTAAGACATACCTGAATAGATAGGAAACAGAACAGAAGTGGCATCGCCTTCTTTAACTTTCTAAATAAAACATTTTTAGCTCTACAGGCCCAGTTGGCCCTTAGCTTGGTTTGATCTGGTCACCCTACTGATCGACGTACCGATGGGGCTATCCCTTCGGCAACTTTCTTAGTAAGGTGGATGGGAACTTTTTAGAACGCAAGAAACTTTTTAGAATTTAAGGAATTTTTTAGAACTTAAGGCATTTTTTAGAACGCAAGGAACTTTTTAGAACGCAATGAACTTTTTAGAATATAAGGAACTTTTTAGAACATAGAAAATAAAAAATATACTTACACTAACACGAGATGTTTTAAAAACCACATATTTTAACTTGTCTAAAACATGCATATGCGACACAACTTTATTTCTCAACATGTTTGAACGGGAGAAAAAACAAAACAAATTGGACTACTTGAGGTTCGACCAACTGAACAAACAATAACAATTAACATGGACAAACAAAATTGATAATTTGCGTATTAACAGCCAAATGCGGAGGACATACAATTATGCATAATAACGTGTGGCATCACATCACGTATCGTTAAAACTTATTCCAGGAAGGAAATAACATTTAAATTGGGCCTTAGTTTATGTCATCCTGTGCGGCAATGTACATACGTTTGAGTCATTGTTTTGATTCTAAATAGAATGATGTCTGGTTTTGTGAATACGAAGGTGTTAAAAAGTTTTTTGCTTCAATTAAAAATAGTATTGGCGTCGAAAATATTAGTACTACTACTATGATCAAAAAATAAAGTGACTTTTGTTTAAAAAATGCGCGCGCTTTGCGTATCGATACGACAATTTGATTTTTTAAGTTGGCATGACTGCCTTTGATATCTGGCAGAAGTTTCATATCATTTCACTTGTTAAATTAGAAACTATGCCTTTTTTGTTGGCGATTTTTTAAAGCCGATTTGTATTCAATTTTGTGTAATGACGAAATTTCCGGTGTGGATGTATTAAACATATTACAGCGATAAAGATGTTAAACAAAATATATATAATGATGTTAAACAAAATATATATAATGATGTTAAACAAAAATGTCTACAACTGGTTCAACGACTTTGCCAAGTGTGGCGGCTTTACACGTTTAATTTGGGAGAAAGGTAAAAAATCGCTACGCGTCGTCGCTAGCTGCACATTTTTCCCATCTCTCAGGCAATTTGTGCATGCCCTCCTAGAAAAACAGTACATCTTTTGAGGTTGCCCAGTCATCAAGCCATTTTTCGACATCTCCGTAATTGTTGAAGTGTTTCCTGGAAAGTGCGTGAGATATCAATGAAAACAAGTGGTAGTCGGAAAGGGTCAAGTCTGGTGAGTACGGCGGGTGGGACAAGAGTTCCCAGCGTTGTCGCGCTGTAAAATCACTTTTTCGTGTCTTGTAGTCCATTCTGGCCGTTTTTCCTGGTCCCACTAAATACACAACATTGTCATTGTTCTTTCCAAAGCGATTCGACCTTTCGATCTGAGTCGATCCATGATCTTTTGCGTTTTGAATTCTCGAAATATATCCATTTGTCCTCTCCAGTCACGATCCGATTGAAAAAAAATCTTTCTTTCATGCCGAGAAGCAAAACTTCGCACAGCGTTTTTCCCTTTTCCACCTTTCCATATTTTCCTGCCTTCTGGATCTCTCCCATGGTATGCAGACTATCACAAATAGTTCGGCGACCAACATTTAACTTCTCTGCCTGTTGTTGAGTTTGCATATCGTCTTTGCTTGCAATTCGGCGTCTTCAATGCTTGCAATTCAGAGACTTCAAATTTTTTTGAACACACGAAACAAGTATCATTCTATCTCGAAATCGTTTAAACATCAATGGCGCTTTGAAAGGTGCTGTCGTGGCAAGAAAATGGCATAGGGGATTAGACTGTGAACCAACTGTTGTTTCTAGTGCCACCTATTAAAAAATTAAGAAATATTAACGGCTACACCTGGTAAATAGTAGAGATCATTCGAAAAAAAAAACCGTTCAGACTTGTGAGAATGCAAGGTTTTTACACACTGGAATAATTATACATCAATTTTTCGCTAAAAATCAAATACCGTCCCACAAACAATGCAAGAAGACCACTTTCGTGCGCCACCCGGTATCAAGTCATTTCCTTGTTGAACTAAATAATTTTTCAAGTAAAAAATATCGAAATGTATTGTATCGTAAGTTTCTCGTGGCAAATTATGTACAATTGACACTGGCTTTAATATAAATGCATAATCCACTGAAATGAATGATATGGTCGAGCTCACGTGACCGCTATACAAATTAATCATTCTCGAGAATTAAAGTCTAATTAGTACAAGGTCTTTGGAACCATATAATCACGTTCAGTGCAATCATAAACAATAGTTATTTTTATATTTTTATATAATTTCCCGTTTATGGTCAACAGTTAATAATGCGAAAGACAGTTGATTACCGTTAAAATATATTAAGTTGTAATAATTAAATTATCCTCATATATTCCGGAGAATTATTTATCGTTTTAGTTGATGCTTTGGACATGAGATGCGTCGAGGCACTTCTCGTTCCAAAAGAAGCTCATTTAAAAAAAAGCATTGGAAACAGGTTGTTGAAAATATGCTTGAACGGTCCAATTCGAACATTCATAGGTTTATAAATTCGAAATGCAAACCAGTCAACAAATCTGGAAATGGAAATCTGGGAATGGAAATCGATAACGTACACAAACCGAAAAAACTACATCAAAATTGTTCGAAAACCTCGAGTATGGCACGATGGACTTGAATATACCAGGGTAGTCCCAGAAGTATCCGACCTAATAAAGAAAGCGATAAATTTGGGAAAAAAATATCTTTATTTCTCTACATAGTCTCCTTTTAGGTCGATTCACTTTTTCTAGCGATGTTCAACAGCTTTGATTCCCTGTTTACAGTGAGAATAGTCGAGCTCCTCAAGATAGCGATCAACCGCAGATTCCACCTCTTCATTGCTGGCAAATCTTTTACCACTGAGCCATTTTCTTGTGTTTGAAAACAGAAAATAATCCAAGAGGGCTAAATCTGGCGAACAGGGTGCGTGAGGAAGCGATTCGACCTTTAACTCATTGATTTTGGCCATCGCGATAACGGATGTGTGAACTGGTGCATTGTTTTGACGAAACAAAACCTTCTTTTTCGCCAAACGCAGCCGTTTTTTCTTGATTTCATCACTCAAACGCCGCAATAAGTTCGCATAATACTCGCCGTTGATTGTTTTTCCTTTCTGAAGATAATCAATGAAAATTATTCCACGCGCGTCTCAAAAAACAGACGCCATGACCTTGCCTGCAGACGGAACTGTCTTCGCCTTCTTTGGAGCTGATTACTTTTAGTTCATTGTCTTGACAGTTCCTTTGTCTCAGGTGTGAAGTAATGAACCTATGTTTGATCCATGGTTATAAATCGATGTAAAAACTTAGCTTTATTCCTGTGAAACTTTGCCAAACGGTCGATTGAGATATCCTCACGACGCTGTTTTTGTTTCAGTGTTCTTGCAGTTGAAGGTCTACCACTGCGAGGTTTACGTTCAGTCGAGTCTCGACATTCTAAGAATGCCTTAAAGCACCTGAGAACGTCCTGAGAGGTCCTTGACAAAACACTGTTTCCAAAGGCATAAAAAAGTCACTGCTACTGCCTCTCTACAGCGAACAAAACGGTCACCTTAGCATTATGGATAATTATCTGGTGTTCTCGTGGGTTTTTTGCTATCTAAAATTGACAGTTTTGCTGATTGACTTAACCATCTAAATGAAAATGGAACTGACTCATCACTCATCATGAAAATTACAACATTAAAAGCAATAATATCGAGCATTTTTTTATAAAATATTTTACGTTGGACAAAATCACTTTAAAGCCGCTTTTGAATAATCATATTAGGTGTACTGGAAAGTTTTGTCCGTTCCGACTACAAGTTTCAGCAAGTATGCGCATATTCATTTGACGCATACTTGATTCTCTCTTTTTATCAGTGAATGTATACATACTGATCTAGCTAATGAACTAAAACAAAGAGGTTCATGTTAGTATTAAATGAGACGCGATCGTGTACCCATGGCTACTGATGAAGTTCATTTACGCCACTGTATTTTGTACGAATTCCAACAAGGAAGAAATGCTACAGAAGCGTGTAGAAATTTGTTGAAAGTGTTTGCAAAAACTCCAAAAACATGCAGAAAATGGTTCGAAAAATTTCAAATAGGTGATTTGGACCTTTCTGATAAACCACTCTCTGGCCGACAATTTTTGCTCGGCGACGATACTGTCAAAATCATGTTAGAGCAAAATCCTTTTTTGACAACATCGGAGATTGCGGAAAGGCTTGATTCAGCTCAACAAACCATTTCGGACCATATTCGGAAACTAGGATTGGTGTGGACATATTCCAGATGGGTGCCACATAAGTTAAGTCATTAAATTTCAACGATCGAGTCATTATATGCACATATCTGCTTGCACGGAACAAAATCGATTCCTTCTTGGACCGGATGATAACTGGGGATAAAAAGTGAGGTACATATGAAAACATCGTAAGGAAAAGAGCCTATTGTGAATCCGGAAAACCTTCCCTCTTCCCCTCTAAATCGAAGCTGGGCCTGAGTAAGAGAATGTTTTGTATATGGTGGGACAGCTGTTGAAACCGAACTTCGGAGAGGTACTGTCAGCAATTCAAGAACTGTCAGCAACTTCAAGAAAAGAGCAATGTTCAACAGAAAGAACATCATACTGCTTTATGATAATGCCAGGCCACATACTACTTTGGAGACTCGACAGAAACTCGCAGAGCTAGGCTGGGAGATTCTATCGTATCCGCCATACTCCCCGGACCTAGCACCATCCGATTATCACTTGTTTCTGTCCTTACAAAATTTTTTGCAAGGTAAAAAAAATCAAACACGAAAAAGATATGAGATAAGCACAAGAAGTCATAAATAGCGATGGAAAGTATATTATTCAATAAAGTTTATTCAAGGTACGAAACATTTATTATTTTGTTTTATTCTAAAAACGGACAGAACGTTCCGGTAAATCTTATACTTTTGTGTGGATCGAATTTAAACTCGCCATATAAGATATATTGTAGTGAGCGATGAGACAAATCCTAAGTTGAAACGTCGGGACCCCTAAATAACCGACCTTCTCCATTTCTCTATATTTTTTAAAACTTCTATCTAAATTCGATTGGAAAATGGAATGCCAGTTGATGTCATCTTCATAATTGATCTAGTTGTGCGAAATCATTCAAGCCATCATGCCCAACCGTTAATTATCGACGGAAAAGACACCATAGGCGGCATGCAGTAGTCATCGACCTGTCCCTTCTCTATTACTACACCTTTAATGTGCATGTGTTTTTTTGTTTTGTTGTTCTGTTTAATTTTTATAACCTTGTCGCATGGTTTATGCCTAAATGCAGTCCATTAGTACATTCCATTAGTACTTTCACTTTCTCCCAATTAGAAATATGTGAGCCAACAAAAGCGTGCTGTGTCGATCGAAATAGGTGGTAATCGGATGGCGCCAAGTCTGGAAAATAGACTGGGTGTGGTGATTTTGCATTCACATTTTTTATTCTACTTTATTTTATTTTTTTCCGATTTATTTATCGCTCTGTATTAAAGCAAGGTTTTAAATGACTTAAATCGGTCAAAATATGTAAAAAATCTCTGCTTATGCATGTTTTGATCGTTGATGAAGTTCAGACGAATGAGCTCATTCTTGCTGCATTTTTTATATTTTTTTTCTGTAGGCGTTAACTGATACGTAACCTGAATATGCGAATAACACTAACATTTACATACGGAATTATTTCTTTCGGGTTTTCACACAGAAGAAAATAAATTGAACTGTTCTTATATTCGTTCATTTTGTTTTTCAAGTCTTAAGATGGTAACTTTAAGAAACAAAAATGAATAATTTTATTTACTCCAAGCGTCCCTCACTCTATGCCAATACAACATTCTGACAAAGTAAAGAGCATTTTAAAATACATACTATCACCATGACTAAATACTTATATAAAATACTATATATATATATATATATATATATATATATATATATATATATATATATATATATATATATCTTACAGTAACTCTTTTTCGCTCAAAATATGAGATCATGCGCAAAAAATCTGCAATGTTAAAGTTTATTTATATGATACTATATATTTTATGTATTAATTTATGTAAAAAAAATTCTTAATTATTTGCTAATTATTCTTATCACACGCTCTGAAGCTCGATTTGTGAGTAATCGAAATGTTACAATGTTCAGATTACAATACAACCACTTGCATTGTAATCTGAACGGTACTTTTTGTGAAATAAAATACAATGTGCGATTTCTCATAAGGATCAATGGTAAAGGCAATTTTTTTTTTATTAATATCTTTTTTTTAGTTTTCTGCAGCTCTTTAAAATTTAACTGGTTCATTATCTTATCATAATGTACCAATATGTCAAGTTTCATTTGATTCTGGGCAGTAATTCTATAACTGACAGTACTACCTTAAAGGAAGACTGTATTATTATTCGTTGTTAGTCATCCTTTGCAGGATGTTGTTGATTAAAAACTACTTTTCATACGAATAACTCTTCAAAACGAAACTATAACAAATAATTCATTTTCCTAACTAAACTTGTGCAAATACAGGGTGCGGAGCCAAAATCCGGACAAATTAAACATTTTTTTCTAACATAATTTTTATTCTAAAAACGGAAAAGTGTACTTTTTTTTTATTAAATTGTTTATAAGGTAATACAGAACACATTTATTCAACCTTATTCATATCCTCCCCCTGCTTGAATG
This sequence comes from Cosmopolites sordidus, assembly GCA_031761425.1. NCBI lineage: Eukaryota > Metazoa > Arthropoda > Insecta > Coleoptera > Curculionidae > Cosmopolites > Cosmopolites sordidus. The sequence continues at coordinate 491,588 of JARFXV010001235.1, read as the reverse complement.
TCCCCGGTTTAATGCGTCACGGTCCATATCGGCGAATGCCGCATCAATACCAGCTCTCAGTGATGCGACGTTTGGATGTCTGGACTTATTGGTGATCCTTTCAACCACGCTCCAGACATAGAAGTCCAAGCGATTTAAATCTGGGCTGTTGGAAGGCCACAATTATTTGGATCAAAACATGCGAACGTTGTTCGACAACCAATTTTGAACTAAATGACTTATGTGGACGGGCGCACCGTCTTACTGGAAAACATACGGCTTTCCAGATGACACAGTTTCCATCCACGTCTTCATTACAATTGTCAGAAGGCGCAAATAAACTTCTTTTGTGACTTTTTCACCTTTGTTAAAGAAATGGGGTTGCACCACATTACCCTCATTGGTTACAACACTTAGCACGTGAACATTAGCCGGAAATTTTGTTTTGGAAACAATGGGAACATCTTTAAGGTCATGTGCGATCCATCGATTCCTTCAATTGATTTTCGCATCGACAGTAAACATACTTTGGTCAAAAAAAACCTGAGGCGTCCGGCAGCAGGTTGCAGCGTTCAACTCGCTTTGTCCTGGCGGTTTCGGAAAGCATCTGTCTCACTTTAATTGTGTAAAACTTTGTGTAAAATTTTTCTCGACGATTCGACGCTCATTTTTTTCACTCACACCGATAATGACAATTTTCGGATCGACGGCCCTGGATTCTTAAAAATCAACTCCTGAGCCCGTTGAATGATGTCGGGCGTCCTGACAATGCGCTTCTTTGAGTGAGTTTTCTTGTCGATGTTGCAAAACCTTCATTGGATTTCTCCGACTCATTATACTTTGCGACGACATCATGCACAGTGGATCTCGGATACCCGTAAAACCGAATGATTTATGTCGCAGAGCGTCCAGCGCGAACACTTTCGATAATCGCGGGTAGTCGGTTATACCCCGCATTTGGTTTGAACAGTGTGACTGTTTCGAGGTTACGATTGTTTAGTACATGCGTCAAGCTATTTGGACGCCAATCGCGACCTCTACAAGTGGCGTAGAACGGCGGGAAATTCAAATTGAATTTTATCCGGATTTTAGCGCCGCACCCTGTATATACAAAACTTATAAAAAATCTGTTATTTCAACACGCTCCTACTCGTGCGGCAGATGTTCTGCTACACCTGGAAGCTTAAAATGATTAACAAATAAGCTGCTTTCAGATCATATCTGCAAAACATCCTTCACCTGCCTTGTCGGCATAACGTTTGAGCTCCTCGGATTTGTTTAAAAAATTTATAAAAATGGCTAAATATCACGTCGGGGATCGAAAATTATTTGTTTAAAAAAATGTTTAATATAAGTTTCATTGACACATGTTTATAATATTTCTCGGCTATTTAGATAAGAAGGTTTATCTTCTAGCACAAGCTGTTATTTAATGTATTAAGTTCAAATAGGATCGTTTCATTTTTTTCTAGAGGCTAATCAAATATAAGTAAAGCTTTTTATTAACGAAAAGCCGTAGGTGTCAACATTTTCCTAATCAGTAAATGATTTCCTGTTCAGAGAGTTCTAAAACAGCCGGAATACATGATAATCAAGTTTGGTGAATTTGGAAGATAGGGTAAAATATTCAGGTAAATGTTCAACACAATTCAATTCAATCAATTCATTTATTTTACCAGTTCACCGAAAGTTTAAAAATATAAGAAAACATCCAAAAAGTTTAACTAAAAAATGGAATTGATCCTCAAATGCGTATGTGTGTGCATCCTGCAGGAAACGAATGTCGGATGAAACATCACCGATAGTTGAAACACTAAACAGCGGTAGAAAATCACGTGCAGAGTAATCAATCATCAGTTGAAACTGCACAAAACTCCCAAGATGGACCGTAAGTTCCCGAAGATAAGTATAAACAAATTAAGAAGTTTAATGATCCGTTTACATGTATTTCTATGAAGACAATGATACTGACTGTAGCACCTAAATCTTTAAGAACTTAAAACTTCCAAACGACAAGCGAGAAAATCAAAGCAATTAATACATCAGTTTGGCATTTTATCATCTCCTAATCCACGAGGTGGCCGTAAATTATCCGTCGATACCGAGAACTTGGCGAAATCATTTTATCTCCGAGAAGACGTTAATTGCATCATGCCTGGTAAAAAAGATTTTATATCCCTGAAATTACATTATGGAAAAAGAACACACATGCAAGAACAACTTCTTATGTGCAACATTGACGAACTTTATCAGAAGTTTAAAGGTGAATATCCTAAGGTTCAGGTAGGCCTAACAATTTTTTTTATCCTAAGATCCAAACAATGTATTCTCGCCGTCGATACTGGAACACATATGTTCTGTGTTTGTGTTTACTATCAAAATGTTAAGCTGATGTTGAATGGAGGAGACATTGCCAATGGAACTGCTGTGGAACTTTCATGTATAAAGATTGCCTTCGTCCTGATGTGTCCTAATCCAACATCGACATGTTATTTAACGACTTCAAAGACGTCGCCAACAGAATGTTGTAAATCGTGTCCTGGCTTGAATGCGATTCGTGATCATTTGAAAATAATATTTGATGACAATCAAGTGACAAACGTGCAGTTTGAAAAATGAGTTGGCACAGACCGTTTCACGATATCTACTAAACTACTTCCATCTGATGATTTCGTAGATAGTTTGTGTGATACTTTGGATAAATTGAAACTCCATGCCCACATTGCAGAAGAACAAGCACTTTATTTTAAAAAACGTAAGGAGAACATAACATAAGGTAAAATCATAGTACAATGCGATTTTGCAGAAAATTATACATTGGTCTTTTATTATAGAAATGAAAGTGAAATAAAACACAGTAGCATTGTAACATGCTTTAGCAGTAGTTGTATCGAAAATTATCTATATCACAGATAGTGCCTCACAACATTTTAAAAATAGATTCAATTTTATAAACCTATGGTATTATAAACAAAATTTTAAGACAGATGAGGAGTTTCATTTTCACGCAACCTCTCAAGGCAAGGGACCATGTGATGGTCTTGGAGGAAATCTGAAACGTTTAGCGACACGTGCAAGCTTGCTGTTATCTCCAAGTAGAGCAATTATTACGCTAATGCAATTATATGAATGGGCGAATTCAAATTTAACTCAAACAGCCATTTACTACTGCTCCAAAGATGATTGAACGCCAAAGAATTTTTCTCCAACTACGATTTTAATTATCAGTAACTATTGCATGGACAAAAACGTACCACTGTTTTGTTCCAACTACTGAAGACATGGTTATAAAACGAACCAGTGTTGATTGCAATAGTAAAATTGTAAAAATTATAAAATAAAATATTTTTCTTTTGATACAATATTGTTTCATTTAGTTATAAATCATTATTAAGAATATATAGGTAAAAAAAGTGTAAAACTAGTTCAAAATTTGTATGCATAAATAGGTGACGTCATAGCAATTTTACTATGTAGGTATGTCCTTTTTTGCACAAACCAGTCAACTTTAGCAAGCGTATGACAGGTGAGGTACTCTAATTGGGCTTTTGAACAATTTTTTTAAAAAGTTACATCAAATTGAAACTAAATTTTTAAACCTAGTACCGATGACACGCCGACAATTCCCGAAAACAATCGGAGCAATATATGACCTCACAGAATGTACCGCCAATCGCTTACTATTACTGTAATATATTATCCTAGTTGAGGGAAGTTTTATTATGTATATTTAACAGTGTATTCTTTATTGAAATAAAATTAGAGATTTAAACGGTATGTATGTGTTTTGTTTTTCTAATTATGCTTTATATTGTTTTTTCGCTCAAAAAATAATTACAAAACTAGAAAATATCTTTTGATTATTCAATATTTAACATTTTTCATTATTTTTGAAAACCAATATTACAAATATATAACATATTTTTTTTTTGTTTGAGTATTTATTATCTGCTGAAGCTGCACAATCGTGACATTCGAGTGTCTTGAACTTTTCTTAATTTTCCATTAATAATTAAGGTAACTATATAAGCTTTACTTCGAACTTTAGTTTTGTTTCTTATTTACATTATTATTTTTTAAAAAACTTACATCGATGCTTTAGTACCTCGAACTTCAGCTGAATTGTACCAAATGTCATTTTTCAGAAAATCTGTGACCATAAAAATATCCACTTTAGGTATATTATTAAAATTAGCCTTTATGAACCCTTTGTCACTTAACCAACAATAATTTTGACAGTAAATATACGAATAAAAGCCGTTGACGACGTCACAAACATAGCAGCCAATCGTGGCGCGTTCATAGTCACGTGATTTTTATTTGAATTTTATACATTTTTTCGCATCGATTATCAATATTATTTATGGTAAAGTTTTAAAATAAAGTAAAAAAATCGATAATTATTTTTTATTCAAAAGCCTAATTGTCTTCTAAACTAATTTAGATTCCATTTTGCAAATGTTATGGTAAAATTTATAACGGTTAAGTTTTATTTTGCAGTACAAAAAAAACTAAAATGGTCGAAGTTATTAAAAAAATATTTGAAATATTTACTTCCGGTTTAACACTAGAAAAAAAAATCAAATTTGGAATCTGATTTGAAAATAAAAAAAAACAGTACATTTTCTATAGAAACCACTAAATTTATTATTTTATTATAATTTCTTAATGACTTAATTGACAAATCGACTGACTGACTGGCAGAGTTTTAAACTTCAACTTGAAGAAACGGTAGACTTGAGAGTCCACTTAAGAAATGAAGAACAACTCGACAATGAAGCGGAAACATTTTTAAACGTTATCCAAAGGGCTGCATGGGATAACACACCTAATATTACTCCTAGAACCAAAGGCAATAACTACCCCAGAGAAATAAAAGAACTCATAACCGAAAAAAGAAGGCTTAGAAGAATATGGCATCAATCTAGATCGCCAGCAGATAAAACTAGATTAAATAATGCAACAAAGCAACTGAAAAGGGATATACAAAAAAATAAAAATTATACTATAAGTAACTACCTAAGTGAACTGTCAAATGACAGTAAAACTGACTATTCACTATGGAAAGCTACCAAAACACTAAAAAGACCAATCCTGCAGAATCCACCAATTAAAAATGCAGATGGAACATGGGCAAAAAGCAATTTACAAAAAGCTAACAGATATTCTGAATATTTAGAAGGGACTTTCCAGCCAAATGAAGGTGAAAACATACTTGACTGGGAAAATCTTGCCCAAGAAGAAAGTGACATAAGACCTGTTACCCCAAAAGAAATTGCATCAGAAATTGAAGAAAACATCAACACAAAAAAAGCCCCAGGGTTTGACTTAATCACGGGAGAAGTCATGAAACAGCTTCCTCGTAAAGCTATAGTAAAACTTACATATCTTATAAATGCATCTTTTAGATTAAAGTATGTACCTAAGATATGGAAAGTAGCAGAAATGATAATGATCCCAAAACCCGGAAAACCACCGAATGAAGTTTCATCTTACAGGCCAATCTCCTTGCTACCTGTTATTTCAAAACTGTTTGAAAAAATATTCCTTAAAAGATTGAAGCCAATCATTGAAGATAAAAACATAATTCCAGACTATCAGTTTGGATTTAGAGAAAGCCACTCAACTATAGACCAGGTCCATAGGATAACAAATATAATTGAAAAGTCACTGGAAGAAAAAAAAATTGTTCTACCGTATTTCTCGATGTGGCCCAAGCATTCGATAAAGTGTGGCATGAGGGCCTCAACTACAAATTAAACAAGCTTTTGCCTAAACAGTTTGCGCAATTATTAAAGTCTTATATCTCAGATAGATATTTCAGAGTTAAACAGGAAGATGCATACTCTGAACTAAAAAATATTAAAGCAGGAATACCGCAAGGTAGTGTATTGGGACCAGTCCTTTACCTATTATATACCAGTGATATTCCTGAATTAGACCCAGACACGATAGCAACATTTGCTGACGATACTGCTATTATGGCTGTAGGCGTAGACCACGAAGAAGCGGCAATAAACCTGCAAACCTCAGTTAATAAAATTAACAACTGGACTAAGCAATGGCGAATCAAATTAAATGAGTCTAAATCCGCCCATATTAATTTCACGAACAAAAGAAATCAACATATCCCCGTTAGTATAAATAATATCCAAGTACCATATGCTAATACAGCAAAATATTTGGGTATAACATTAGATGCCAAGCTACGCTGGAGGGCTCATGTCAAAAAGAAAAAAGAAGAACTTGACATCAAATTTAGAAAAATGTATTGGCTGCTTGGACGAAATTCCCCTCTATCAGTCTACAACAAAGTACTCTTGTACAAACAAATTCTAAAGCCCGTATGGACATATGGCATCCAGCTGTGGGGTTGTGCCAAAAAGAACAACTTGGAAATAATCCAGCGATTCCAAAACAAAGTACTAAGGAACATTGCAAATGCCCCTTGGTATTTCAGAAACAGTGACCTCCATAGGGACTTGGAAATGGACACCGTTACCCAGACCATTAGCAGATTTGCCCAGAGTCACGAGCAGCGACTTTTTCAGCACGTCAATGTCGAGGCCATCCAGCTCCTTGATAATGCAAGTCAAATCAGAAGACTTAAGAGGACCAAACCCTTTGAGTTGGTTTGAACGTTGGTGTTAGTAAAAAAGCAGAGCATAGTGCTGGTGTATACGTTAATATTGGTGTAATTAAGTTATTGGATTTAATTTAAGGGATACTAGTGAGTAAGTCCTTAAAATCATCTTTTCTTTTGTAGTAACTTAGGTTTGTACAACATTACTCATTGATCAACTTTGGTCAGATTGTAATTTTGGAAAACTTCCTCAGGGATGTTTTATAAATAAAAAAAAAATAATTTCTTAATAAACCGTCAATCAGGTGAATTCTATAGAATCCCATATATTAACAACTAAACCTCAATCAATTCTTCTATTGGAACCTTTGGTGTGATGCACTAAACTTGAAGAGATTTACCACTAAACACCAAAACACTTTTTTGAACTGCTCGACGCACGTTTCGCTAACCATGTTGGCATCATCAGGAGATGATTTAATGAGATTAAATCATCTCCTGATGATGCTAACATTGTTAGCGAAACGTGCGTCGAGCAGTTCAAAAAAGTGTTTTGGTGTTTAGTGGTAAATCTCTTCAAGTTTAGAACTAAACCTCAAATAAAAAAAAATGTTTTGTGTTCACGTTCACATCCCCTAAAAATATGTCCAATATGAACAAAATTAAACCCCCAAAACCACTGGATATGGTCTGATTAACAATACAGTTTTTAATATATTTAACTGAGGTAGCCGATACTTGAAATTCATTTTAAATAAAATTAATTTTTATTAAATTATTTAATAATTATATTAATTAATTATATTAATACCTAAATTTCCACTATATTTAAAACGTACGTATGACAATTTTTTCGACACACAGTGCCTTTTTCAAATACACACTAAATTAAACCAACAGTAAGAAAAGCAGTTACTACCTAAACTAATCTAATAATATAATTTCGATGTACAAAATTTATTCCCTAGTATACCACCATACGAAGTAATGAGATTAGTGGACAAATTACTAATTAAAAATAACGTTAATTCAATCATAAAACAAGAAATTTTAGACCTACTATCAATTACTTTCGATCAGAATTATTTTAAGTATGATATCAGATTTTATTTTTCGAAAGAAGGTTTGATAACGGGGAACATTTTAAGTACTTTACTGGCGGAAATTTTTATGGATAATTTAGAAGATAAGATATGTCAACATCAGCTATTCAAATCATCACTTTACTGGTATAGATATGTTGATGACATTATAATTTGTTTTACGGGTTCTGACAGACAATTAAATCAATTCCTAACTTATATAAACTCTTTACATAATAACATTCATTTTACAGTTGAAGAAGAATAAAACAACAGTATTAACTTTTTAGATTTAACAGTTACAAGAAAAGAGAATAAACATGATTTTGCAATTCATCATAAGCCATCTCACACAGATTTAGTTATACATAACAAGTCTTGTCATCCTTATTCTCAAAAAATGGCAGCATTTAATTCATTCATACACAGATTAATAAATACCCCAATGTCAATAGATAACTATAACAAAGAATTGAATGTCATCAAACAGATCGCAGTGAATAATGGTTATGACCCAAACATTATAAATAAAATAATTAATAAAAAATGTTATAATAATACCATTAATTGAATATATCCTGTCAATGAAGTCAAGAACACCGCATACAAAACAATTACATATACAGGAAAAGTCACCAAATTAATTTCTAAACATTTGTCAAAAACAAGCGATATAAATATTGCATTCAGAACAAATCATAGTCCTGGACGCTTAATAAAACACAATAAAAGTCAAACAAATAAACTTCATAAATCAGGAGTTTATTTAATTGAGTGCGGTTCTTGTCCAAAAGTCTATGTTGGACAAACAGGAAGATCCTTTTCCACCAGGCTTAATGAACATAAAAGAAGTTATATTAAAGAACAGAATAATTCTCATTATGCCAATCACTTAATGTTAGAAAATCACACTTTCAACGATAATTTCAAAATGTTGCATAACGAAAATAAATCTAAAAAACTAAATCTTTTAGAGAGCCTAGAAACTATATAAGAAAGAATTTGAGTATTTTACTTAATGAGCAGGTAGACTTGAAGGGTTCACTCTTTTTAAACTTATATTACTCTAGACATTGAGACGCGGGACTCCCACTATCATCATTTATGGTTTTATTAGATTAGTTTAGGTAGTAACTGCTTTTCTTACTGTTAGTTTAATTTAGTGTGTATTTGAAAAAGACACTGTGTGTCGAAACAATTGTCATACGTACAAGTTTTAAATATAGTGGAAATTTAGATATTAATCTTGGTTTTTTATTTCATACAGTTTTTATTAAGATTATACGAAGAGGCTACTTTTTTGTTAGGAAGATATTTTTTCTAAGAAGTTATTTTCCTCTCTTCTTTTCCTTACTTTTCTACTTTTATATGGAAGATTCATCAATAAACAGACAATATTTATTCAAATTTACTTAGTCTCCTTCAAAGTAATCCGCTCTCACTGTAATACACGTTATTTCTACGTGTTTTTCATTCTTCGAAACAGTTTTTCTACTCGACTATACTCTATATCCATCGGTATTTCCTTGATAAAGACCAACACATTCTTTTGAATTATTTTATGAACCTAAAATGACATCCACGAAGTGGTTTGGTTTGGTTTGGAACGCATCCTAGTTTACACATTATAAAATTAGAAAGATCTGTCGAAAATGAAGTCACAATGTAGTTGCGGTAATATGGGAGAGACTTAACAAACACCCAATGTACATTATAATTTCAAAAGCTTAACTTAGACCCTTGCCAAACTAATTGTTATACAGAATTTTTAGTTTTAAGAGATTGTTGCTGAACTTCCTGATTCAAGGAGTTATACTCGAGACTAATGAACAACACGCAACGCCGAATTTATTGCGGTTTAATTTTTCATGGCGATTGAATCATGTAGGCGGTGAAAAACAGTCAATAACCACATCACTATCTTTTGTTTAAATTATTTGTTTGAAGGCGAACTTATCGATATTTTTTTATTTGGTATATCAAGTAATCTTGTGCCATTCGCCTGTTTATACAGGGTTTCACTAACCCGAATATTTTTTTATTTTAAACTAAGCTTTTTTATGTATATTTTAATCGAAAATTGTAGTTTTTTCACTGCTTCCTATACTTGGCCCTTCAGCACCATTCTGTTATCTAACTCTCCTCCAGATCTTCTCTGACCGCCTTTTTCATTCTTCCCCTGGGTATAACGACTGGTGATTAAAGTGTGAACATATAGTAAAAATATGGAATCTATCTACTCTGGATGACTGTCAAAAGTAAATGTTTTGTGATCGCAACGCCATCAATCGAAAAAATAGAGCTTGGAGTATTTATAGGATTTTTAAATTCTTGACAGAAGCGCAAAAGAAATAATTCCTTTCACAATCTCATCAAATATATAATAATTGATATTTGTCGATATCGTTTGAAATAATCCATTATATGTTGCTTTAAAGCAAGTAAAATGTCATACTGTAATAGGTGAATTCAATTAAAGACGGCGCTGACGATTACGCGTATATTCAATCACTTATTTATTTCATTGCACAGACTGCGTATTGTGAAATCGTTGCGTCACTTATAGTAAAACTTTCCATTTTTCTTTCCTGTTTTTCAATTTCAATTGAACGTCTGAACAATCGACTAGAAACAGGAAACGAAATGTAATTGAATATTTTAAAATTGGCGTCAAGGTACGTCAGAAGCGAAACAGATGAAATTCTCTTACTGTTTCGTATTGTTGGTCAATTTTCCACTTAGGCTGATGGAGGGTTTAGTTAAACGGTCCATTATTGTAAATTGCACGGTGTTCGAGAGGTAAAGGTATGTATATATATACATTCTGTCAAAAAAGTACCGGGAATTGATCATTTGAAAAGCCCGCTTAAAGGAAATGTCAAAATTCTTTTTGTCGCTAAGGTGGCACAATTGTCATCTATACTGACGCGGAGTTTGAACGTTATCTGTCATTTAGTTTGTTTACAGTGCTCGATCTTGTCAGTTCGTCTCAAGTGTGTTTTGCGATTTTTACAATGGATAAATATGGATAAATATGGAATTATAATGGAATTTGTCTTAAACTTTACATTACAAATGGAATTTCGTGTGCCGAGTCGCTGAAAATATTGCAGAAGGCTTACGGTATAGTGCATTCAAAAGCGGTCGAGATGTGGTGGAAGATTTACCCCTCTCTGGTCGGCCATCGACGTTTTCAACTGAAGTTAACATCGCTAAAGTAAAGGAAATGGTAACTGAAATCATCATTCAAGTTTGAGATAAATCTATATTCTTTCTGTGTCTCACGAATCAATTCGTACCATTTTAAACGATTGTTTGGGCTGAAATGCGTTACCGCTTGACTAGTGCTGAAAGACATGAATTTTCTTCAGAAACTCAGTCGTGTAAAGATCGCTGTAGACATGCTAGAACGAGTCAATTCCGATCCCACATTCATAAAACGCATTGTAACTGGTGATGAGACATTGGTATACGAGTTTGACATGCAAACCAGTCATCAAGTTTCGGAATGGCGCTTTTCAACTGAGCCGAAACCGAAAAAACCACGTCAGAGTCGATCAAAAGTTAAGGTGATGGTAGAGTGACAGTAAATAAAGAATATTATCTATCGTTATGCGGCGTTTGAGAGAGCACATTCGTCGAAAAAGGCCCGATTTGTGGAAAGAAAACCCTTGGATTTCGCATCACGACAACGCACCATCTCACAAGGCTATCATTGTGAACAAATTTCTGGCCAAAAACTCAACAAACACCATCGAACAACCACCGTATTCACCTGATATGGCTCCGGCCGATGTCTATTTCCAAAACTCAAATTACCACTTCGAGGCACCCGTTTTTAGTCGATAGAAGACACAAGATAATTCGCGGCGAAAAGGGCCTACTTTGAAGGCGATACAATAAATTTGGATAAATAATAAACTTTTTGGGTTTTATTGACCAATTCCTGGCATAGTCCGGTTCAAGATATATCGTTGCCTTTCGGCAAAATGTTAATTGCCCCAATAAATTTCAATAAAAATATTCCTGGTTTCTTCAAAGGCGTCGGAGTCGGAGTGGTTTAACTACTGAATAATTTTCGAAAAAATAAAATATTGTTAAATTATTATTATTATTATCATCGACTTGGTGTCACTCTCTCAGCTCAAAGAGCTGGAAACCATAAACCGATCCCTTCCTTGCGAAGTTGGAGTTCGGCTCGGAGCCTGGGGATAAATTTCATTATAACCCAGTATTCCGTTGGCATTAAGATAAACATTTTCGAACTATGTGGCAGGTTTGCAACAATATAGCCCGTTGTCCCACTTTTATGACATGTCTATTTAGTCCGCAGTTTGTTAAACTTTTGAAGAACTTGTGGCTCACCAATCCCTCTGCGGAAATTACAAAAGGTTCGATGTTGACTTTTTCAAGTTGCCAGATGTTCTTCAATTCATAAGAAAGATTCTCATACTTTTTTCTCAAACTTTTTCCACCTCCGTTTTCTTTAAGGACATATTTCTTGTAATTATTGATTTTGATGACTTTATCCTGGATAACAATAACAAAACCCTCAGTTTCCGGATATAGTTGATTCTCGTCTCGAGAAGCTTTCTTATCAATGGTATTGCTTTTTAATAATTCTACATATCTACTCTGAATTGATTTATGGTCCCAGATATTTATGTTGTTTTGTATTGTCCCTGTTTCGATAGTGTAGTTTGCATGGCTCAGTTTTAGTGGTGTATAATTGTGATCAAACTGAGTTGCGAGCCTCATAAGTTGATCTTTCGAACTTAGAAAATGTTGCCGAAACTTCTTTTCCTGACTAAGATACAATTCTTTGATATTACTAACCTCTCTAACTCCACATTTTCGAGGAATGTATAATCTCAACACAGAAGAATTGGTATGCAAACAACGGAATTTTGTTAAAAGTCGTCTAGTCATGCGGTCTAGCTCTTCCAGTTCTATGTTTGACCACTTGACCACTCCAAATGAATATGTTAACACCGGTACTGCCCGTGTGTTGATTGCCTTACATATATTTCCCTCTGAGAGTTTTGTGTTAAGAAGCTTCGTTATTCTTTTCTTGTATTTATCTTGGAATTCATGTTTGAGTGTCGTATGGTTTAGTATTTGATTTTGTGCTATTCCCAGATACCGATAAGTATCATCCGGTTTCAATGAGTGAATCTGACAGAATAATTCCTGATTTTGTTTAACTCGTCCTTTTTGTATATTGACGATAGAACATTTATCTAGACCAAAGGAGATCTTAATGTCATCGCTGAATATTTTTACGGTTTTAATAAGCGATTGGAGTTTGCTCTGGGACTCTGCGTACACTTTTAGGTCATCCATATGTAACAGATGTGATAACCTTCTGCTGTTTGTTAACTGGAACCTAAACCCGCTTGCAGACTGAATGAGAATCGTGGACATAGGATTTAGGGCCAGACAAAACTACATTGGCGACAAAGAGTCTCCTTGGAAAATTCCCTTCTCAACGTTGACTCTTCCAGCATTTTCTCCTGATATCCATATATTCGTCTTCCAAGACTTCATTAAGTGAGTAAGCATTGCTCTGATTTTAGGGCAGATTTTGTAAATTTTCAAAACTAGCCAATCATAAGGGACAGAGTCGAAGGCCTTACTGTAGACAATGTAACATAAGTTAAGGTTACGCTTTTTTCTCTGGATGTGCTTCAGGGCAATTGCATCTATGGTAAGTTGATGAGATTGTCTTATACATCCTTTTTGTTCTTCTTCTAGGATATTATTATCTAAACAGTGATGATATATTTTTTCGTTTACTAATGATGTAAGTAACTCATTTTTCTTATATAGTAAATATGTATTATCCTCAGATACAAATTGTAGAATTGATTCGGGGTTAGTTAGTGCTTTACTGAAGCAACGTGATAAATTGTCATGTATGGCATCTAAATATTTGATCCAGAAATTCTGGATTATATCTGGCCCTGGTGCTTTCCCGTTTTGGGTTTTTCTTATGGCGTTACGGACCTCTTCTGTTGTAAATTCAGCCACATTCATTCATGCCAACTGCGTGCCTGCGTGTTTTTTTTGATACATCCGTGCTGTCGCCGATGCACGTGTCTCCTATTTCTTCACCAGTTACGCTAACATAAAGTTAGTAGGTGATTGGCGAGAATGGAGATCTAGCTATGTTGTGAGCTAGCTTCGTGAGCGTGAATTTGTTTCTTATTATTATTATTTTTACGGATGAACACCCGGATCTCCGAAAAAAAAGTACTCGGGATAGATTATCCTAAGCCTAAAAAAGATTTCACGATAAATGCCGCTTGTATTATTACTGCTTTCTGGATCTTCATAATAATGTTGTTCGGAATACCAATTGTTTTTAGAGAAGTGCTCAATGTTTTTGGTACTACTCCCATAGATGATATTATAGGCACAACTTTCGCAGACCTCAATTTCCATAATATTCTTTATAATCTCATTTTTTAAGTTAGTGTATTTTTACAATTTTTCGTGATGTTTTTCTGTCATGTTGTTGTTGTTTGGCACCGCTATGTCAATGAGTTGTGCTTCTTTTGTTCTTTTGTTTAGGACAGTGATATCAGGTCTGTTGTGGATAATCTCTTTATCCGTTACTATTGCCTTATCCCAATTACAGATAGGTATCTCAATTTCTTTTCAAATCACTCAAAATCGGTCAAAATAGGAGTAATTAAAAGTTTATATGACAGAGCAAAACTTGTTTGTACCGACAGTGATACACCACAAAAAGAAACAAATCACATAAAAGACATTTTAATAAAAAACAAATACCCAAAAAATTTTATAGATAAATCGCTTAAAAATTTTGATACTAGACAAAACAGACAAGTTATTAATAACAATAATAATAACTCTCAAACAATTAACCTCACAATTCCTTATATCCGCGGTATTTCTGACACAATTAAAAGAGTAGGAAATAAATACAACATAAGAAGTACATTTAAAACAAAAAATACTCTTAGATCTCTATTAACAAAGACTAAACCAAACAATATACAACAAAATACCAAAAATGTGGTTTATAAAATTCCCTGCGAATGTGGCAAATTCTGTATAGGTGAGACATTTAGACCGTTAGATGTTAGAGTAAAAGAGCCATAAAAACCTTCTTAGAAAGGGCGATTTTAATAAATCTAGAATTTGTCAACACGCATGGGAATCGGGTCATAAAATCAATTAGAATAATTCCTAAACTATTAAAAGAATCGGTAACAAAATACACAAGATTAAAAGAAACCGCTATAATTAATTTAAATAAAAATAACTGTATTGCTATGCCTTCGGTAGATTTAAATTCAATATGGTTCCCGATTCTAAAGAATACAATTAAACACATTTAAATATTTGAATACACAATCAGTACAATAAACAATCACACAGTAAACATTACCTATATATATATATATATATATATATATATATATATATATATATATATATATATATATATATATATATATATATATATATATATATATATATATATATATTTTGGTAGTATGTCACTGTCATGAAAATCTATTGTTGTTAATGTAAGTATCGTTGACATATACAAAAAATATATTTACTTTCATTCGTTAATTTATATATTACAAATTAATATAATTTATTTTTTAGTTTAGTTTTGAAAACGGGGGGAGAGTACCCTCCGAAACGTTAACGTTAAAAGTTTGTAAAATTTTTTATAACATTTTTATATCTTTAAAATTTTGTTCGTTAGGCAAATTTATTACAAAAAAGAATCACTGAGAAATTTGTCTCCGTTTGGTTTTTTGTTTGTACCCAGTGATTCTTTCTTTAAATAAGAACAGGTATTTTTGATATTTTTTGAGTTTTAGATAGTGGCGAAAAAACCCAAATAAAGGAAAAAAATATATGTCGTTGTCTATGACGGGTTGAAGTTTGAATCGGTAATAAGGAAGGGCCATGCCAACTGGAATTCCATATTCTTTAAAGATTTCAAGGTATACTATTGTCGCGACCAAGTTGTGGCGTTCAAGGTAATTGTTGCTTACAAGCTGAGTGCAGCCACTCAGTATGTGATCGATTGTTTTTTGTTGCGTGCTACATTTCCTACACTTATCTGTAGTAAGGCCTGCCTCCTTAACGATATATTTTCTATAATTCCTGGTGTTAGTGACGTTGGACTAACACGCTGGACGTTGGAGGAAATATGGTACCTGCCGTAAGCCATCCTACAGAAGCGACAGAATCGACTATTTCACTATGAATGGCATTGTAAAATCTGCCGTGTAACACCTTGTTGGCCCAGCTGTTTAATAGCTGATCTTCAGTATCAACACGCTCTAGTGGAACATATTGTTTATTTTTTAGGTTTGATGGGGTTAGGTTAGCATTAGCTTCAATAACTGATTTGTGGAGTGGAATATGCTGATGATTGTAAAAATATTTTCTGAGTTGTTCAATAGCAATTCTAGGATGAAGCATGCGAAATTTGGTTAGTGTTCTCACTGTTCTGTCGATATTTTCTAATTCAGTGTTTATCCATTTGATGATGCCATAGGAGTACGTCAACACAGGAATCGCAAAGGTATTAATCGCTGTTGATATGTTGCCAGCATTAAGCTTTGATTTGAGAAGGTCCTTCAGTCTAGTTTTAAATGCATCTGTTAGTTTCTGCTTCAATAATTTATGTTCTATACTATTTGTTTGCGCGATTCCTAAATATTTATATGTTTCATTTCCATCCATGGCCATTACAGTTATTTGATCATTAATATATATGTTGTCTGCCTTCCTTAGTTTACCTTTCTTTACTTCGAGAGTTTTACACTTGCTTATGCCAAATTTTATTCCTATGCCTGTGCTCATTCGATGGACTGCCCTAACTAAGTTCTTCATTTGACCTGAACTGGATGTATATAGTTTCAGGTCATCTATGTAAAATCTATGGCTGATTCTGGATGTTGAATTGTTAGATTTTAGTTGGTAACCATATCCCGTTTTTTGTAATGCTCTTGACAATGGATTAAGTGCTACATAGAACCATAATGCGCTCAGTGAGTCACCCTGAAAAATTCCTCTGTTAATAGGAATTTCCTTAGAAAAGATTTTCTGGAGGCCGGTTTGCCATCCTGTCATTGTGTGTTCTAGAAATGTTACGATCTTTTGGTCTACTTTATATATGTTCAATACGTCAATATGCCATGAGTGGGGCACAGAATCAAATGCCTTAGCATAATCTATATAGCACATACTCACATATCTGCATTTCTTCTTTGCCTGATAGTACTTTTTTCCTGCTGTCTTTCTGTTTCTCAGTTAATATGTTATTTTCTTCTAGGTGACCATATATTTTTTGGCATATGATGCTTGACAGCAGTTTGTAGATCGTTGGAAAGCAGGTAATGGGTCTGTAGTTGACAGGATCAGCAGTTGACTGGCGAGCAGTTGGCAGGATCAGCAGCAGCGGCAGGATCAGTAGGTGACTGGTGAGAATGGAGATCTAGCTATGCTGTGAGCTAGCTTCGTGAGCGTGAATTTGTTTATTTTTATTATTATTATTATTATTCTTATGTATGACATTGTTTGACAAAATATTGTTTTTTTTTCTCCTTTATTTGGGTTTTTCGTCACTGTCTAAAACTCAAAAAATATCAAAAATACCTGTTCTTATTTAAAGAAAGAATCACTGGGTAAAAACAAAAAACCAAACGGAGACAAATATATGAACACGCCACAATCATTCAGACATTACTTAAAACATTGTTTATTGGTTTGTGTATTTTGAATTTGTTAGTACAATAAAAATTCTAACTTAAATTTAATTATACATTTAATTCGGTTTCGCTTTCACTGTCACTTTAATCTACATCAATAATAAGTGATTCTATATTATTAATAAATGATACATAAGAATCTTCTATTTTAATAACATGGTTAATCGAATTTATTCAACTTTCTTTGGGCATACTATCTACAGCCTTCCTAATTAATGTTGCAGCACTTGCACTTAGAGTCGAATAAATGTTTTCTGCTCTAACACTGGATTTTACCAAATGCCAATTGGTAAAATTATGCTCAATTGGATTAGAAATACAGTAATACTGGGGAAGGCGTAAAACCATATGTCCTCCTATATCGGCAGCAATTGTATCACATCCATATTCCTTTTTGCTTCATCAAAGTAGATAATGGGATGATTTTCTAATCTGTATTTTGTATAGAGTTTAAGTTGTCAAACCACCATCGTCGCAATCGTTGTGATTCCATTAATATTTGTCTTTTATTAATGGTCCGATATGCAAAGTTTTTGTCGCTTTTGTCTGTAGACAACGGCGTTTTCGTTAATGAAGACGTTTCTGCTGCGGTTGCATTTACATTAACTCCCTATTCAATAAAGAAACATACACATCTTTAACAATTTGCTTAGCATCGGACGGATAAATTGTATTTTTTTAATTTAGCACTACCGGAGGCACAATGATCATTATCTTGCCAAGAACGCCGCATTTTTAGCACATTTGGAATAATAAAAATACGATCGAAATTATGGAACTGCACTGTTTAAGAAAATAATAAACTAAACCAAAATATTTCGAAACTATTAAACCAGATAAAAAATAAATTTTATCTTTTTACTTTGCAACTTTGCCGGGTTTCGTTACGACAGGGGTTGTTAACAGTTTATTGCAGCAATTTAGTCAACGATATATCTTGAACCGCACTATACTTTTTTGATATTCGTTTTTTATCTTATTCACACCGTGTGAAACTAAGCGGGTGTCAATCATAGGGGTATATCCATGTGCATCCCGAAGTCTCTTAATATTTTTAATTTGCTTGGACGGGTTATTTCGAGAGAAAGTAGTGGCGCGAACCAGTGAGGCAATATTTCGGTATTCCGTCAGCAGATTTCCTGTGTATTTAGAAGAAATATATAGTTGATGTTGAGAATTGTCAAATAATGTGTCACGCCGGTAACCAGGCCGGATGAAACCGGATGCTTCCAGTGGTGATCGAACGCATGAATCTTTCGAACCATTACTTGCT
Source organism: Cosmopolites sordidus (assembly GCA_031761425.1). Taxonomy (NCBI): domain Eukaryota; kingdom Metazoa; phylum Arthropoda; class Insecta; order Coleoptera; family Curculionidae; genus Cosmopolites; species Cosmopolites sordidus. Next base: position 472,904 of record JARFXV010001235.1, on the reverse strand, counting down.
TTGTGGTCGACCCTTCTGACCTTGATATTAGTTATGCCTTGAACCCTGAGCCTTGAGATATGGCCTTAAGCTAGACTAATCATCGTTACACCTAATGAGCTGGTGAATTGTCCGTAACAGAGATAAGCCTACTAGGAGGAATAATCATTCTCGCAACATACCTAACCTTGCAATATATACCAAACCGCAAAAGTTACACAGCACGAAATAAAAGATCAATTAGATTTATCAGTAGATAAAACAAAACCGATTCTTAATATTTGTTTCACCTTGACGTAATATTTACGATCGCTGCGTAAACAAATCGTTACAAAAACCTCTAGAACCAACTGCATCATTATTCGATAAAATATGGCAACTTTACAGTTGTTTAGAACCGCAAATTTTATTTTTTTCGGAATTACAAGTGACGGTAAACGGTAAAAGCAGAACCGCTAGGTAGTTTGCGACAGAAAAATCCAGACCCGTTAATTATACAATCTATTAAAATTTGAAAATCGCTAGCTGCAAATTTCTATATTTTATATTCCTATTAATTAAATGTGTTTGTTAATTAGAAAGGTCCAAGACAGGCTTTTTTACTTTCACTGAAATTCATTTTTTTAATTTTCATATATTTGGCTAAACATAGCTGCCACATAACTGATCGCTATTACTCTTTAATTATTGGGTGTCCCATAACTTATTCGCCATAGAGCAACTGGTGATAATAGAGATCAAAATAAGAGGATTTAGTCAATAAATGTGTTGGCAAATGTTAATTATTAAAAAGATACAGGGCGTGGAAAGTGAAACTAAATTTTCAAAAAACTGAGATAATTTAAAAACGATTGAAGATATCAGGTTCAAAATCGGGGTAGTTGGGTTATAAAGTACCGATTTTTTTTTTTTTTGAATTTTCAGTTTAGGGCCGCGTCAGCAACTGAGGCCATTTGGCAGCCCATAAAGAATGTATGCATAATAAAGAGTGTATATATAAGAACTAATGAAAATTAAATATAGTTAATATTGTATATAAAGTGTATAATGAAAGTAATATGAAACATAGAGTGTATTCCATATTCCAATGGATCTCAAACGTTAAAAGGCAGTAGACCGTAAATAAAGGAACAGCCAGATGTAATGCATGGAAGAGCTTAATTAAGAGAAGGGAGTAGGTGAAAATTTTAAGGGAAAGAGGAATTTAAAGATAACAGAGATGGATTATATCAAAGGAAATTAGGAAGAGGATCGGAGGAATTCAAAAAGAGAACTGGAGTAATGATGGGACAAAATAGATGGAAGGTCTCTGGCAAGTCTATGTCTTTGTGCTAGAGCAGCTAGCGAAGGACACTCTAGTAAGACGTGACGAACAGAAAGAGGAGCATCACATAAGGTACATACTGACGGAGGGTCGCCACTTATTAGATGACCATGTGAGAAGCGACAGTGCCCGATTCTAAGCCTATTCCACTTTACAAAAAGATGACGATCGAGAGCTGGAGGGGAACTACATTCGAAGAATGTAGGTTTCACTGTATATAACTTAGAGGCGTAACCCAAAGTATCTCAGTCGAATTGAACAATATCTTGAACAATTAGTGAGATACAGGAGAAAGCATCCCGGTGATGGAAAAGGGGCAAGATAGGATTTTCTTTTAGAGCCATTTTGGCGTAGTAGTCTGCTCGTTCATTACCCAATATGCCTGCTTGGCCAGGGATCCAAAGGAATTTTACTACTGACCCTTTAGATTGGGATTCATGGATGAGGGAAAGAATGTTAACAAATAGAGGCGAAGGTAGGGGAAAAACAAGAGATTGAAGAGAACTTAAGGAATCAGAGCAGATAAGTCAATTGGAATTTGGACGGAAGAGTATATAAGAAATGGCCTCTCTAATGGCTAAAAGTTCGGCAGAAAGGGTATTATTCCAGGTGTGAAATCGAAAAACACAAGTAAAATTATCGTGAACGAAGGCTGAACTCACTCCATCGATTGACTTGGAGCCATCAGTGTAAATGATGTTATCAGATCGGAAGTCTTGAATGATTTTAGGGAAGATGGTAGCAGGAAAAAAGGTTTGTTATATGGAAGAAGGCTGAAATTAGGGACACAGCGCTGAAGTAACCATGGCGGCTTGTGGGGGAAAGTTATTGGGTGACAGGGGGGCAAAGAAATGCAAGAGTCAAGGAGAAAATTGAAAAGAGCCGTGCCCGAACTCTTTAATCGCTGAGAAAAAACTTGGTTGGGGAAATCAAGAGAGCCAAAGAAAGATTGATAAGAAGAAATGAAAGATCTACATCTAAGACTCACTGTATATCTCAAAAGAAGATCCAACCTTCGTATATTAAGTGGTGTAATTTCAGAAATACAATGAAGACTGGGGATGGGACTGGTTCTGAACGCTCCTAGCGCTAATCTAAGGGCCGAGTTTTGCACCACATCTATCCGACGGAGATAACTTGCGGGGGCAGACATGTAGGCGATGCAACCACAGTCAACTTTTGGCCTGATGAGGGATTTGTAAAGGTGGAGAAGGATGAGGTGATCACAGCCCCATTTGTGATGAGAGAGCCATTTTAATATACCAAGGTCCCGAGATGTATGGGATTTAAGAAGCGAAGGATGTTCTTTCCAATTTAGTCTGCTGTCAAAAGTGAGGCCAAGGAATTTTATTGAGTTGACAGAAGGAACAGGAGAGTTGCAAAGAGAAAACAAATGGAGACGAGGGCAATTTCGCTTTCGACAGAAGTGGATAGAAGATGATTTATTTGGCGAGAAGGAGAAGCCAAAGTTAGATGACCATTTGGCGAGGGAGTTAAGAGAGCGTTGAAGAACTCTCTCACAGGTTCTGGGGCTAGGAGAAGAGTAATAGAGTAGAATATCATCTGCATAGAGTTTAAAGGAAATAGAGTTAGGGAGGAAGGAGCAGATGCTATTTATAGCAATGTTAAACAGGGAAGGACTAAGCACAGACCCTTGTGGAAGTCCATTTTCAAGGAGGAAGGAATCAGATAAGGTGTCATTGACACGAACTTGAAATGACCTGAAAGACATGAAGTTGTGGATGTATTTCAGGAAATTACCTCTCACACCCCAAGAATGAAGAGTGGCAGCAATATTATAACGCCAGACTGTGTCAAAAGCATTGCTAAGATCTAGAGATACTGCTATAAGATGATGTCCCTTAGCGAAGGATAACGAAATATCATTTTCCAAACCCACAAGATGGTCAAGGGTAGATCTGTGAGGTCTAAAACCCAGCTGGTTATCATGGATGAGTGAGTGAGATTCAAGAAACCAGGAAAGTACCGAATGCGGTACTAGTTTCAGCCCAGTTCTTAAAGGGCACTTGCGATCTACTGTATGAGAGATTAACTCGCTCATATTTTTTTACCCCATAAAGCTGGGACTATTTTGACTTCAAAATAGAGAAGAGTCAGTACCCTTGGTCAATATCGATATCTCACGCCGTTTGCGAGATATTCGTGTTCGAATATTCCATTGCACATCTTGCACAATGGCTCAAAAATCTGCAATTTACAAAGTATGCGTTGAATATGAGGAAAAAAAAACATTAAAATGTCAAAAATACAACTAACTTTATTTAAAAACATTTTTTTTTGAAATCAATATTTTCAATAGGTGTTAAAAGTGTTCACCGTTTATCTCAATACACTTTCGCAGGCCACTCACATTTGAGAAGATATTTTCTTCATTTCTAATAACATTGTTAAATTTTTTGTAAAAAGTTAGTTTCGTGTATCGATTTCATCAATGTAAAATTCATAAATTCATAAAATTCATATGTTCATGACTTCATATGATCCCACAAATAAAAGTCTAACGGATTAATGTCTGGGCTACGAGATAGCCAAGGAAACTCACCACCTCGCCCAAACCACTGATGTGGAAAACGTTGACTCAAATGATTTCGCCCTGCAACAGTAAAATGCGGTGGCGCCCTATCTTGCATGAACCACATGTCTTGACTTAAGTTTAAAGGTATACCGTCCAAAAGGTCTAATAAATCATTTTCTCAATATGTGCTAAAAACTGCACATATTGATCTCCATTCAGTCTTTGTAGAAACTGAAATGGGCCGATTAAAAAATTGTCGATAATGCCGCATCAAATGCTAATTGAAAATTCGTGCTGGAAATGTCACTCTCTTGGTAGGTGTGGATATTCTAGGGCGTACTAATGATTCTTTCGCCAGTTAATTAATTCAGCGTCTGGTAAAAATTGCCTCGTCAGAGAACAATATAATTTTCAGGAACATGGGGGTCTTCGTTTTTTTTTATGTAGTAGATTTTGACAAAATTCTGATCTAAGTGGCAAATCTTATAGCAATAAATTTTGAATAGACGAAAAATGGTAGGCAAACAATATTTTTTTTATGGAGAACTCTTGAAACGGCCTCTTTTTGTTTTAATTTTATACGTTTCGGTCATCCACCAGGATTGTTGTAATAAAACGAACCTGTTTCGCCTAACTGATTGAAAATTCTTTGAAAAATTTGTCGATCTGGAATAATTCTGATTGGGTAGAGCTCTTCATTCCTTCTAACTGCAGCGCGACTATTGTAATTTACTTGTGCATAAACGCAGAGCATATCTCTTAAATCACGGTTAGGAAACTGATTAAGCCTGGGCAATTTTTACAAATTATTTAATACCAACTCTAGATTGGAGAAACTTGCTTCCATCTATGTTTAATAGAAAATAATGATAGTTGTCATTGAGACGTAATAATTTGCACACAACATTCAAGACACACTTTTGTGAATTGCATATTTTTCAGAAATCGACAGGATGTGCAATGGCATATTCGAACAGGAACATCGCACAAATGACGTGATATATCGATACTAATTCGGATTTGTCGCGTTTGAAAACCCAACTACCCCGATTTTGAACCTGATATCTCCAACCGCTTTTAAATTATCTCAATTTTTTGTTAATTTAGTTTCACTTTCAACACCCTATAACTTTTTAATGACTAATATTTGCCAGCATGTTTGACTAAATCCTCTTATTTTAATCTCTACTCTTAACAGTTGCTCTATGGCGGATAAGTTACGGGACACACTGTATATTTTACCAAGTAAACAAAAATATTGACAATTAATCAATCAATATAAAAATAAACGTCCACCATGTCAAACGAAACACTAGACTTTTATTTATTATTTTGCTTTTGGAATCTTTATTCATTTTAACGAAACGCGAATAGATATTATTATACTCAGTATCATTCATATTTATATACACTCCATGTCAAAATTTTAGACACATTTACGCAATTATTTACTAAGACTTTTCAGAATAACATATTAATTAAACTGCAATAAAATTAATTTTTGCTGATCTTAAGCTGAACGGAAGATATTTCCGAAGGAAAGGAAAGGAAAAAAACTTCATATTTTAAATTTTTTAATGGATTTTAGATGCGTTAAAATGTTGGACACATCCTCAATTTTATATGAAAGGGGAAAGCTAACCAGAGGAAAACATAAACAAACAACATTTTAATATTTTGTGATCTTTGAACCACCTTCTGTCAAATCAAAAATTCTTTTTGGTAATACAACTGTTTTATTATTTGTTGTGGAATTTCTTCCAATGAAGCTCGAATAGCACTTCGAATCTTCCATATTTTTTTAATTGTATTGATTCATTAAATTTCGTTTTCTTAGACAAAGTGAGTTAAAACAAAAGTTACCTTACTTTTTGATAAATTATAATTAATATAATTATAATTATTAGGACAATTAGCTCTAAATAACCAAGACAATTGCGAAGAACTTGCGAAATATTTTGAACAACTACTAAACTGTCCTGAGCCCTTAAACAAATTACCAACACTAAACCCTAAACAAACAAATGCAGATTCATTACCACCGAATGAGGATGAAATAATTAGGCAAATCAAGCGACTTAAAAATGACAAAGCTTCTGGTGAAGATGGAATCACTGCTGAAATTTTGAAATTCGCTGGCCCAGGGACAATCAAGGAAATAACCAAAATTCTACAAGAAGTTTGGCGAACCGAACAGATTCCGGAAGATTGGAAAGATGCTCGGAACGGATGTAAACAACTACAGAGGGACATCTCTTCTCTCAGTTTGTTACAAGATTCTATCTCAATGTCTACTAGACAGAGCACAGGGACAGTTAGAACATAAAATTGGTGAATATCAAGCAGGTTTTCGACCGGGCAGATCCTGCCCTGAACAGATCCTGCAACTAAAGTTAATCCTAAGACATCAAAAACTGTACAATAAAAATCTCGTCTGTACATTTGTGGATTTCAAAAAAGCAGATGATTCTATTGACCGCGAATCTTTATTCCAAATTTTGAAAGAACAAGGACTAGATCTGAAAACGCTGGCAATTATTAAAGCAACATTAACTAACACAAAGTCAAAAGTTAAATTCATGGGTCACATCTCAAAGCCCTTCGAAATTAAAACTGGAGTGAGACAAGGGGATGGACTCTCGCCACTCTTATTTAACTGTGTTCTAGAAAAAGTAATACAGGAGTGGCGTGACAAAAAGTCGGCCCTGAATATTGACCAGCCCATTAAACTGGGGAGAACCAACATCAAAATAGATTGTCTAGCGTTTGCTGGTGATCTAGCAATTTTGACTCAAGATATATTAACGGTACAAAAACAGATTGAAATCCTAAGGGAAACAGCAGAAAAGGTAGGACTCCAAATTTCCTTTGAAAAGACACAATACATGACCTGCAACAGACTAAGAACACCATTTCTAAAAACAAAATATGGTAGCATCAGACGAGTCTCTCAATTCAAATATTTGGGTGAAATAATCATGGAAAATGGATTGGAAAAAGCGGCCAATGGGGGTAGATGTCAAAAAATGGAAATGGCATTAAGACTTACACAAAATATTTACAACAAAAATGCATATCTAAAAACACGAAATTGAGACATTACAACACAGTTACTAAACCAGAATGTTTATATGGGGCAGAAACGCTCATTATGAATAGAAAGAGAGACATCGAGGACATTGAAAAGAAAGAAAGAAAAATCATAAGAAAAATCTTAGGCCCCAAACAAATAAATAGCACAACATGCCGACTTCGAGAAAACCAAGAAATCAAACAATACACTGATATACATAGCGATATGAGAAAAAGAAGACTTAGGTTTTACGGACACAAAACGGATGAATCCGAGTAGATTAACTAGACAAATAGTCGAATTTTATGAAAATAGGAGTAGAGCTAAAGTAGAAATAATTAAATGGATTGCTGCCATTAAAGAGGATCTAAGATCAGCAAATATTATACAATGTGAAATTCAGGATAGAGGCTGTTTCAGACATAAGGTTAACGTTTGGGAGGTTGGCCAGAGGGAAAAATGTAGGAAGACTGGAACAACTTGGTTTCACGAAAGGAAAAAAGCTCATAGCGAAAGAATGAAGTTAGTATGGGCGCAAGGGAAGGTTAACGGCAACAAACGCCTCTAATTGTACTTCGCGTGGTCCACCAGGGCCCATGCGTGAATAATAAAACAATATAATTATATTAATATAAAAAAAAATATCAATATGCAAAAACGTTTGATATAATTTTTATATCTACATATCCATTATTTATGATGGTGTGACTAATAAGATTGATAAAAAATTCGACATTTCCTATTACCACGGTCTAGCGATATTGCTGTAAATTTAGAACAGGCCAATTTTCATATTAATATTACGTATTTACGTGCAGCATTTCAATATGTTGCAATTGAGTAGACTAAATTATAAATGTTATCCATCCTGCTTAGGTAATCTTTAGATATACCGATGGTAATCGTGGCTGATTTCTTTATATAGACTCTTTCAAAAAAGAAGTTTTTTTTAAAGAACGTATGTTTTTAAACGAGTGTACACTCAGTGTCAAAATATTTGACGCACTTTAACAACATTTTTTAAGGCTTTTCAAAATAACAACCATAATGCGTGTCTCAGAATGTTTTTCGTTTTTGTTTCGGCTGACGCGCCAAAACATATAGTGAGGGAATCAAATGCTTGACGGGCTTTTTTTAAGTTTAGTAGCGTTAGATCGTTTCATTGGATTACAGTGCGCCTTTTGCGTGCGAGCGTTTTAAAAAAACGATTCCTACACTACTGTTCGACGTCTGTACAGGACATATTTTAATTTAGCGACCATGAGAAATGTGCCAAGTGCGAATTTAATCAAGCATTGGCTGCGCAAATTTGAAGAGACTGGAAACACAATGCTGGATAAATCAACTGGGCGAAAAGACACATCAAGAACGAGCACGCATGTTCACCGCGTTCGCCAGTCTGTTAGAGACGATCCACGACAGTCTCTACGACTACGCGCAGCTTCTCTTTGTCATTCTTGATGTCTTCACGACCTTCTTTGAATCGTGTAAACCACTCGAGTAAATTAAGGGTAAATTTAAGAATACCTCTTGAACCATATTCAAGTTTTCAAGTTATTAAGAATTGTGGTCTCACCATATAAAATCCAACTAGGAAATTCCAAAGGGGGAATACAGTTCCACTACAAGAGTCACTGTACTTTTTTTCAGACAAAAAAACCAATTGGTTTTAAAATTATGTTCGCTCCTTTTTTGGAATAATGTATTTCTAAATTCGAACAAACATTGCCGTCATCTATTTTACTCGGAACTTGGAACTCGGAAGAGATTTACCATTAAACACCAAATTACTTTTTGTAAACCTTTCGACGCGCTTTTCACTAACCATGTTAGCATCATCAATTTAGATTTAATTATCTCCTGATGATGCTAACATGGTTGACGAAACGCGCGTCGATAAGTTTAAAAAAGTGATTTAGTGGTAAATCTCTTCGACTATAGATAATAGACTGATAGTACAACATCCGGATTATTTGATGAATATACTAGCCAATCATTTAATATGCAATCAATTTTTTAGCTACAACAAATTTGTTTGGGCATGCTGTGGCAAAAAAATCTATACAATAAAATGTAATGCCCCTGATGACTGTTAAGCACAATTCGCGCTATATTGCAGAGTCTTATTTCAATAAGTTTATCACTTAGTTAAAAATAAATAAAAGTAATACAATTAAATAGTCACAGTCTAGTTCATTCATTGTTTATGAACAGTGCTTACCCAACATGGCTTTATTGTAAAACTTTTGTGGAACATATATTAAGTAGCCATATTTCCCAGAGATGAGGAAATAACTACTGTAAAATTAAAATACTAGAAATTCTCATTTTACAATTAAATAAAGGCTGCTTATTTCTACTTTTGAAGCGTCAAATAGTTTTTACTGAAGTGCCTGTACGAAGTGTAACTGTTACGTAAGACTCCAAAAAAAAGTGTTAGTTGAAACGCGTATTTTAATAACGAGTTACAATATTGCTGCTAAAAGTAACAAAGAAACCGTCCAGTAACTAACATTAATTTATAGGACCGTGGAAAACGATCTGTCTGTATGGGCAAAAATAAACAATCTTGCAGAGGATCGTGTAATTGTATTTCTTAGTGAGAAAATTAGAAAAAATACATTGCTTTTAAATGTTTTTAATTATATTTTATGAGTACAATCAAAAAGATATAAATGTGCAATACATGTTTAACTGGTTGCCGATATTTTTTGGGAAGCCTAAATACATAAGCACGTTAATGTTTGTCTAGTTGTGTGTGGTGAAATTAGATTTACCACCGAGACAAAATGTTATATACAATATATATATATATATATATATATATATATATATATATATATATATATATATATATATATATATATATATATATATATATAAACGATTAGGACGACTATTAGGAATTGTAGTGGTTAGTAAGAAAATATTGTTTTTAAACGTTTTCAATTATTTTATCAGGCTTCAAAAAATATGATAATTATGCAATAGGTATATAAATGATTGCAAAATCCTAGGTGGATGCGTAAACATTTAGTATATATCTAGTTGGGCGGATTCGGTGAAAAAAGAAGAATTATTTCCAGATAATTTTATGAATATTGAATCCAAATAAATATATGCGTTTTTCGTAACTCACTTCGTAATATTCTTAAGAAAATATGCACTGAAATAAGTTACAGGTAAATATTAGAGCTTTATATTTAAGAAGCAAGTTAAGAGAAAAGGTCAATGCTTGATTAGTTTGTATCTCATATTAAAAAGTATTTCAACACTCTGCTTTTCTTTCTATTAATGGACAATATTTTAAATTAATTTGAACTTATAGTAAGTAAGCTGGCTCTTAGGCATCTTAATATAATTTTTATCTCGAAGCGGGTTGAAAGTTCTCTGGATTATTTATTCAGGTTGTTGCTATAGTTTTTCCTGTGATTATAGTAGAAGGATTAGATTAGATTTATTCGATTTCGCAGTACACATTATTTAGTGACACTAGCAATATGTTTATATAAGATGAAAATGGCTAGACAACGATGACGCGGGCATAGATTGAATTTAAATAAAATTTAATTTATACATTAATATTAAATAATAAATAATAAAACCGATAAAAAAATAACTAGAATAAATAGCAATAAAGCAACAACAACATGTACAAGAAGTGTACATTTATATTTCGTTGTACAGACTACTCTTTGAGGAAATCAAACAGATAGTCAGGTAGGGTATTTTGAATTAAATTCCATGTTAGAACTCGAGGCCTCGTACCTCCGGTAAAGAGTAGAAAGACGAATGCAGAGGGATAATAGGTGTGAAACCGACAAGGGAACATCGCAGAATGCACAATATAGGGAAGGACTTCTGTTCATGAGAATGAGTGAAGTGACAGTGTCCAATCATTAGTCTGTTTAACTAGACTTGAAAGGGAATAAGTTATAGAAGAGAAGACATTATTTTTAATTGGCTATAGTTTGTTATCACCATGCAGAAGATGAAACCCTTTCAAGTTGAATTAGATCACCAATTTTAGCTTTCATGCTGGGGAAAGTAATCCTTGTAAAAATTAATTGTAATAATTTTGATTTCATTTATTGCCGATTCTTCAACAAACAACAGTCTCATTGCCACGAACTGCTATATAGCTCCGACCCAGAAGAAAAGCATGGGGTAGGATTTAGAAGAAAGGGAATACAGATCACGAATCTTCTTATACAGTGGATGTATAGGACAACGGAACTGAGGCAGTCAGTGCAGACAAACTATGTTTGAAAAAACTTAAGAGCCTCATAGATTGCACATTACTCGGCAGATAGTATGCTAGTAAAAGTAGGGAGATTGAATTTAGCAGAATAGAGATCAGAGAAAAACGTTGTAGTTTTTGAGCTGATACCATCAGTGAATAATGAGTCGGATGAAGGATATTCTCACTGGATATTTTTTAACAAGGACTGAAAAAGAGAAGAGTTCAATGTAAAAACAGGTAACAACCAAGGTAAACTGAAGGAAGGGAGGGTAAAGAATCTATTGGAGTAAGATCTGGATTAATGAGCAAGTTATATAGATGCTAAGCTGAGCCTTTTGCTCTTGAATCATGGACAGGATCGGGGTGTTGGAACGACCTGTGAAGTTCAATGGAAGTTGGTGAGGGGGGAAAGGTACTAGCCCGGGCAGCAGGGCGGAGTAAGAATATGGATCTGCGGTAACTTAGTGATTCTATAATCGTTAGGTATTGTCGTCTCGATATTGGACTGGATTTGAAAGCTCCCATTGGAGTCAGTACTCCAATTCTGTATAGTTTCCAGGGATTGCAGGAATCGCAGCCATAGTCTAGTCTGGAACGTATGATAGACTTGATAAATCTGAAGGATAAAAGCTCGATCCAGACCATAATGTTATATGATAGTGTAGTGTATAGTACTCTCTCCATGATAAATAACTATCGAATGTAATGCCTAGAAATTTGGAGAAAGGTCTAACAGGAAAGGTAGAGTCAAGTAGGGAGTTCTGAAGCAAATCCTTTTCCTGCAATAATGAACCACCGGAGACTTATCCGAAGATATCTTGAAGCCTGTAGTTAAAGCCCAATGTGTAAGAGAATTTAGGTAATTTGGTAGGAGTGTCTCCACAACTACGTAGGGATACGAAGCAATAGATCAAGATGTCATTAACGAACAACCTCACGGATACTCTAAGGTCGACATAACCGAAGATAGAATTAATAGCAAAATTGGACAAAGTTGAGTTGAGCACTGAGCTCTGTGGTACACAATTATCGAGATGGAACGAGGTTGATAAGCATCCATTTACCAAGTTATTGATAAAGTACATAACGTTGCCTCTGAGACCCCGCTGATGGAGGCAGGAAACTATCGAGAATATCTACGTCATGTGAAATGCCTTAGACATTTCAAGAAAGACGGTGATTGTATGCTTCCCTGACGGGAAGGAACATCATAAGTATTTTCAAAATAAATCAAATGGCCCATAGTAGATCTACCCTTGGGAGATGAGCAAGTTGGATTCGAGAAACCAGTTAAGTTTTCGGAGTACCATTCACAGTAGTATCTTGCATAGATAGTCAGTTAGTGAAATAGGTCGATAACTCGATGCAACTCAACGATGTTTACCAGTTTTTCATATAGATACTAATATAGACTCTCTCCAGGCAGATGGGGATGAATAATGGGGTAGAAGATTTGGTATTTTCCGTACAAGGAGGTTTTCACCCAAGGAAGAACGAAATTTATTGGAGAGGTAATTTCGAAATAGGGGTTTCCGGTGTACCCATTTATCTGGAAGTTACTAACTAACTCGGGGACATAAAGAGCCACAGGCAGGCTTTTTTTTCAAATATTTGAAACTTTTTATAGCCTGTACAAAACAAAAACCGTTGCATGCCATCGATGACGCTTTTGAAGAACTGCAGAAATACCACTACATAAATTAATTAATAAAAGAATCAAATGGAATGTGATATTTATTGACCCTTTTGGAGGTTATCCCATATACAGATAATGTAATACTTTTATTTCGTCGTACTTTTTTAGCGTGTTGCAGAAGCCTAAAGGTTGAACATGTCCACTGCTAGTACTATTTCACAAAAGGCGAAAAACAATGGAGTTTTAGAATGGACTAGAAAGCGTAGTTCTACTAAAGGGTTACCAATACTGCAGCTTTGGATACAAGTTCTAATCATGACACTATTTATATAATATGCGAATACTGTAAGTATTCGAACTAAGAATTGCAGAAAATATTGTTCTTAATTCCATATGTAGTTTATACTTAGGTACTCACACTTTAATTCTCATTTTCAGGCAGTGGCGGCTCGTGGGTTTTGAAAGTGGGAGGGCGTAGAAGAAATAGCGCTGCTGAAGACTTTTTTTGCTTTCCCCTTCCTCCTTTTTACTTTTCGTGCTACTGAAACCCTATACAGGAGGTGAACCAGAGCGTTTTGCTCTGAAAAATTGTTTACTATGATAAATGCTGGAGGGGCGGCGCCCCGACGCCTTTCCTCACGAGCCGCCACTGTTTTCAAGACAGAATGTAACTTTTAAAAAGAATCAAGCTTACAAAAAATGAAATAATGAAATGGTATGACAGAGAACATTTGCTTGATTGAAAATAAGTGATTATATTTTTTTAATAAGTGATTATTTAAGTTTAAATTGTAACAATAATTCGCTAAAGTAAGGTTATGATGTTTAATCGCAATCTGGCAACAGAACAGTCAAAATATTGATCACTTGTTTAATGACGTGTAACTGTTTTCATTTTGTACTAGAGTTTGATATATCACAATTTAATTTTTGAGGACCAGGTAATTTAAATACATCGTGTCCTTAACAAAAAGATTGTTGAATTCGATCAGGACCAGATTGCAGACCAAGATAAGTTACAGTTTGCAATCAAGGCATTAGTATATATCCTACTAGAACTCTGGCTTCGGCTCTTTTTTAGCTTGACCTGTAGACGCTAAAAATGCAGTTATCTAATAGCAGCAAGTTTAACTGGAGTGTTTTGTGAATAGTCGGCGTACAATGACGTGACAAAGAAGGCTGTGTCACCCGGGAAAAAAAGGAATCATAATTTCCGTCAAAGTGTAGATAAGGCATGATGCCTGAAAACGAAAAGCAAAATATGTTGCAAAAAATCGTCATTCTTTTTAGACAATTCAGTATATCACAAACATAATCATTTAAAAATATCTGTCTAATACATTTGATTGTCCCGGATTTTCGACGCATCGTAAAACGACATAAAAAAGTTTTTGGGAGTTTAATTACGAGCCATTTCGATTCGTTTCGTCAAGGTGAAACCGCTTTTTCAAATAATGTGACGCTGCAACTTTTTACAAAACGGAAACAAGGATATAAAACGTTGATTTTGCTAGCTTTACTATTATACCTTGTATCTATGTACCGTTTAATTCTAAATTATAGGTATTTTAAAGGTCATTTGGCTCATTCGATTAAATATAGTGTACAACAACGGATCAAAAAGTAAGGTGAACTTTTTTATTAAAAAAAAACTATTTATTTATTCAACCAAATTCATTTTGTCTCCTTCAAAGTAATCCCCCCTCATTGCAATATGCTTATTCCAGGGTTTCTTTCCAGTCTTTGAAACAGTTTTTATACTCGACTCCCGTTATTTCCTTCAAAACGGTCAGTGAACTCTCTTGAATGTCTTCTATGGACTCAAAACGACCTCCATCAAGTGGTTTCTTCAACTGACGGGACAGAAAAAAATCACACGGTACCATATCTGACGAATATGGTGCTTGTGTAACGGTCTTTGATTTTAGCGAAAAATTAACGAATAATTATTGCGGAGTGGGATGCTGCGTTCTCGTGGTGCAAGAAGTTGTTTTGACTCAAATCTGGAAATTTTTTCGAATGAGCTCATGCATATAGGGCTGAAATAGTGGTCTTTGTTAACATTTTAACCAGTTGGAAGGAACTCTTTATGGACAATACCACTGAAATGGAAGAAAACACTTATAAGACTTTGATTTTTGACCGGCTGCTTTTTTTTGGCTTTGGTACATCCTTAACAAGACACTCGCTTGATTGGTAAGCTGTTTCTGGGTCATATGCGTAGACTCATGTCGGATCAGCAGTAATTATGGATTTCTGGATGTTTATCATTCAAAGAAAGCATTTCTTCAGCAATATCAACATGATGATGTTTAAAAAAAAAAATCAGTGTCCTCGGAACAAGACGAGAGGACACACGAGACAAGCCAAAAATTGTTCTTCAAAATTCACTGGATTGTGTTTCGATTAATAAAGTCGATTTTTTGCCCAATTTATGGAGGTTTTATTGGAGGTGTTTATTTCCGTAACAAAATAAATTACCATAATAATCAAAGTATTGGCCATCGTTAGTGGTTACTTTTTCCCATCTTTGTGTCAAAGAATGAATTCCACGCCAAAAGAACTTTTGGTTTGGGCCGAGTTTTCACTTCTTCGTAAGGATGTAAGTATTGTTCTGAAAGTTCGTGCAGCATCGAATGAAATAAGTGGTAGTCCGAAGTCTCTAAGTCCGGTGAATACGGCGGGTGGTGTAGGACGTGTCATTTAACGTTTTCCAAATAGTTTTTTACACATTTTGTAATATGGGACCAAGCATTACCATATTGTCTTTGGGCATATTCTGATTATTTTTCCTTCAATGCTCGGTTCAGTTTTATCAATTGTTGTCGGTTTCAATCGCCAGTAATCATTTCAACAGGTTTCAACAGTCCTTAATACACAGCTCCCCTACTATCCCACCTAATATACACCAAAGCCTTCTTTCCTATATATTGCAATACTTTTTTTGCACTTTGTGTTGTCAAAATAGATTCGCTTTTCATCACCTGTCATAACTTGATGCAAAAAAACCTTTTCCTCTCTATCTAGCAAGCACAATTTCATAATTGGTTTGTCGTCTTTCATGTTTCTTTCGTTCAATTCATATAGAACCTATTTTCCTTCATTCTGGACCTTTCCCAACGCGTGTAGACATTTGAAAATGGTGGATGGGTCAACATCCAATACTTCTGCCAATTGTTTCAACATATGAGTTGAGTCTTCATCTAATAATGCTTGTAAATCTGCATCTTCAAACTTTTTCGGCTGTCCTGGACGCTCTTTGTGTTTTATATCAAAATAACCACTTTTAAAGGTTTTAAAGTTCAAAGTTTGAAGTTTTTTTTTTGGTTAAAACATGTTCACCACAAGCTTCAACCAACAATCGATAACTTTCAGCAGCCGTTTTCTTCAAATGAAAGAAGGTTATTAAACTTCCCCGCAAAACGTCATTTTCTGAGACATAATTCCATATATTAAAAGCTATGAAAAAGCATGTTTTTTTTCACAATGACAATTAATAACGGCCTGGCTTTTGAAGGCGTAAGTTTACCCTCCAAAACGCCATAGACGTCGTTAGTCTATACAAACAAATGTACTAGTAACGCCATCTCTTAGCAAAATCAACATTATTAATCGAAACACCTATTATGTAGTACAAGAACCTTAATTTGGTAATGTTTTCTTTATTGGTTTACGAGAATGGTCTTCCTGAACGAGGTTCATCTTCAACTGCTTCTCTACCTTTGTTAAAGTCCTTGCACTACTTATAAATATTCTTTTTGACATAGCGTGACATCTTCATAACATGTTTAATGCATCAGTACAAGAAATTTATTTTTAGACAAAATTGAATGCACAATCTTTGCTCGATAAATGTATTCATTTTAAAAAATCGCAGACAAAAAGTTTAAACAATTTCAAAAACCGCTATCATTTAAATATTTTAATATCAAATGCATTCAATTCAATTCATTGGAGGTAGTGTATTTTTTACTACGCAGAGAGAAGTGAAGAAAAACATATATGTCTATGTTTATAACCGATATCCAGGAAAGCGTCAACACTGTGAAGCGATAAAAACATCACCGAACAGCAAACAATTCATTTGTCACGAACGACTTTATTTTATGGCTTACCTCTAGCTCATTCAGCAGGTTTTGTGGCAGTCTTTTATCCACCTCGCACATGTTGGCATCGTATCCGAGACGCACTTTTCGCAAGCACAACACCTCTAAATCTATTTAAAGTTTGCTTTATCGTTTATGCATACCAAGTGATAAGGAGGATAATGATAAATATGGTCGTGTTTAAAGACCGGAAGCTGTAGATATATAAATTAAGGTAGATGTTTCTTTAGATAAAAAATATTAACCAAAAAGAAACACCAAACTCGAAGAGATTTACCACTAAACACCAAATCACTTTTTTTACAGCTCTCGACGCACGTTTCGCTGCATTTCGTTAGCATCATTAGGAGATCATTTAATCTGTTATGAGATTAATTAAGGAGATTAAATCATCTCCTGATGATGCTAACACGGTCAGAAAAACGCGCGTCGAGGAGTTTAAAAAAGTTTTCTTGGTGTTGAAGTGATAAATCTCTTCGAGTTTAGTCATTTTTTGAAAAGTTTATATAGTTATTGGAGACTTAAGGTGATAAATCAAGACTATACGACATAACCGATATAAGATGCGTTGTTTTTTCCTTTAAAAAGGCGCTTGTGTGGGAGCTGATATTGTCATGAAGAAGGATTATGCAAAGATATCGATTATTTTTACGAATTTCTCTCATCACTTTTGACAAACAAATTATTGTGTACTAATCAGTATTGACACAAAACAAAGATGATGGAAATGAGAACCAATCGAAACAAAAGAACGAACAGAACTAGACAAAAAAGTAAAGATTTTTGGTTAGAGACTCATCAGTAATTGAAGCTATTTAGCTTAACGAGGGTTTCGAACCAGTATCAGTAGCTACTGATGAACCCCGGTTAGCACCACTGTTGGGCTGGTACCCATTAGTTTGTGCTTAATCTTAAGTTTCTCGAGAAGCCTACCAAGGGGCGAATAATCAACATAGAATATCTCTTAGAAGATATTCGGCCCTACCCTTGTCATTTTTAACTTCTCGATGCACGTTTCGATAACCGTGTTCGCATCATCAGGTGATGATTTAATGTGTAATGTGTTTAAGTGTTCTTGGTGTTGAAGTTATAAATCTCTTCAAGTTTAGTCAATTTGAAAAAAATTTATATAGAGACTGGAGACTTAAGGGGATAAATCAGAACTACTGGACCACAATACGGCAGATCCGACATCAATTGTGATGTATTTTTTCCTTCAAAAAAACGCTCGTGTGGGATCTGATGATGAAGGATAATTTTTAATTAATAATAATAATTAATAATAATTCGATTATTTTTACGAATTTCACTGGTCTCTTTTGCTAAACAAATCATTCTGAACCAATCCGTATTGACACAAAACAAAGATGATGGAAATGAGAATCAATCGGAAAAAAGAACAAACAGAACTGGATAAAAAATTAGAAGAAAAAAAATTAAAGATTTTTGATTAGAGACTTATCAGTAATTGAGGCTATTTAGCAACTGGACTTACAGTTTAATAAGGGTTTCGAGCCATGTTCAGTAGCTACCGATTAACCCCGGTTAGTACCCCTCTTGGGCCAGCAACCATTAATTTGTACTTCTCAAGTCTCTTGAGAAGCCTACCGACTGGCGAATGACCAACGTAGCATAGCTTTCAGAATGCATCCGGCCTTACCTAATGGGGAAATGCTTTGGCGGATTTATGCTGTTGCCTGTTGAAATACAGTATGCAAGCTTGGTTTCTCCTCATAGGGTCACCCATCTAAGTACCAACGGCAATAAGTGACGCTGCATTTCTACCTGTTAGTTGTCAGATAACCACACCGTAGAAGTGGACAATCGGCGATGGCAACATTGAAGTTGTCAAGGAATTTACATATCCAGGAAGCAAACTAGACGAATAGAAGATCACTGGAAAAATCAGAAATTGTGTTATGAAGAGAAGCAAAACTACTTACTATCAGTATTCTGTCCGAGCATCTAAACTTATACAAAGGAATACCAAAGTTACGAAGAATACGAAGGATCTATATAACTTTCATTGAGCCAGTTGCCACTTATGAGTGCGAAACATGGAACCTCACAAAGAAAACATATAAAAATATAATAAGATGCAATATTGGAAGCATTTTTGATGCTGCTAATGATAATGGGAATAGAAGGAATAAGTATAACTTCTAACTCAAATAATTATACAAAGATCTGAATATTATCGACGATGTGAGGGTTCAGACTCAACGAGAATCATGAAGACACCAAGAGATGTAGATCAAAGACACAATGGAAGGGTCAGAATGGGGGCGAAGGTTGCAGGAAGTAAAAACTCACTGATGGGCTGTAGAACCACGGGAAGAACAATCTTTCATGATTCTCTAAAGCCACAGTGATCATGACCTTCACGAAATTTCTCACTGACAATTCTACGTCCAGTCTTGATGCACACAAGCTACAAATACTTCCGCTGAATGGTGCATCGATGCCTAATAGTTGAATTAGGCCACTAATTGACGTCTTCTTGTTTACTATTCCCCATAATGCTTTACTCGATCATAAAAATTAATCTTAAAATTATCACCATATCTTTTTTAGTCCCAGTTTCCTTATCTACTTGAAATTTATTGATTCTAAACATACGCTTGTCTTATAATTAAATTAAAAAAATATTTTATTATGAGAAACCTACTAAGTTCCGCAGGATTTATTATAAATATCCATCAACTTTTTACGTTTTTATCTAAACAACTATCTTCCTCAGGCACAACCAGCAATTAACCGATTTTTCACCAAACTTAAACACGATTAACAAATTCACGACACTGATCACGATCGATGTAGAAAACGACAAATATCCGACGAATGTGGAGAACGAACTACACGGAACACCCGCCAGCAGCGAAGATTTTTTCCACACTGAAATGTTTACGATGGCCTGGGCTGTCTATTTCCTTTTACAGTTTACGTCTCTACTCTCGGTAATTGCATTATTTTGAACGCGATATAGTTTTAAAAAACCAAACATGCGCGGTAGACCCCGGAGTATATAGACATTGAAGGGAAATGTTACGTCTGTGTCGGCCAGATTTCTGATATCAGTTTTGACTGATAAAGGATTAAGCCCTTGTTACAGTTTCTGCTTACCAGTTGTGTTAATAATTCTTAATTTTTTCTTAAAAAAAAACACGTTTAATTTGGGAGAAAGGTAAAAAATGGTTTATTCAAAGTATGCGCCATAGCTAGCTGCACATTTTTCCCATCTCTCTGGCAATTTATGGATTCCCTATTAGAAAAACCGTAGATCTTTTGAGGTGGTCCAGTCATCAAGACATTTTTCGACATCTCCGTAATTGTTGAAGTGTTTCACGGAAAGTGTGTGAGACATCGATGAAAACAACTGGAACTCCGAAGGGGTTAAGTCGGGTGAGGCAAGAGTTCCCAGCCAAGTGCAGAAATGGTCTCTCTGACAACATATGATTGTCTGCGTTTTGGGTTCTCGAAATATATTTATCGTTCATGCTGAGAAAGCAAAACTTCGCCGTTTTTCGCTTTTTCATCTGCCTGTCGTTCAGCTGATTTAGCTTTTTTCCGTGTAGAAACTAGTTTTTCTTTGCTTTTACTCGGCATTATAAATCGACATGTACTATTCACTCGAAATTATTTCGACGAATGACAAGTTGAAGCAATAAAACGAAAAATTCGGTACCGATCGAGCAAAGACGGCTTTATCAAAAGCCATAGCGTCACGCGAAATCCGGCGGCGCGTACGGCGACTTATTTGTTAAAGAACTCTGAGCCAAGCGGCGATAAGATTTGTTTGTTTATAAATATTATGATATTTGTTGGTTTTGAAAGGTAACTGATAAATAAATACATATTATTCTAAAAATACAATATGTATCATTAGTTGCAGATCCGCGAATAGAGAAATTTTCAACCGCGAATACAAGAGTGGTAACAATTTTTTAATCTGCGAATACTGAAAACACTAACAACGGAACCATGAATAAGGAGCGTTGACTGTACATCTATTTTTGGTATTTTTTTCCACAAGCAATTAATATATAATGCTTTAATATAAAGTGTAGGTAGTATAGATTGTAAGTAGATATATTGCTATGGTTATCAATATAACCAGAACCGAATCTATAGATTTGGGGCCCCCGCAAAAAATCAGCAAGCAGCCGCAGAATTCAGCAGCAGTTCCCCATACAAAAAAATACTACATTTTTCAATAGTACTTAATTACTTTGTCAGTAAATATGTATAATATATTTGACAACGCTTGCAGCTTCATCTCTTTAGCGTATTCAATTTAGAAACAATGTTTTGGAGAACTGCTGTTGCTCTTTCAAAATCCATTTCTGTTTTTTGAAGGCATTTCGAAATAACATTCATGTTCGTGAACACTTCAGCTAAAAGCACAGTTACAAATACAAACTGGCAGCTATTTAGAAGTTTTGTGAGGCGCTTTGGCTCTGATACCTCATCCGTTTTTTGCTCTCTAAAGAAATTTCTATCAGGGCGTTCATAACATCAGGGTATCTTAACTTGAGTCCTAAAATTGAGTTATGACGAGATGAATTTAAAGGACTACTGTCTAATAAGCCTCTTATCAGTAATGTACAAAGTTTTCGCTAAGATAAGGATTCAGTACAATGAATCACATCCAGGTTGTACAGCAGGCCATTGAAAGGCACAACGAATACACCATGCCACTGTGCTTGCCATAATGGATGCACTGCTTAGCCAGGGGGTAGACCAATTAGGATTGATATATAGTGGAGCTACAGCGACAATTCACCTTGATGATCTTGAAGTGGGAATTAATGTAGAACGAGGTGTACGGAAAGGTGATGCATTATCTCCTATTCTTTTTTCGGCTGGCCTTGAAGAAGTATTCCGTAAATTGGATTGGAAACAGGATGGTGTAACCATCTTAGATTTGCAGTTGATATCGTTCTTCTATCACAAGACCCAGACGGGCTGCAAAGACATACAAGAGCTACAAAGGGCTGGCGAACCATTTGGCTTAAAAATCTAAAAAAAGCCAGATTATGTTCCAAGAACATGCCCCTCTTGGGGCACTTAAAACTTGCGCCATGATGGGATTTTACTTGGCACAGTTGATAAAAATTCCCATCGTAGTTTCCGCTATGCTCTTTGGAGCCTCCAAATGCAAGAACATTTTTTGCGGGCATCAGAGTTGTGTCAATGAGCCTCTCCAAGACTAGATTTCGAAATTTTTACTCATATTTTTTTCTAAATCCATAGTATCAGCGATTTTTTTTTGTCTCTTCCCACTGATGTTAGCTCCCAAGATATACAGGCCAAAATATACTGTTCAGAATTAGCTTGTGAT
Organism: Cosmopolites sordidus; assembly: GCA_031761425.1. Classification (NCBI taxonomy): domain Eukaryota; kingdom Metazoa; phylum Arthropoda; class Insecta; order Coleoptera; family Curculionidae; genus Cosmopolites; species Cosmopolites sordidus. The sequence continues at coordinate 450,666 of JARFXV010001235.1, read as the reverse complement.
GTTATTTTTTAAATAAACTCTGCCAATCTTTAATACCAGTGACTCATTTTTTTTTAGTAAACAGTTGTATTGCTTAACACAGTTTGGTTTAAGATAAAAACAGTTATTCTACGGGGAACGTTTAAAATTTAATTAATGTAGTTATTAAATATAAAATGTTATTTCTTTTTTCCATTTTTCCTTTTGGGCCTTCATCGCCCCCTCCCCCCCCCCCCCCCGCATTGCGGGTTCTGTTGCGCCTCAGATCCGGCCCTGGATATAACCATTTGTTTTTTATCTTGGTATGATCATTCTTGACACTTGTCAAGTTAGAAATTACAGTCTTTTGTAATTTTTTAAAATTTGCCGACGAAAGCGGAATTATTTGTGCTGATGAATTATAAATGCAAAACAGTTCATGGAATAAACCAGGCTTTTTCGACATCTCGTGCTAATGGAACCATCTATCTGTGACCGACCGACTGTCATGAAGTATGTAAAATAATAAATGAGTTAAAAATAAAAAATCAGTCGGCGATGACAATCTGCCAACGCAATTAATTAAAGATATTTCTAATTATATATCTAAGCCATTGTAAGAATTATTTGTTATGCTTATTATATTTATTATTTTATGTTTACAATGTTCCATGCCAACATGGCAGTTACAAGTGTACACTTAATTGGAACAAATAAATCATTATCTATCTATCTATCTATATAAAAAAAGGTTATTAGTGGTACAATGACTTAGTGATGCTAGGTAAATAATTTAAGATGAACTTCGTTCAGGGAAACATTCCACGTCAAGTAATGATGAAAACATTATTAACACTGGAGTTTTTGCAAACATTTGTTTACATGTGAAGATTTTTACTCTCCAAACTTTCACTTGTGAATCAATCTGAAAAAAACTTAAAAACATGGTAAGTGTCAAAATATTACTTTTAGTAACCTGTTACCAATATGTGATCATAGTTTTTCCTTAAATTTGTTTGTTTTGACAGTAAATTTTAAGATTTTTATGAACAAAATTGAAAAACTAGTTTTTCGAAGCTACTTTATACTAGTACCAAAGTAGCCTCAGCTACTTACAAATATCTTTTTACCACCAAATCTTTTTACTGTTGTAAAATGTTACTTTAGTTGTTTTTGTTCCACTGGCTGAGGACATCATGACGAGAAATTACGATAAAAAGCAGGTTCAGCAAGGCCCAGCAAGCTTGTTTGATGGAGATAACAAGTGGAGTAAAAATACAAAAGATGCAAGTCAGTATTATAATATACCTATAAGCACAATAACAAATAAGTTTAAAACAAATGAGGTAAAAAAAAACATGGCCACCCCACAGTGTTTTCTCAAGAAGAAGAAGTTCATTTGAGGCTCATATAAACAAGTTGACTGAATTTGGTTTTCCAATTACTGATCTTGATGTATTCTTGACAAACAGGGACGTAGACTAAATAACTTTAAAAACAATTTCCCAGGACCTGATTGGGCAGCATTATTTAGGAAATCAAGAAATCAAAAACTGCATGTATAAGCAATCCGACGAGAAGTCGGTGAAAGTATGGGTTGCTTGATTGTGGATAGGGTCTCCCTATTTTTAACGAGAGAGCATATGTCGGTACCCTGATGAGTCTAACGACCAATAGATGAAACATATGCACTCCAATGTACGGGATAGGTGAGGCTCGCTTCCGGTCAAGCATCTAACAGAATTCTGATTTTGGCGGAGACGAAGGTTGTTGTGTGTTCCACATGAGATTGTGGAACCCAGCGGTTGGGGTGTATAACTTCCTACTACTGTTGTCTCATTGGACGCGTTCAAAAAAATCAAAAACAGACAAACATATGCCCTCCAATGTAAGGGAAGGGATGAGTTTTTACAAATTATTTAATATCAACTCAAGATTGGAGATACTTTTGTCCACCTACGTTTAATTGGAGAGAATTAGAAAAATTACAGTTGTCGTATATATATATATATATATATATATATATATATATATATATATATATATATATATATATATATATATATATATATATATATATATATATATATATATATATATATTATAGAAATCTTTCACCCTTTCTCCACGTGGTGCCACCGATCGCCTTCGCCGAACTGTCAACCATGCGACTTCACGTGTCTCTCGGGACCGGTTTCTAGCCTTTCAGCCGTCATCAGCCGAGCTCTAGACGAACGCAAGGAAGGTAGTTCGGATAGACGATCGGGGCCAGACCAGATCAACTGGCCATTTTAGTGACGGGTCGTGATCGCATACAACTCACGCCATCATACGGCGAATGCTCGTAGCAGTCAGGACCGCTTGTAACATTCTGCCTAGAACCTCGGGTATAGTACCAGGTATGCCCACAAGGTAGCGTAATGAAACCTTGGAGGGAAATATTACAGAAATCTTTCACCCTTTCTCATTCATTTAGATAAATGTGTTGGTAAATGTTAGTTATTAAAATGTTACAGGGTGTTGAAAGTGAACCTAAATTTTCGAAAAATTGAGATAACTTAAAAACGGTTGAATATATCAGGTTCAGAATCGGGGTAGTTCCCGATTTTGAATTCGAATTTGGTATTAGTTTGAGCCAAGTTCCTAGAGGGCGCTTGCTAATTACTCTATGAGGAATTAGCTCGCACATATTTTTTACCCTATAAAGCTGGGAATGGAATAGTTTGACTTCAAAATAGAGAAGAGTCATAATTTCCACGTGAAAAAATATACCTTTGGTCAATATCAATATGTCACACCGTTTGCGAGATATTCGTGTTCGAATATTCCATTGCACATCTTATCGATGGCTGAAAAATCTGCAATTCACAAACTGTGCCTTGAATACGAGAAAAAAAACATCAAGATGTCAAAAATACAACGGACTTTTTTTAAAATAACAGTTTTTTGAAATGTCCTTCAATATGTGTTGAATGTGTCCACCGTTTACCTCAAAACACTTTCGTAGGCTCTTTGCCTTGAATATTGTGTACAAATTATTACGCCTCGATGACAACTGTCGTTTTTTCTATCTCTCTTATTAGATATAGGTGGACACAAGTATCTCTAATCTTGAGTTGGTATTAAATAAATTGTAAAAAACCCATCCCTTCCCTTACATTGGAGGGCATATGTTTGTCTGTTTTTGATTTTTTTGGACTGCGTCCAATGAGACAACAGTAGTAGGAAGTTATACATCCCAACCGCTGGGTTCCACAATCTCATGTGGAACACACAACAACCTGCGTCTCCGCCAAAATGAGAATACTGTTAGATGCCTGACCGGAAGCGAGCCTCACCCATCCCGTACATTGGAGGGTATATGTTTCATCTATTGGTAGTTAGAGTCATCAGGGTACCGACATATGCTTTCTCGTCAAGAATAAGGAGGCCCTATCCACAATCAAACAACCCATACTTTCGCCGACTTCTCGTCGGATTGTTTATACATGCAGTTTTTGATTTCTTGATTTCCTAAATAATGCTGCCCAATCAGGTCCTGGGAAATTGTTTTTAAAGTTATTTAGTCTACGCCCCTGTTTGTCAAGAATACATCAAGATCAGTAATTGGAAAACCAAATTCAGTCAACTTGTTTATATGAGCCTCAAATGAACTTCTTCTTGAGAAAACACTGTGGGGTGGCCATGTTTTTTTTACCTCATTTGTTTTAAGCTTATTTGTTATTGTGCTTATAGGTATATTATAATACTGACTTGCATCTTTTGTATTTTTACTCCACTTGTTATCTCCATCAAACAAGCTTGCCAAGTTGCCACGGAATATTGTGAACATAAAATAATCAATATAATAAACATAATAAATAATTCTTACAAAAAATAACAAAAAAGAAAATAAACTCAAACAATCAATAACATTTTTCCACTAATAATAAATACTATTCTAATATAAAATATATAAATGTTTTATTTAGCAATATTAAATCTGTCTGTATCACTAAAAAATCATTTAATGGGTAATAACGGGTAATAAGTATTTCTTTAGGCTTTTATTTGCTGCAATTTTGGACTTTAACCGGAAATTTAGAAGAAAACTGTTGTATATTTTTATAATCATAAAGTTAACATTTTTTTGAATATAACTAAAATAATATCTTGATGGTAAAAGATCGGATTTATGTCGTGTCGCATACTCTTGTTCATTTTGGAATGAGTCAAAAAGTTCTTTGTTGTTATATACAAACATAAAAGAATCATGAATATACATGCTTACCAAAGTGAAAATTCTTTTTTTAACAAATATATCCCTACAACTATCATTATAACTCTATTTAAAAATTGCTCGAATACATCTTTTTTGAAGCTGAAATATTCTATGCATATTCTATGCTGCATTTATCCCTACATTTTTAGAAATAACTCTCAAGGCATACGAATATCTTGATATATCTAAAGCAAGTTTTTCAATATGGGCCAATCCAATCCAATCTTCGGTCAATCACTAATCCAAGTACTGAGGCACATTCTGTCGTTTTTAATACACTGTTATTGTAAACATAATTGAGGTCATTACTTTTGCGATTTTCAAAAAGAATGCACAGTGTTTTTGATGCATTCAAAATGAGATCGTGAGCAGAAAAATACTGATCAAGAACCTCGCACGCCCTATATAAACTTGCCCGTACATCCTCAATGCTCCCCTCACTAAAATATAAGGTTCAGATCATCTGCATGCATAACTGTTTGTTCACTCAGTACATTAGTGATATCATTAATATATAGCACAAACAACAATGGACCCAAAACCGAACAACCTTGGTAACATGTACCCTCTCTGAGAGAAAGCCTTTGCCATCAGTATCCTTTATTAGTACCTGTTGCGTACGATTTTTCAAATACGATTTAATCAGTTTTAAAGCATTGCTTCTTATGCCATAGTTACTCAATTTGGTATACAGTACTTCATGGTTAACACTATTCAAAGCTTTAGACAAATCAATGCACATTGTCTTCGTGGTTCTTTTAGCATTTAATGAATTTAATATATACGTGATTGCCTGAAAAACTTCCTTAGTCGTTGATTTTCCTTTTCTGAAGCCATTTTGGTTATCACTAATTATATAGTACTTTTCTAATAATCCTATCAATCTTTTATAAAATGTCTTCCCTAATATTTTATTAACGTTGTTTAGTAATGCTATAGGTTCGTAGTTTTTTTCTTCATCTGATTTGCCCTTTTTGTATATTGGTTTTATAAGCGCATTTTTCAATAAATCAGGATATGCACCACTGGAAAAACAGATGTTCACAATAAAAGATAACGGCCTAGATATATAGTTTGCAATCTCTTTAATTATTTGTGTTGGAAGATTGTCATCCCCGACTGATCTTTTATTCTTTAATTCCTTTATTATTTTCGAAACCGTATGCCAATCTGTAGATGTCAAATATATTGTCTGAGCCACCGAGGAAACTGAAGCATTGCAGGTTGTAATCGGTGCTCATATCCAAACATGAACCCATAAAATAATTATTTAGACTATTAACGGTCTTAATAGGATCACCATATTTCGAAGCAAAACACTCCAATACACTCTTATTTTGCTTACTTTCATCTGTTATTTTTTTTACCAATTTCCAAGTAGCATCTACTTTAATTTCAGATCTAGATATAAATTCTTTGTTCGACATTGTTTTGGTTTTCCAATTACTTGTTTCAGTATGTTTTATAATATTGTTAAGAAATTTGCCCCTTTATTTGCCTATATATATATATATATATATATATATATATATATATATATATATATATATATATATATATATATATATATATATATATATATATATATATATATATATATATATATATATATATATATATATATATATATATATATATATATATATATATATATATATATATATATATATATATATATATATATATATATATATATATATATATATATATATATATATATATATATATATAGAGAGAGAACAAAATATGGTAGCATCAGACGGGTCTCACAGTTCAAATATTTGGGTGAAATAATCATGGAAAATGGGTTGGAAAAAGCAGCCAGTAAGGGTAGATGTCAAAAAATGGTAATGGCATTAAGACTTACACAAAATATTTACAACAAAAACTGCATATCTAAAAACACGAAATTGAGACATTACAACACAGTTATTAAACCAGAATATCTATATGGGGCAGAAACGCTCATTATGAATAGAAAGAGAGACATCGAGGACATTGAAAAGAAGGAAAGACAAATCATAAGAAAAATCTTAGGTCCCAAACAAATAAATGGCACAACATACCGACTTCGAGAAAACCAAGAAATCAAACAATATACTGATATACATAGCGATATGAGAAAAAGAAGACTTAGGTTTTACGGACACATAAAACGGATGAATCCGAGTAGATTAACTAGACAAATAGTCGAATTTTATGAAAATAGGAGTAGAGCTAAAGTAGAAATAATTAAATCGATTGCTAGAAATAATTAGAAATAATTAAATGAATTCAGGATAGAGGCTGTTTCAGACACAAGGTTAACGTTTGGGAGGTTGGCCAGAGGGAAAAAAATTAGGAGGCTGATGGCAAACATCTAATGCGTGTTCAGTATAGGTTGCAACTCCCTACAGTTACTTGGTGATCCATAGCGATTTTTTCGTGAATCGGATACTTCTAGTGCGTTTTTCGTCTTTTTTGATTAGTGACAGAGCAGTCTCAGAAGCGTTCTCTGTTATCTATAAAACTTTCAACAGTAATCTGTAATCTGCTAATAAAAATATCTTTTTACTTCCGGAATGAAACATCCACGAGACCATTCCAAATAAAACGGCTGTGATTCGCGCCTTCTGACGGTTTTTGTAAAATTGTGTTACACAGCGATTAACTTCAGTTATATTTTCGAGAAACAATCCTGCCGCCACCTTTTTTTTTATTATCAATCACAAACATTATATTTTTACCATAAAATTATCTGTAAACTGAACGTATTATCCAATTTATTTTATTATATCCTGTTTTTTGAAAAATCGACTCCATAATAGGAATTAAAATACCAGGAAAATAATCAGAGGTTATTGTGCAAATTATTTAAATGTACTTTCACTAAAAGGATACTCATTCTATTGTTCGATTTTTAACAGTGTCAAAAACAATGTTGATGTTTTATTAGAAACGAGACGCAGAGGCAACAATTCAAATTACTCACGTGTCGGGCTACTGTTGTATGGTAATTTCTCGTTGTGGTATAATTAGAATGCTAATTGGGGGAAAATTGAAAAATTTTATTACCGTTGCAAGGTTAGGTCTGAAATAAGTAACGATCTCTTTTTTGTATCCAATTTCGCACGTTCAAGTATCAAAAATATTGCCACGTTGCTCCCTCGGTTCAAACAGAGAAATGATCTCATCTCATTAAAGAATTTTATTTAGAAAATATCTGATGTATGTGAACAATTTCCTTCTACAGTTTCATTTTTGTTGTTTTTTTCTTCCAGTTGACAACGAATACATGTTTTTTATTGTCCTCTTCCACCTCACTCTCTCATGTATCATTTGGTCATTTTTTTCTCTTCTTTCCTCCTGTTTTGTCATGTATTTTTTCTTCTCTGAATCCTATCCCTTAACATTTTTAAAATATGTTGCTACATCGTACTCTTTGCTTTTTTATGACTTCCGTTATTTTTACATCTTTATACAGCTCTCAAATTTCATTATTTGTTATTTTCTAGCCTCCTTCATTTATATATATATATATATATATATATATATATATATATATATATATATATATATATATATATATATATATTCTATATATATTCTATATATGATTCTATGATATATATTCTATGATGATATGATATATATATATATATGATTCTATGACATTTCGTCAGAATCATGACGAATCATGACGTTTCGCCAAAATCTCATTTGGCATTTTTAAGTTTTGTCCGCTTCAACTGAAGAGTCCAACTGACCTGAACGGGCCGTTGTGCTCGCTTTTGTTGACTGCGCAGATTATATTGGGGTAGTTCGGGACTATTTGTGGCGCTCGGCAACGCTGTCGGGCGTCCGTTTATTGATCTTTCTACCTCGCCGCCACGTTGCCGCGTTTCTTCTTTTTTCAGAAGGGATTTCCATACTTTTGGAATGTTGCGAGCGTCGTTTCGCCTATTTAGCTCACCCCTTTCTTCTATTTCAAGGGCTTCTCTGATTATTCGGACCGTAGTTTTCAGTATTCGCTATTTCAATATTCGCTATTTTTTATGTCCTGTTTGTAGATGTAGATGTAGGTGCTGGAATAGAGCGGAAGTTGTTTCTTTGTTTTTTAAGTTGTTTTTATATTCTTGTATTCTTCGGAACAAGATATACTATACACCCCATGATTTTCCAGTCTAACTTTATCCTTGGGTTTTTTAGGACGCTCCTTTAAAATCTAAACTTTGGAAACGCTACGTGGATGATATCTTTACAATATAGCCTCACCTAAACAAACTTCTAAACAATTTCCTAACCCAGTTAAATGGAATCCACCCCAGAATATAGTTCACTCTGGAAGTCGAACAGTCGAAATTAATTTTGGCGAAACGTCATGACTCTTCACAGAATCAACGGATCGACGTTTGGTTTGAAAACCAGCTGTTGAAAATCTTGGAGCAGCCAACAGTTGTTGTCATGAATAATGCACCATATCACAGTACACTGATGGATAAATCTCCAACTAGTGCATGGACAAAACCAAAAATTGCAGATTGGTTGACGAATTATAATCTTCCTTTTGAAAATACCATGTTGAAAAGTGAACTGCCGCAAATCGGTATTCGCTAAGCAGTAATTAAAGGGACAGGTTTGTGTTTCTTAATGTCCTTTTTAAGAATAAGCTTAAAAAAGAATATGTGGCAGATCATATGGCTGAAGAGTATGGCCACAAAGTGTTACGTCTTCTCCCTTATCATTGCATATTCAATCCTATAGAATTTGTATGGGGGGCTGGCCAAAAATTATTACAATCGTCATATAGTTCGAGAGGAAAGAACAATTGATAACTGTTTGGATATGTGGAAAGAGGCTTTATCAACAGTTACACCACAGATCTGGATGAACAGCATCAGACATACTGAAGAAGGGATTGAAAGATTCTACGAATCGCGAAAGAGTATTTGATAAACTAGATGTTAATTCCCTAATAATTTACTTGAACAGCGATTCAGATGCTGAAAGTTGTTTTAGTGATAGTGAATAATTAAACTTTGTATGAACTAAATGAGAAGCAAGTACAAGTAGAAGTACAAGTAGAAGTACTACAAGTACAAGTAGAAGTTTCGAAACAGATTTTTGATTAAAACTTTTAAAGACTTTTCGTGTTACTTTTTCAAAAAGAAAACTTTTCGTGTTACTGTTTCATTCAATTTTATCGATCATACAAAAGCCATAGTCTGGGATTTTGGTGTTGATGTGGCAACATTGTAACGAGAGAGTGCGTCATAGATGTTGATGACGTACAACCATCATTTCGCTGAATGAGCTATATATATATATATATATATATATATATATATATATATATATATATATATATATATATATATATTTGTATATATATATATATATATCGCATCTTATATGTATATATATATATATATATATATATATATATATATATATATATATATATATATATATATATATATATATATATATATATATATATATATATATATATATACATATAAGATGCGTCTCACAGGAACTTCTTACAAAAAAACAAATATTATTATTTAGTAGTCGCAGGGAGCCAAATCCGGCAAATATGGTGAATGATTGATGGTTAAAATGCCAGTTTTGGTAAAAAAATCAGTGATGAGCGTCGAACGATGGCGCATTGTGGTCGCACACGACGAATACGCGACAACAGACGCTTCATAATACCAAGATACAGCATAGCATTGATCGTTTGACTAGGTGGGACGAATTTCTTCTGCACAATTCCCTCTGAATCGTAGAGATAAATTAACATTGTTTTGATTTTTGACTTCTCGAGACGGCTTTTCTACGGATTTGGTTTGTTCGGGTGCTTCCAGTCGGCACTTTGACGCTTGGTTTCTGGATCATATTGAAAGTACCACATCTCGTCACCAGTAACAAGGCTAGTCTTGAAGTTTTCGTCCTTTTTCGACTCTTTAATCAAGTTCTTGCAATGTTGGAATCGGCAAAATTATTTATAATAAAAAAACAAAAAATCTAAAGTAACAAATTTATAAAAAGTATTTTTTATACTTTATTTTTATACTTTTATAAAATTTACAAAAGTATAAAATTTATAAAAGTCAAAAATATGTTATAAAATATGGTAGAATGTTGATGTTGTAAAATATGTTACAATTATTATTCCGAGTGGAACCTAAAAGAGCAAGTGAAGAACTCAATGAAGAAAAAGCCTTCCATACATTAAAGGACTGACTCAATCACCGACAGAGTAGTCGCAAGAATTTTGAGAAAACACGACATTTAAACACTTTTCAAAACACAGAAAACAATATCAAATTTCCTGAGGAACTTTAAAGATAAAATAACGTTAGAAAAAGGCGTCTGTAGCAAATCATACGCGAAAAAAATTGAAAATTATTTGAAACGAACGGAACGGAAGAAACTGGCCTTGGGAGATACTTATTTATGTTATGGTGGTGGCTGAAGAAATGGACAAAGCGCTCACATGTTGTTTATAACACATGTTTTTATTGGTTAATAATTTATTAAGTGTCCTGATATACCTGTTCCAGCCAATCACTTTGACAAGTATTTTAATACTTTCATCTGGTCTCCTTGTAAATACTACTCTCAGATATTCGAAGTTATCCACTGCTTTAAACTACTATTAATACTTATACTCTAATAATATATATTATACTATATATTATACTCTATTTCTCCTTCCGTTAATACTTTCAGAGAATTTTCATTCCTAAATTTCTTCTGTTGTCCACTACATATTAAGCGGTCAACTTAATTCTTTACCCTTATGTTTTATCGACTAGAGAAACCATTCGATTTTTTTCTTGCCAGAAAAGGTGATATAAGTTTAATCCTGGTGAGCCATCACCAGTACCACAAAAGCAAATGTCTGCGATAGAAAGGTGTTGTTGTGTATATGGTGGGACCAGCTGGGTGTCGTGCATTATAAGTTTCTCCAATCTGGTCAAACCATTACTGCTGACCGTTATCAGCAGCAACTGATTCATGTTAGTGACGTTTTGAAAGGTAAAAAGACAATGGAAGAAGGGAAGTCATTTTGCTCCAGGACAGCGCATGGCTGAGAGATTATATCGCATCTGGGGCATTCACCAGATTTGGCCCCTTCGGATTTTCACATCTTTCGATCCCTGCAACATCATCTGGTTAATAGCCACCTCACATTACTTGAGGAAGTCGAAACAAGGCTCAATGAATTTTTGGCTTCATAGCCACCAAGCTTTTTTAGATTTGATAGTTACTTGAAAGGTGAAGAAAATGCATAGAAAATGAGAGTGATTACTTCGAAAATTAAGTGTCTATTTTTTTATAAATAAATATCAAAGATAGATTAAAAAAAAGACAGATAATTCAGTGGAGGACTTAATATTTTTGATAATATTAGTTTTTTCAGTTTTGGATGAATACTGATGAGTCAATAAATTCTTATTCGAAGTTTGAAAGCAAAAAAATAAAATACAATATCAGATAATAACAATTATAATCCCAACATAGATAAATACTGAATTATTTAATACTTCTGATCCGATAAAATTACCAAAAAAAATAATAACAAATGTTCACGCATTCGTATATCTAAGTCTGCCAGTATAATACGAATAATTAACGTTTAAATTAAAAGAAGAAAAAGAAAATGAATATCTATCAGCATAAAATTTGTAATAGATATCAAACACATTGTTAACAAGTCGAAGAAAGAAATCCATTAGTATCATTAGATGTAGAATTATATGAAAGTATCACCACTAACCATAACGTTCAAGAAAAAGTACTCCAATTTCGAGTAATATTTATTGTAATTGCATGCAAGTGCAAATGCATTTTCACTTAATTAGTGCATATATGTTTAAACGCACTAATTTCTCTTTTTTTTTCGCAATTTCTTTAATCATATTGAGTACACTTCCTCAGTAGTGTGTGATTTTCTTTTACACATTCACTGGAATTTTATTTTGGAACATATTTTCGAAAACATTAAACTACTAGTAAATATATGTACATATATATAGCAAGATAAAAAAATACATCTGACAAACGTATACCAAATTAAATATGAAAAAAAATATCTTATTGAAATGAATATTTGTCGTTAGATGTTAACATTGTACTTAACATTACTTAATAAGTGTTAAAAAGAATAAATACAATACTAAAGTTGGTATATTTATTTCATATGAGTCTATAAATTTCTTGAAAATACATGTACCTCTTTTCTATTTTTAGCTATATTTGTTCTTGGTTGATTATGTAACCCAATAATCACACCGATATATATTTATTAGGCAATAAATCTGTTAAAATAAATATATTACACATTTATAATAATCGTTTCTTAGAAAATCATCTCATTTTTTTCATACTAATTGTTTATAAAATGAGGAAAACAGCATAATGTTGCTTTGTTATTAAGAACAAATTCAATGAAATAGTAACAAAAGATTATTAGTAAGTCTATTTTTCGCGAAAAAACAATATACATTAGAAAGATTATATGTGTTATATATAAATATGTATGAGAAAATATATTTTATATAATAAGAAAATAAACAAATAAGTTAAGGAGGTCGTTGATGATTTTTCCATAGTATAAACAACCTCAAATACTTAGGAATTGAGCTTATAAAATGCATTCGCCATTTTGTCAATAAATCGTCATGGTATTAAAATTTTCAAACGAATCTTTGGAAATTAATATTTAGGTTACTTAGATTACTTTTATGAGTTTACATAGGTTACTTTTACAACTCATAACAACGGAAGTATCAAGGGAAATATGTAATATCGGAGAAATACTCTTAGAAAGAGAAAAAAACACACAATGCAACCAGGAAACAAAATCTCAAAGTCATTCTGTGATAGACGATGATGAAGGGATGGATTTAGAAATAACAACATAACTATAGCCAATAAGATGTAATATTCATTCTTAAAAACATTTATATATAAAAAGAAGTTAGTAAGAGTAGTGTGTTGTTTACATACTTACACTTACTAATAAAGTTTTAATTGAAATAAAACATATTGTTAAGCCAATAACTCTAATCTCTGTTTCACCCAAGGCAAATTTTTAACGGATTTTAAGAAAGCAATAATTATTCCTCTTCATAAGGGTGATTATAGAGAAGGGTATTGAAAAACTACAGACTAATTTCACCAACCCTAATGCTATCTAATGCTTGAGAATAAGCTGCGATTGGATTTTTTCCTGGACAAATATAATGTATTGTCTAGGAGACAGTATGATCTCAAAAAGGGCATATCCACATTTACATATCAAGGGCATACACACTTTGATGTGTCAAAATATATTTATAAGAACCTTCACCAGATCTTGATATTTAGAAAACATTTGATTTCATAAGTCATGAATTATTGTGTAATTATTATGTAACTTGAAAACTATGAAAAAAGAGGTACTATAAGTTTGATTTGATCATACATCAAGAACAGGTATCAAAAAGTTGAAATTGATAATATTATAGTGAGTCAGTAACACGGGCGTAGCCAAGGGTGGGTTATGGGGGTTCAACCCCCCCAAAACAAGCCAAATATTACCTAATATTATACCGAAAAAATACGAGGAGTGAAGAGAGTTAAATTATTACATTTGATTTGAATTGAATATATATATATATATATATATATATATATATATATATATATATATATATATATATATATATATATATATATATATGAAACAGGTGGACGTTGCGCACAGTATCGCCATCTCTTGTCGAGTAGTCGAACTATTTTGTATCGTATGGAAATTGCGTTGTTTCGCGATTATTCGCCACGTCCCTCGGTCGGAATGAGCGGAGCTTTGTGGAAGTTTGTGGTAGTTTCTGGACGGCTACTACTGGGCTGCCATATAAAAGGCGCGTGACCGCGCTTACGGCAATATTGTTCCATGCGAACTCGAAGCGAATATAAGTGAAAAGTGGTGAACGAATAGTGAAGAGAATTAAGTGTACCGTGTAAGTGAGTAATTTTAGTGCAGTGTTATTCGGTGACCTTGTTAAGGATAGATACGTGAATCATTATTACTGTCGAAAAATGGAGGGGAAAAAAAGGAAGGGTGATAAACTTAAAGGTATGGACTACTGGAAAAAGTGGTGTAGTCAACGGGTTTCTAATAAAGAAACAAATTTGGATTTAGCTATCAAAGCTTTAGCTACCTTGCATGCTGATAAGAAGACTATGATGATAAGCGGGCCCTCGAGCTCGACCTCAATCACAATACCGAATGCCGAAATCGATGCCATGTCGCTGGTGCCCTGTTCGATACCTTCAACTGCCGAATCTACATCTAGTCTACAACAGGCCAGCTTGCCTGTTACCTCATCTTTTACAACTGTAGCTAAGTTGGATGTTGGTTTTTACGCGAATCAAGAAAAAATCTTGGATGAATATTTTAAAGTCCAAATTTTAAAAACGCCATGGAACCCACCCAGAGATTATAAGTTTCCAATTTCCCCAAAACGAAACTTGCGCTTTCAATTGAAATGGTTGGAGAGATTACCCTGATTGTCATATTCGGAATATAAAAGTGGAGCATACTGCAGAGTTTGCGTGCTAATGGGACGTTCGCTTGATGAAGGCAAAGGCGGTCATCAAAGGATCGGCCAGTTAGTAACCGAACCTTTTTGTAAGTGGAAAAATGCCCTAGAAATATTTGAAGCTCATGCGAAATCGGGATACCACAAGCGAAATTCAGAACTGGCAGATAACTTTCTAAAAATAATGTCTTCGCAGGCTTTTTCGGTCACTGAACAGCTGTCTTCTGAAAGAAAGAGACAACAAGAGGAGAATCGAAAGAAACTAATCCCTATCGTAAAAGCAATAATTTTTTGCGGCAAACAAGGCATGTCCTTGAGAGGTAAAATCGATTCGGGGCGCATACAAATTACACCAGAATCACCAGAACCTGAACAATCATTATAGAATGATGGTAATTTTAGAGCCCTGTTGCGGTTTGCGGCTGAGTCTGGAGATAAAGATCGGGCTGAGCATTTGAATAATTCACAGAAGAATGCCCTGAACACAAGCCCTCAGATCCAAAACGAAATAATTGACATTTGTGGTGAATTAATTCAACATAAAATAATTGAAGAAGTAACGAAAGCCAAACTATTTGCGATTCTGGCTGACGAAACCACCGACATCGGATGTGTAGAACAAGTCTCGTTATGTCTTCGATATGTTGATTTTACAGATAATAAACACCATATACTTAAAGAGATGTTTCTTGAGTACATTTCAATGGTCGATGTTTCAGGATCCGGTCTCGCAAATCTTGTTATTACAGCTCTGAAAAAGCATGGACTTGAATGTTCTCATGTGGTTGGTCAAGGTTACGACGGGGCTGCAGCTATGAGTGGGTATTTGCACGGTGCCCAAGCTTATGTTCACCAAGAATGTCATCTTGCTCTTTATGTACACTATAGTGCACACTCTCTCAACCTTGCTATTGCTGATTCATGTTCATTAGCAAATGTCCGAAATTGCATTGGGATTGTGCAGTCTGTTGGTTCCTACTTTCGACATTCTGCTCAACACACTGCTTTGTTGAAAGAAAAAATTCAAGAGCTACTACCCGTCGGTAACCAAAAAACTTGCTCTCAATGTGTGAAATACGGTGGGTCCACAAACATGAAGCTATTATAAGATTCAGGGAAATTTATTCAGCGATTGTGAATGCTCTCGAAGAACTCCAATTTAATCACAATAAGGAAACATCGCAACAAGCCGCCCAATTGCTAAGTACGCTTCGATCTTCGGATTTTGTGATGTGTTTAGTGATTCTTCAAAAAGTTATGAGCTATACATTGTCGCTATCAAAACAATTACAGACAATTGACATCGATCTTATCACGGCATTCAAACATGTAGATGATGTTATTAATGTCTTACAACTCCTGAGAAGCAACACTGACGTCGAATATCTTCATCTCAGAAAGGTTTGAAGACGCAAAGTTGAAGACGCAAAGTTGAAGACGCAAAGGTTTTACTGGAAGAAAATGGTGGTATACTGGGAATGCCACGCGTCGTCGGAAGACAATTAAATAGACCGAACATTCCTGCATTGGATGTATGCATTTATTACAAAATTAATTTGTTCATTCCATTTCTTGATCATACAATTCAACAATTGGTTGAAAGGTTTACCAAACATCGTAAAGTAGTATCAGCATTATCTGGTGTGCTACCTTCAAATTTTGCTGCCAGTTCTGAAATTGAAAAAGCAATTTCCATGTACTCGTCACTGCTTCCCGAAAGCAACATATCAGTGGTTAAAGCAGAACTTGAAGTATGGAAAACAGTGATGACCAAGTATCTCGCCTACCCCGAAATCTAGTTTGGAATGCCTAGATATGTGCGATAAAAACCTTTATCCTAATATTTACACATTACTATAAATCTTGGCTACCATTCCTGTATCCACTGCTACCCCAGAAAGGTCTTTCTCGAGCCTAAGGAGACTGAAAAACTATTTACGAAACACTACAAGTGAAAACAGACTTAATGGTTCCACAGTAATGAACAGAAATTCATGCAGATGAAGTAGTGGATATATTTAAAAGAAAAAGCCGAAGATTTCTTCTCTAATGGTTTTAGATTTAGCGTAGAGGAACGAAATTAATTTAACCATTTCATTTAAAGTTAAGAACTTTATAAATATGTCGTAATTTTTCCGATGAATATATAGATATTAAATTTCATGTAAGTATATTTTTGTTGTTTTATTTACTTCAAACTAAACCCCCCCAAAACTAAATCCTGGCTACGCTCGTGGTCAGTAAGGTATTGTATTAGGGCCATTACTTTTTGTTTTATATATTAATAACATATTTTCATTAAAGACCGATGGAATATACTTTTGTTGGTGATACTCTGTTTTTATTTACCGGAAAATGCTTTGATAATCTAATTAGCACCGTGTCCACACATTTTTATCTAATAAAAGAATGGCTTGACAATAATTTTCTTGCAATTAATGTAACTAAATGTTATTCCAATTCTTCTATTGGAACCTTCGGTGTGAAACACTAAACTCGAAGAGATTTACCACTAAACATCAAAAAAGTGGACATTAAGGTTGTGTACAAACCATATAATAAATTAGGAGAAGTCCTGGGTAATCCAAAGGATAAAGTAGATCAACCAGAAAACTTGGGGATTTACGAAATTAGTTGTCAAGATTGTGATCGAAGGTATATTGGGTAAACAAAAAGATCAATATTAAGGAGATTTCTAGGACACATTGCCTTCATTAGATACGGAAGAAATGAAAAAATCTTGTGTTGCTCAACATGCAATCGAACATGACCACAATATAGATATTAGAAATTTAAGACTCGTAAAAAGTGTAAATAACAAGAGGGCTTTGGCTGCAAATGAAAGCATTCAAATAGAAAAATATAAGAAAATCATGAACCGGGATAAAGAACCTATTCCGTACAGTCAACTTTTTCAATTATTATTGTAAGGCTCAGTAAATTTCACGGTTCATGATTTTTACACGTTTCGTTAGGTAGGGTTATCGTATCGTAGTTTAGGTTAAATCATTTCCTGATGAAGCTAACATGGTTAGCGATACGCGAGTCGAGACGCTTCAAAAAGTGATTTAGTGTTTAGTGGTAAATCTCTTCGAGTTTAAATGTTATTTGTTATCATTCTCTAAACATCATAGAAGATCAATTCTTCTATTGGAACCTTTGGCATGAAATACTAAACTTGAAGAGATTTACCACTAAACACCAAATCACTTTTTTTTAACTGCTCGACGCACGTTTCGCTAACCATGTTAGCATCATCAGGAGATGATGTAATCTAAGATTAAATGATAGAAGATCTTTTGAAACGAATAAGAAGTGTATCGTGATTTGTGTCAAGAAATTGAATTTTCCGATCATTGTAAATATCTGGGTGTTTATTTCGATAAAAATATCAATTTTAAGCTTCATGTTGATGAAATGACAGCTCGTATTAGAAAATTGTTTTATACATTCAAGTTACTTAGAGGCATTTTAGATCAACATTCGTTGAGGGTGGTATATTTTTCCCTTTGTCAATCATTGTTAATGTATGGAATAATTGCTTGGGAATAATTTTGGGAAAGAATCCAGATTCCACACTATCGATTTATATAAAAATAATGTAATATCCTTACACTAAAACAACTATTAGTGTATTCCGCATGTATACATCTGTATAATACAAATGTATTTATTATTTTCATAAACATAATACTAGAATTTCTAATTGTACTAATATAATCTAATCTAAAATTAAATCTGACTTGTATTACAGACACAACATGCCATATATTCTTTCCTTGAAATTTGCTATTAGTTTAGATTTAATTTTACTAATTTCGCTAACGTCATTTTTTTATAAATTTCATCAGGTATGTTATTACTGGAATCCCACATAGTTAATAGTCCAACATAGTTATAATCACCCTATATAATAAATTGCATCGATGATAAAAGCATATCCTGTAAAACTGCAATATTAGCTTTTTTAAAGTTCATCAGCATTTTATTTTTATAAATACTTTTGAATGTAAATCAAAGACAGCAGTTGTTGTTATTAGTGCAGTACGCACGTCACCAAGTTCCAATAAATACGTTTAAAGCGGCTTTTGTGTTTTTTTTTTTTATTTCCAAAGGCGAGAACAAAACTGGCGCAGTCGGTAGGATAGTGTCAACGGATTCGATAGTGTATCGCACATTAAAATAATTCGGTTCGTTTCAACGATTTATGGCATAAAATCGAACAACTTGGTGAAGCAACACGGCTCAAGGCTAGGGAACAAGGTACAAGGTACATCGACCTACAGTCCTATTGGCACGAGTTCAAGGAATAAGCATCATCCGAGAAACTCATACATAAGACAACCTAGAGAAGAGACAGGCATCGCTATGGACCTGCACCGTCCTAACAGCAGAGGTAAAATTCCACAATCTTGACAACTATCCAGGAATGCTACCCTTCAAGAAAGGAATCGCAAAAATTACATCAAATCATTGGACTTTTATCCAAAATTTTGATATGAAACCAATAGTTGATGAATTCCACTCTCTAAAAGCTCAATCACAAACTCTTCTAGCAGCCTTAGCAAATAATAACGACTATCAGCAAGAATATTACAATTCGTTTATTTCGTTAAGTTCGACAGAAAAACAAATAGAAACCCTAATAAATCAAATAGTGCCACATAAAAAAACGTATCGAAATAAAAGAGGATTATTCAACCCTTTAGGTTTATTCATTAAATGTATCACAGGGAATCTTGATCAAAGGGACGCAGAAATAATCGAAGCTAAATTTAAAAATCTACAAAGCAATCAAAATAAATTGGGAATTGATGAAGTAAATCGCATCACTTTGTTAACGAAAGCTCGTAATAATATTAAAGATATGATGTCTAATATTACGCATAATCAACAGTAGTTGCAAATAAGAATATCACAAATTGAACAAACAATCAAAGAAGTATCTATACATGAAACCAATGATCATCAATATTTACAAATTTATACCCATATTAATCAGATAACTATGTTGTATCACTCGATATATAATTTTGTTGATAAAGTTGAAACAGCAATTTCCTTCTCAAAAATTAATATTTTGCATAATTCAATTATTGATCCTAATGAACTTTTGTCAGAAATAAGAAAACTCGAAAATTATTTAGATCCAAAAATACTACCCTTGACAACAGAAGTTCAAAATGTTTTAAAATTTGAAAAATTAATCGAAATAAAATGCTATTCTAAAGGTTATGAAATTACGTTTTTATTAGAGCTTCCATTAGTGGAAACAGGAAGATATCAATATTACCATCTTTACCCTCTACCTGTTCCGAGTAACCATACTTTCATAGTCAACATACCTTCTGAACCATACCTAGCACTTAGTGATAAATCTTATTCATACCAAAATAAAGAATGTCTAGAAACATCCTTGAATGAATATATCTGCAGACATGCTTCCAGCAAACCACTTGGAGATAACAACCCCTGTGCAGTGAGCCTGTTAAAATATATGTCACATAGTACCTAATGCCACTCGTTTAACATTGAGCTACGAGAAGTCCAAGTTACACCATTTATCGACGGTAAATGGATTGTGACCACACCAATGGAAATCCTTGCCCATTCGATGTGCCATAAATCAGAAGAAACCATCCCTCTTTTCGGTTCTTACCTTATAGAGTCATCAGCAGGATGTAAAGTTCAAATAGGCTCTAACAATCTCGAGAGCTATACTTCAAGTAACATGCCATTCCAAGGTATGATTTTGCCCAAGTTAAACTGGTCAATCATCCAAAGGAAAGAAGCCAAATTCAATCCACCATCCCTGGATTTCAAATTCATCAACCTCAAGGCTAACGATGAGATCCAATACAGCCTCAATCGCCAAAAAGAAAACCTTCAACAGATGTCATCCGTTATCTATACAAATAGAACAAGTGTTTGGACAATTTTGATTTATGTGTTTATTCTTATAACAATTATGTTTCTATTATATAAATATTATTCTAAAAGAAAGGTTTCAAAAAATGTTACAAGTAATGACGAGTCTATTGAAAATATAGAATTTTAACTTTGAAATTCCAACCAAAAGGTTGTACTTTCATCTTAGGCAGGAGGAGTTATAATCACCCTATATAATAAATTGCATCGATGATAAAAGCATATCCTGTAAAACTGCAATATTAGCTTTTTTAAAGTTCATCAGCATTTTATTTTTATAAATACTTTTGAATGTAAATCAAAGCTGCTGTCTTTGATTTACAATTGTTGTTATTAGTGCAGTACGCACGTCACCAAGTTCCAATAAATACGTTTAAAGCCGCTTTTGTGTTTTTTTTTGAAAAACATTTCCAAAGGCGAGAACAAAACTACATATATTTAGATATGTACCTAATGGTTTCTGATTTTATATCTATGTTTACAATTGTAATCTTAATGCGTTTTGCGTTTTGCGTGAGGTAAATTTGTATATTTCAATATGATCACATTGTAATATAGTGTAATCACTCTGAACTGTAAATTGTGTTGATAACTGACTATGTTATTTTACTCCGACTCTAAACACAAGTTTACTTTATGAGAGTTGGCTTCATAATAATAAAATTGTGCTAAAAGGTGTAAGAAATATTTTTGTTTATATTGTGAACAAGTGTCGTGTTGTGTGGTTCCCGAATACTTCCAAGGGTGAGTGTATCACTGAACACTTTATCTATTAACGTTTATTAGTTGTAAGTTTGTCACTGAACAGTTTAATTTCTATCGATTTATATTAGTTTTGAGATGTATTTAAAGCTCTATTATTTCTATTTAATGTTTTCATTAATATTAAATGATTACTATATAAGTGAGTTTTTCACTGAACACTTTGTCTTCTATTGATTTTGGTAGTTTTGAGAAGAATTTAAAGATTACTTCTATTTCTCACAGGATACTGTTATGATTATTATCAAATATTCAAGTACAATTGAATTAAATCTGTTACTGTTCATTTAAAATAATATTTAAAACAGTGGTTCTTGATTAATGTTTTGATCAATATTAAATGATTTCTATTTAAGTGGATATCCAAACTTTGTTTGTGTACTGGCATCAGCATATTCATATGATTAAAAATTTAATTGAGAGATATATCCATGGTATTATCACGCGCTCTCCCTTCAATACCATGAAGTGGGTAAATGCTGTTTTGCTTTTCTAGTATCTGAAGCGGGTACATCGCGCGCTCTTCCTTTGTACCCATTACACAACTCATTACTAGAGGTTACACATGAATAAATAGTAATAAATAGTAACTTAATAAATATTGAGAGATCTCCATGATGTTGTCGTGCGTTCTCCCTTCAATAACATGAAGTGGGTAAAGGCGGTTTTGCTTATCTGGTATCTGGAGTGGGTACATCGCGCGCTCTCCCATTGTACCCTTTGCACAACTCAGTACCAGAGGTTACACCGTAGAGCGTGGTTGGATATCCATTATGTTTTGGTTAGCTCTTTGGGTGGGTATCTCGCGCCCTCTCCCTTGAAACCCTGTTCATACCCGAAGCTGGCACTGTTGCGCATTCTCCCTTCAGTGTCAGGAACAGTACCCAGTTTGATATTTGATTATTGGCCGATAATAGTATCATAGTTTGAGTTATGTAGGGAATCTCTATTTGAATTTATGTTGATTGCTATCATGGCTAATATAACTGATATGCTAACGAGTATATCTCGTTGAGTATGTGAATAGCGTCGTGGTAAAATATGATTTGTATCGATCTGATAAATCTAAAGTAACAGATAGTAAACAGATAATTGTTTGATGGATTTGGAGTGTTCAGGGTTACTTTTATTTCCAGGTAGTTAAAGCTGCAATGTTTGGAAGCCACCACCATGCTCGTCAAACTCATGTACCCAACTAGCCGCCATTTGTTAGAGCAATTACAGTGAAGCTATCCCAGTTAATAATATGAAGATATGTATATCTATGTCTATATTATATATATGTTTATTCAAAAAAAAATAATCCTTTTCTTTAATTTTTTTTGTCGTATCATTACAAAGGGAAATTTTTTTTATTTTTATTTATTATTTATTATAAATTGTCGCATTGAATATCAAGTTGTTATGAGCGAAATAAATGTGATATTATTGTGCTTATTTTCCTTTTTATCTTTTTTATAAGTTAAGTTGGATTTTAAATGAAGTGCGGGCCGTAGTTAAAACAACTTCATTCCTCTAAAAATTGTCGGGCGATGCGAGTGATGTTTAAGATTACCGCCCTCTGCATTATTTTAAACAGATTTTCTTCTAGTCCCATAAATTTGATGTTATTTTTCAGGATCTTTAGTATAATGCCAGTTATGAAATTATCAATGGCACAATATGAACCAGGTTCGACTTCTATATCCGTTTTATGTCTAGCTTGAGGTCTATATATTTTTTTACTTTTTCTTCAGCTGCCTTTTGAATGTTGTGTGTGTTTGGAACAGCTATGCCGATTAGGAATGCTGTTTGCTTATTTTTGCCCAGCAATATAATATATGACCTATTACAGTGCACGGTTTTATCGGTTATTATTGTTCGGTCGTAATATAACCTGAAATCGGCTGAATCTAGTACCGCCTCTGGGCTGTATTTATAATAGGGAACTCATTCTGTTATAAGGCTATTACGACTTGCAAGCTCTTGGTGGATTATACTGGCCACCTGATTATGACGGTGAAGATAGTCGGTTTGGGAGAGTCTACCACATGCTCCTACAATATGTTGGATACTCTCAGACTTTTCGTGGCATTTCCTACATTTATCATTTGATACTCGTGCATCCTTAATGATATATTTTTGATAGTTCTTAGGGTGCACCACTTCATCCTGAATTGCACACATAAAGCCCTCAGTCTCCGGAAAAAGACCTCCCCTTGTCAACCAGGCGTTCGACGCACTCTTGTCGACTTCATGACGGTTAAGATCATGGGGGTGTCTATCGTGTAGAGACATATTTTTCCACTCTTGTTTAATTGTTCCAGTCTGAGTGCTCTCATTTTGTCGTTTCATTTGTTCAGAGGCGTATAATTATTATCAGCTACACACGCTGGCATATAGCGGACATTCGATCATTCTTTGATGAAAAACTTGATATTTGTTTTTCGTGTAGATTACATATATTTATAATTCCTCTTCCTCCTTCAATTCTTGGTAATATAAGTCGTTTTTTACTACTGTACGGGTGGTGTTTCCTATATATTGTTAGTGTAATTCTAATTATTCGTTGTAGCCTTTCGATATCTGTGTTTGACCAAGATTTAATTCTAAATGAATATGTCAAGGCTGGTATAGCAAAAGTATTTATAGTTTTTACTATATTTCTACTGTCTTGGTCAGACCTGCATATGCTTTCAAGTCTGGAGGTGAATTCTTTAGTTAGTGTTTCCTTAATGAGTGTATGCTCAACTCTCTTGGAGTGTTGTGTTCCAAGTTATTTATATACTTCGCCCTCCTGCATTGGCTCTATATATTCTTATTCTGCAGTGACAAACCCTGTCATCTCTAACTTAGATCCTCTCTTTATGTTAATAGTTCTGCATTTATCTAATCCAAATGCATGTTAATATCAGTTGTAAATTTCTCTACAACCTGAATGAGTTATTGCAATTTCGGTGGCGATAATGCATATAATTTTAAATCATCCATATATAACAGGTGCGGTACATTTTGATTTTGGAGTTTGTATCCGATTTGTGTCCTTTTAATCAGATTAGAGAGTGAATTCAGTGCCAGGCAAAACCACAGAGGGCTCAGCGAGTCCCCCTGAAGTATGCCGCTTGTCACCCTGCTTTCCTCAGTCTTGGTGGTACTTCCATTTTGCGATAAGTGTGTTTATTAAAGCTGAGCGAACTTTGTATAGTGTTAGAATATTAATTAACCAAGAGTGTAGAATCAAGTCGAAGGCCTTCTGATAATCAATAAACAGCATGCTAAATTTGGATTCTTCTTCCTAGCTTGTTTCAATATAATTGAATCTATAATAAGTTGTTCTTTATATCCCTGCATTCACTTTGACAACCCTTTTGCTTTCTATTTAGTATATCATGTTAGTCTATATGTCCTGTGAGTAGTACTGTGAAACATGATGTTTGTAGTTTATATATCGTTTGAAGACAGGTAATTGCCCGGTATTTCGCTGGGTTATTAGAACCAGTTCCTTTGGGGAGTAAATATGTTTTACTTTGAGTAAGAAATCGAAGAATTTCTTTTGGTTTTCTTATAAACTAATTGAAATATTTTACTATAAAAAGGGTGAAAATATGTGAGCTTTTTATACCAGTAATTATGAATGTTATTAGTTCCAGCACCCATCTATTTATGCAGGTTCTTTGTTATATTATGTAGTACAGTTGCTGTAATTTCAGGATAAGGCATTTGTTAAATTGTGTTCGTATTTGCTTATATTGTTATATTGGCCGTTATTTGACCAAATCGAGGACCAAAATGTCTGTATATCTTGGCTGAATGGTGTACTAGAATTCCCCACAAGATTTTTGTTATTACCTCTATCTATTAGCTTTCTATAAAATTTTGCTAGTCTCTTCTAAAAAGACAGTTTTGCTGCTTACGCCTCATCGCTGTTTTATATCGATCTAGGCGAGAACTATATACTTTAAGTTTTTGTTGTAGGGTATCGAGAACCTCTTTGACATACTGATTCGTTTTATCATATTTAGCATGAATTCTAAATCTTTAGAATATTCTGGTTGTTTTTATCGTCAATTTTTTGCTGGGATTGTGTCGACTGAATTCCAGAAGTCTGCTTAAATCTGCCCGTATACTTTCAATCTTGCGCTCTAATCTTTTTTGCTACCCTGTTTAGTGTTCTGCTGTGATGGCATTTTCTCATAATGTTATTATTATTATATTATTATTATCTATCATCTCATCCCATGATTTATAATCGTCTTTTACCCGTAGGTGTCGAGGTTGCCTATATTACGGACACCCTCCAAGTATTAACTGCACCCTGCGTCGTTTAACTTGAATTATTGAGATCTAATGCTCGGCGCGGTGCGGCTTTTTTTTTATTTACATTATTATTCAGAGTAGAAAAACCGATAGAAATGTTAGACGTACAATCAGTGTAAATATATTATGCACACCTGAATAAATGTTCAATGATATTCAAATCTGGAAAAACAGTAGGATAGGCCAACTTTGAAATATTATTTTGCTCTAACCAATCGGTTATAAATTTGCCGAAAGAATGGGGGCGTTATATTATTAAAACACTGGCGAAGCTTCACTCATATTATTAAGAGATAACTTTTGTTGTTCTAATAATTTTTTATATTCTTGAAGGTTAACTCCATGAGAAAGAGATACTTAGTTACCTTTTTTTTGTAGCCAATACTCGCCTAAACCAGGATATTTCCTCCTCTCGTTTGCCGTCTAAATAAAAATGTTTTTTCTTTTCTGTGGTCATAAAAGAAAGGAAAACCCATCAGGCCCATCCAAATTGATTTTTTTTTCGTTAGGAAAAATGTTTTGTTCAAGTGCTCAGTCCATGACATGACCATTTTACAGAAAGGCATGTCTTTTTTCTCTTCTTGACAGAACAGGTCCCTCCCAGTTGAAACATGAATTCTGTATGCTTCGGCCAACCGAATCAACTTGGCAACCGATGAAAAATTTCATTTTAATCGAGGTCCTATGTCCCTACAATTCATCCCGCCTGGGTTTAACGAAACGAAAAAATTAATCCTCTTTCTTCTGAAAAACACTTTTTTCTCATAACGAATCACTTATAATGAATCATTTTTTTCAATGCAAATCCACAAGATTAAAATAATACAATAATAACTGAGCTAAACTGATAAAATTGTGATAAAACCCCTAGAGGATTAAGAAATCTTTAGTATAAACGGATGTGTTTTTTGATGACCAAAAAAGAAAATATTTACTAATAATTACAATATTTAAATTTGTACTTTGAGCAATTAAAAAAAAACTTAATTATATTTAGATTGTTTGAAATTTCTAATGGTGTCTAACATTTTGACACTGAGTGTATATTATTATATCAAAAAGAAATTCATGGTACTGTTCACGCTGAACGAGAACCACACCATTTATTTCAAAAAAAATGTTACATAATGTAATACTTTCTTTTGCAGTTGCTTTTACGGGCTTGAGCTGCAAGGCTATCTGCATTATTGAGGCATTCCTTTCAATATCTGACATTTAGCATTTCATATTTATTATGCGGTGAGAGCACTAAACTTGTAACAATTAAACACCCATTGTGAAAATACGTTTTAACAATGTAAACAGGTTGTTCTACTGTGTAGCGCTCCATTGCTGAAATTGTATTGAATTTCACAATGAAACCGAATAACATAAACAAAGTTTGAGATAAGAAGACTAGCAAAACAAAACATTCGAAACCTGACATTGACATTGACAGATGTATTCCACGTATAATTGTACACTATCCAGCTTCGCACTGCCATAAATAACTTTCAGGTATGTTATGAAACGTTTCTTTTATTCGTTACCAACATTCGAAAACTCTTAATGGAATACCCTTTATATATATATATATATATATATATATATATATATATATATATATATATATATATATATATATATATATATATATATATATATATAATCGTGTTAATATATTAGTAGTATTACCGAAATACCGTGACTATATGAAGATCTGAATAGATAGACATCCTAAAGTTGGGGGTGTGATTGACGAACGTATTGAGTGACGAAGAATATGTAGGAGAGATGATAGTATAATCTGTATTAGGGCCGATTCTACAATTCAAGAATATATCAGGTATAAGCTATACTTGGAATAAAATTTGAAACACCCTTTCTGAAGGACGGGAGCAACGGAGGTTTATTCCGAGTATAGCTTATACCTGGTATATTCTTGCATTGTAGAATCAGCCCTTAATGAGAATAATAAAATACAGGCGTTGAACCTGTATTTACTATTTAACTGATTACTGTATTTACCTGATGTATTACTGAAGTAACGCCGTGTGTATTAGTGGAGTGAAAAGACATTCAGAGCTTCGCTGAAAACTGTAAATTATATATTCAAAATATATTACAGGTGGCATTTTAGACGTTTCATGTCATTTTAACCCCAAGACATTTGGAGAAGGAGATACCAAAAAGAAAAAATGCCTACAATATATATATATATATATATATATATATATATATATATATATATATATATATATATATATATATATATATATATATATATATATATACGTGGAGTACGGGTGAAAGATCTCTGTATTTTTTATCAGTTTAGTTTATTTAGTTAAACCTCGCAAGTGTTTCAACAAGTTAACACCCCCGTTGTTTCGGTAAAAATTATGAAATAATTAGCGTGTCTAACATTTTGACACTGAGTCTAATAATAATTAATTAATTGTAATTAATTCAATAACAATCCTCTATTAAAACTCAGCGCTGATAATGCTAACATGTGGTTGGCGAAATGCATCTCCTAATATAAGGATGGCTCATAAATTAAAAAAACGGCTGATTTACAAAAAAACAACAATTTTATTCTTAAAGCGTGTACAACTACTAAATACTTAACCTTCTTCCTTTGTCTTAACCTGCCAACATTAACTGGCGTTTGCTACAAGCGCGAAATACGAAATAACATAATAAACTCTTACACTAATTACATCAAGAATCTCCGATAAAAAAACACTGGTGGTTTAATGAGACATCTCTTTCAGTTTAAGACATTTTTTATTGTTCTTCTTGTGGTGCTTCAGTCCATCATCAATGACATGAAACGTCTAAAATGCTACTTGTAATATATTTTGAATATATAATTTACAGTTTTCAGTCACAAATAACTTAAGCCTCGCCAACGAAGCTCTGAATGTCTTTTCACTCCACTAAGGGCCGGTTCTACAATGCAAGTATATACCTGGCATGAGCTATACTTGGAATAAAGTCTGAAACACCCCTTCTACAATAGCCGAACAAAGCTATTCTCGGTAGAAATCGACAGATATACGTTATACCCTTGAATTTGGGAGGATCTACTCCGAATATAGTTATTCTTGCTTTCTATTAACCAGCTTCAGTTGTCAGTATTAATTAACATAACCTGTCCTTTCTTTATATTCGACAGTTTTATGCAATTTAATTATAATACTAAAATAAATAATTGATATAGATCCCATAAATTTCAACATTTTTGATTTTGATGAAAGTGATTTTGAAGACGTAGTTTTAATTCGACGGCCAAAAGTATTTAAACATCGGTATAGAAAAACAAATATATAGTTATACGATTTTTAATATAAAATTCTTTTTTTAGGCCCGATTATTTCGTGGAGTTTGACGATCTAGAGTTTTTTAAACGTTTTCTCGTACAAAAACGAACTTGTGCAATGTTGCTGAGTTTTATTGAAGGTGAAATTAAATCTTCAACAGATCGTAATCGTGCTATAAAATCTACAACAAAATTGTTTTAGACATTGCGTTTTTAATGTATAATGGATATTGTTGCACGGTGGCCTGGATCAACTCATGATCAAGCCATCTACAGCAACAGCAGAATTAAAGGGAGACTGGAGAACAATTAATTCCACACATCAATAATCTTAGGTGATAATGGGTACAGCAATACGGACGTCCTAATAGTACCTTTACAACACCAAAATACTCCAGTGGAAATCGTTTTTAATGAATCTCATATCCAAACAAGAAACTGTGTAGAAAGATGTTATGGAGTTTGGAAATGCAGGTTTCTTTTTCTGTCAAATGGTAAGCGTGTGTCAATGGAACATTCCATTGATTGTTTTTGTGTGTTTTAGGTCTTCTTTGTGGATGCTTATGATCAAGCGGTATCTATCCCAGGATTACTTTGGTATATCTGTCGTCACATCGCCTCGTTATATGGTCTGCCCACCTCCATTTCAAATTCTTCATCTTTCCAATAATGTAACACACTTTCGTCTGTACTCTGATCCATGTGCAGGTCCTTCTGTACCGCTTTGTAATGCCAAGCATACACCTTTCCATTATATATAGAATCAACAAGCACTATTAAGGAATTATTACCACTAGTCAAATCGAACCTCACACTCAAAAGAAATACCGTACAATAATCCAAAAAAACTAGTCATAACCAGTATCAGCAGTAAACAAATACTTTATTACTTTATGTGTTTACAGCGAAGTGGTCGAGAATATCAAAAAATCAGGTCTGTTTTCAAATTTTGTAATTGTTAGCAACTCTTTTTTGGTTTTGCAACTTTTATATAAATGCTTTTTGGTAAAATTACTTATTATTACGAATTTTACAACTTGTTAAAATAAGTGATTGAATTTAGAAAACATCCTATATATATATATATATATATATATATATATATATATATATATATATATATATATATGTTAATTGTATTATAGAATTAGTAGTAATTCGATCTACTTTGAATAGTTTAACTGTTTCAATTTTCAAAATGAAATAAATTAACTGAGTGTTTTTTTGCCACTTAGTATAACTGATTTACTGAATTACTTAGAATTGATTAACTTTAAACATTGTTTTGAAAATACCATACAAAAAATGCACGAACTTATGAATCATTTCAGCACTATCTTAAAATGTTTTGTTTGTTCTCGGAAATTAATTGTAAATACGGCAGATATAAATCATTTTAAACGATCTAACCTTCAACTTGATGAATATCAACATCGCAAAAAACTTAAACTTCAACACATAACCGCGAGGATGACCATTATAATCCTCGTTCCTTTAAATCAATCATGATTGCGATATGAATCTGTTTTTACGTCAATGATTATTGTTGCGTTTGTTAGTATATGGTGCAGAGATTCATTTGTATTGCGGATGAGTTCGGAACTTCGATCTGCTTGGCGGTTTTTCGTACGTGCAAATAAAATTGATGTCATTACTGAATGTAATTATTTAAGAGGACAGCTGACGTTTGAGTCTTTGTTATTCGATTTTGTAATCGACCCTCCATTAGCGGTCGAAGCTGTAACATACTTTTATTTTATATCTTTCACTGCAATATGCTATTGCTTTTTATGCAATAAAAATTTGGTCTTGTTTACTAGTTTTTAAAGTTAATCCTATTTCTACTTGACAACAGACAACTCAAAGGTCATGTTCTTTGGCATGCAATATTAAAGCCTGATTTACAATAACTAACCTAACCAGAGTAGATGTTACAGAAGCAACCTTTGAATATAAAGCTCACAGGAAGGAGACTTGTCTAACTTTATGCACATATAAATGGAGATGGAAACGGCCATATTGAAACACCACAGATGACTCATTGTTTTGGAATTTTGGTAGTTGGTGTCGACAACTTAGAAGTTTAATAGTAGATTTGTGCAATTTTAGTGTTTTAATCTATTATAAGTGTACTGGAATCCTCTTTTTGTCTGTTCTAGTGTAAATACATATTAATACTTATTATATTGACAATAAAAGCAATAATATCGGAAGTAAGGCAAACACACAAAATATGGTTAGTTGTGCGTCTTGTGATTGGTCACTGACATGAAAAAAACAAAATTCAGGAGTAACCTTACATAGGTAAGTACTTTTAATTCTATATTTGTCAATTATTTAGAAATAAAAACGTATTTTGTTTGAATGAAGTTTTAAGGTTATGAAGCCAACATATCACCTGGTATGCATAGGCGTAGTCTAATTGGTTTAGGTAAATTAATATAATTATAATTATAATATAATCATATTATTATTCGACCGGGCAGATCCTGCCCTGAACAGATCCTGAATCTAAAGTTGATCCTAAGACATCAAAAACTGTACAATAAAAATCTCGTCTGTAAATTTGTGGATCTCAAAAAAACATATGATTCTATTGACCGCGAATCTTTATTGCAAATCTTGAAAGAACAAAGACTAGATCAGAAAACGCTGGCAATTATTAAAGCAACATTAACTAACACAAGGTCAAAAGTTAAATTCATGGGTAACATCTCAGAGCCCTTCGAAATTAAAACTGGAGTAAGACAAGGGGATGGACTCTCGCCACTCTTATTTAATTGTGTTCTAGAAAAAGTAATACGTGAGTGGCGTGAAAAAAAGTCGGCCCTGAATATTGACCAGCTCATTAAACTGGGGAGAACCAACTTCAAAATGGATTGTCTGGCGTTTGGTGATGATCTAGCAATTTTGGCTCAAAATGCATTCACGGTACAAAAACAGATTGAAATCCTAAAAGAAACAGCAGAAAAGGTAGGACTTCAAATTTCCTTTGAAAAAACACAATACATGACTAAGAATAGTATTTCTACAAACAAAATATGGTAACATCAGACGAGTCTCTCAGTTCAAATATTTGGGTGAAATAATCATGGAAAATGGGTTGGAAAAAGCGGCCAATAAGGGTAGATGTCAAAAAATGGAAACGGCATTGAGGCTTACACAAAATATTTACAACAAAAAATGCCTATCTAAAAACACAAAACTGAGACATTACAACACAGTTATTAAGCCAGAATGTCTATATGGGGCAGAAACGCTCATTTTGAATAGAAAGAGAGACATCGAGGACATTGAAAAGAAGGAAAAAAAAATCATAAGAAAAATCTTAGGCCCCAAACAAATAAATAGCACAACATATCGACTTCGAGACAACCAAGAAATCAAACAAGAGAAAAAGAAGACTTAAGTTTTACGAACACATAAAACGGATGAATCCGAGTAGGCTAACAAAACAAATAGTCGAATTTTATGAAAATAGGAGTAGACCTAAGGTAGAAGTAATTAAATGGATTGCTGCAATTAAAGAGGACATAAGATCAGCAAATATTACACAAAGTGAAATTCAGGATAGAGGCTGTTTCAGACACAAGGTTAACGTTTGGAAGGTTGGTCAGAGAGAAAAATGTAGGAAAACTGGAACAACTTGGTCTGACGAAAGAAAAAAAGCTCATAGCGAAAGGATGAAATTAATATGGGCACAAAGGAAGGCTAACAACAACAAACGCCTCTAACTGTACTTGGCTTGGTCCACCAGGGCCCATAGGTGAATAATAATAATATAATGTTATTCAAGATAGTGATTTTTTTTACTTTACTCATATAAAGAAACTATGAAATAAAACTAATAATACAGAGTTTTAACTCTTTTTTATATTCCTTTTGTTTCAGAAATTATTGTACTAATACATGTAAATGTTACTTTCATTTTGATTTGGATTTTAGAACTAGTTTATCTTTTTTCAAGATTTCCCAAACTTCCAAATAGGAGGACACAGTAGATTAATTTTATTAAAAAGCCAGACTTTATTCCAAACCGCAGTAGGTTTTTATGCCCCCATCATTTTGATGATAATCGTTTTGAACATTTAAGGTAAAAGTGAGACTACTACAAAATGCTGTTCCAACAATTGAAGTTGACTGTTTAAAATATGTAATTTTTTTATTTCATCATTCTGATAAACATCTCTCACAACATTTACTCTTGAAAGTTAGCTTTCTTTGGTTGTTGTGAAAAATGAGTTTATACTCGAGTTTATATATAATACTTTAGTTTATTTATTGACTATTTACACTACAATATTTAATTAATCATATTTGTAAAAACGCTGTAGTAGAAAAAATGTAGAAAAAATCGAAATACGTATACAAAGTAAATTTTCTTTAAGGGACATTGAACACTGAACAACTAAATACTGAAAGGATATTTGTATTTTAACCCTCAAGAAAAGCACTGGATAAGGGATACCCAGGGGTAAATTAAAATTCAAAGTGTTTTTCCTTTATAAATGGTCACGTTGAGGGGATGACTTTGAGTAGGGGAAATAGCCATCTTAAGATATGAATATTAACAAAAATATAAGCGATCGTAGTCAGTCTACTGGTATACACCCCCTAGTGCTATTGTGTCAGTGTTTTTTTGTTTGTTTTTTTTTATTTAAATAACCTTTTTGCCCAAATAGTGTGTTTTTTTTTATCTCGACACAGGTTGTGGTAAGTTAATCATAAATATTATATTTTGTATAGTATTTTTATTGAAAACTTAAATTTTTAATTTTTTTTACATTTATTTATCGGTTACTTATATTTTCTATTTAGCTCAAAATGAACACGTGTTCTCGTACTCGTTGTGCGTCTGAAGTAAAAGCGTTATATGAGGCAGCTGATATTTTCGACGACAAAGAGAGTGAAAGCGAGACAGAATCGGTTTTTGAAGAGCATTATTCCAGTGAATATTACCTAACTAAATTATATACTATTACTATAAATAATATTACCTAACTTATTAACTAAATAAATATATTTTTTCAAATAAAGCTAAATTATGTAATAAGGATCTGAAAGCACATTAAGTCCCCTTTTAAATGCCGTTGGAAGAAAATTTTTATCTATTAATTTCGCCTAGATATGATAGTTTGAATTGAACACCCCTTTTAAACATTTTTTTTTTAATTTTAAATTTAACATTCTATAGATATAGTCTTTTTCTATACTGATTGAGGTTTAAATAAAAAAATATATTAAATTGGATAATTTAATCCAAAGATATTAATAATCAAAGACATACACACACAAAGACACGTGCTCCTGAATCTGGATGCTCAAGAGTGCTTCTCTTGACTTAATAACCAATAATTTAGTGAATATTATGGCTTTTTATTTCATTTACAAATTCATATACCTAATTTAAATATGAACATCAACTCGGTGCAAGATGCAACTGATTTGCGAACCAATTTTTGGAAATGATATGATTTTATGATAGGATATTCCAATTTCTTAATAACTTTTTGTCGTATTGGCCGCATAGAAGACACTTTGCTTTTTGAAAAAATAGATTATTTTAAATTAATTTAATTTTTTTATATTTTTTCTCTGCCGTATCTAGTAAGTATTCATTAATTTAATATAGTAACGATAATTATACAATAATTTATTGTTTTAAGCAACTGTAAACTTTTATCAGTTTCTTGTTTTTATTCATACTGCCCTACGCCACTGCCAAACTGGAAACAGTAGTCGGCCATTTGCAGTTACCATTCTGGTCCCACTTACAGAATCATGTGCTCTTCCCTGTAGTTTAATATTCAAAGGAAGTAAGAAACTTTTAAAATCAGTTAGATTATGTTAGAATCAGTCTTATCGCTGGTCATATCTGGCATAAAAATGTTTTTCATTTTATCAGGTATGATGAAATTTTACAATTTTGATAAAAATCATTTTAAAAATAATGTAAATACGGGGGTCGTTTCAAAAGTTCCCTGCACAAGTATGACTTGAATAATTATAATATTTGTTAAATCTAATTCATTAGATGGCGTTTAGTTGTGGTGATAACGATGATAGCGAACATAACACACATTGCCACTGGATGGATGGCGTTTGTTATCCAAAGACATATTCGTGCACTGAAAAGCGTTTATATTTATTCTTACACAATTCTGCTGTGTCTTTTCGACGTTTCTTTAACAGTAGATGAAACGTGGATTCGCCATTATTCGATAGAACCATGACTAACGAATATTACGTTCGGAACATTGTTGGATAGAATGTATTGAATTACAAGATAACTACGTCAAGAAAGAAAAAAAAAAGTGTTTTCTTTACCAGGGTGAGAATATTTTGAATGACCTTCGTAACTTTCCTAGCTGTCCCTGTGCAAGTCACCAGTATGAAGTAACAGTTTTAACAGGCATTTTTTTAAATTTTCGGTATTGCCATACTCGTTTGTATTAATCACATTTGCGTAACGCTTCCGTTATTGCCGGAAGTTGCCATTGGTTTTCGTATGGTAAATAGGCCAGCCTGTTTGGTTAAATTTTTATTTAAATACAGACAATTTTAATATATATCAAGTTTTTGTTTGATTTGAAATGAAATAGGATATGTGTTTTAGATTTTTTTAAGTTTAATTCGAAAACTGATTTTTAAGTAGTTTCAATTGATTTTTCAAAGTCAACTTTCCAAAAACTCAACAAACACCATAGAACAACCATTGTATTCACCTAATATGGCTCCGACTTCTTTGTCTTTCCAAAACTCAAATTATCATTTCGAGGCAATTCACGGCGAAAACTGAAGTCTATTCCAGAAAATTCGTTTAACATATGTTTTGACAATTGAATTATTCGTTGGCATAAATGTATTATTTCGGAAGGGGCCTACTTTGAAGACGATACAATAAATTTGATTAAATAATAAACATTTTGTGTTTTATTGATCAATTCCTGGTACTTCTTTGATAAAATATATACATAGAACAGCATACAAATCTCACCGAACAATAGGCGCATCCTTGAGAAACCGTCAAATGTCAATTCAGTCAGAAAAAGTCAATTCAAAAACTTCGAGTAGCACAGAGGGGAATGGAAAAATGTATGTTTGGCATTACTAGACGGGATAGAAAGACCTGCACATGGATCAGAGAACAAACGAACGTGAGTGACATCGTTGGAAGAATAAAGCAATTGAAATGGAAATGGGCAGGCCATATAGCGAGGCGATGGGACGAAAGATGGACCAGGGCGGTCCTGGACTGGATACCGCTTGATGGCAAACGTCCACGGAGAAGACCGAAAACTCGATGAACTGATGACATTATTAAGTATATTGGACTCGAATGGCAGAGGAGAGCTCAGGGCCGCGAGAGTTGGAAGAATGCTGATGAGGCCTTCATCCGGCTATGTATAGATACGGGTTGATGATGATATATATATATATATATATATATATATATATATATATATATATATATATATATATATATATATATATCGAGTTTTTTGACTTCTTTGGACTGTGTCCAACGAGACAACAGTAGTCAGGGGTTATACGTTGGACGCAGTCTAGGCGCCTATTCTTGGCGAGAGAGAGCATATGTCGGTACCCTGATGAGTCTAACCACCAACAGAGGAAACATGTGCCCTCCAATGTAAGGGATGGGTGGGGCTTCCTCCCGGTCAAGCAACTAACCATTGCTAATAGATATAATATATATATATATATATATATATATATATATATATATATATATATATATATATATATATATATATATATATACATACATATATATATATATATATATATATATATATATATATATATATATAATATACATATATATATATATATATATATATATATATATATATATATATATATATATATATATATATATATATATATTGAATATTTGAATTCTGAATATTGATTTTGTATTATACATGAAGAATTCGATTTATTTTTAGACCGTATCTGTACATCTGCGCGAATCCCTAAGCAAACAACCTGAAATGTTCCAAGAATAGTAAATAATAACTGGATTTCTCATTACGAAATCGCTGTTTCGAGAAACTTGTATCACATTGTTGTAAATATTATTACGCATGTCTTTGTCGTTTATTTCAAATTACAAATCGATGACATATTTATCGAAAATGATGTGTCATTTGCCTACAATATTCCAACAATTCCAAGCTGTAATTTATATGAGAGAATTTTGAGAAGTTTATGACTTTCGCCATTTATCTGAGTTCGACGACGGTTCAATGAGGTCTCTTTTCTCAAACTTATTATATATAAATTATATTCCTTCTTTTACTTTTTCTTTGCATAGTAGAGTTGAACAAATTGTCTTTGTACAGTAGGACAACATGTTTTCCTTTGGAGGATTACAGGAGTTATAATCAAAAATGTTCACAGGAACCTTAGGGTCTTTATAGAAAAATATCTATTTCTGATATTTCCAATGACGTTTCCGCCTAGTTTGCTTCTCAGATAAATACTCCTTCACAACCTCAATGTTGTCATCGCCGATTATCCAGTTCTGTTTTCTTTTCCTGTTAGTTCTCTTTTCCATCACCTCCCAACTCCTTTGGCATTCATCTTTATTTCATCATAGACCTCTTTAAATGATCTTTTCCGAAAAAGCCGGAAAAGTTTGAAAATGCAGATTTGCAAGCAGTATTGGATGAAGGCTGAACTCATACGTTGAAACAATTGGCAGAAGCAGGATGGCAGAGCTGTATATGATTGCAGCCACCACTCGACATGGCCGATATATCTGGTCATGGTTTTAGTCGTTCCTTCATCCGCTCTCCGGTCCTGCAGCTTGAGTCCAGCTGATGACGGCTTAAGGCCAGAAACCGGTCCTGGAAGACGCTTGTTGGCGCTTTGAATGTTTGTTTTTAATACATACACATACCCTTTGTTTTTAATACACACACACACATAAATATATATATATATATATATATATATATATATATATATATATATATATATATATATATATATATATATATATATATATATATTGAAGACAGTGCTTTGGAAAACTAATAAAGCAATATAAATGCTCCTAAAATGATTTAGTACACGTATCGCTGCGTCATATCTCATAACAACAACGTTTTTTTGCTCCATTGTTTACCGATAACATTATATAGTTTTATTAAAATGTTTGTATTAATATTTTTTCTTTAAGTATACAACAATTAAAACTGTACTACTGATAGTGAATTAATAATTAAATATGTTTTCTTTAATTGCATTGAAAACATAATATTCGTAGTTTATACACACATAAACTGCCTGAAAAACATGGCGGAAGTGGAGGCATGAGCACAAAAAAATTTCAACCATGAAAAAAAGGCTTATTTGTACAAGAAGGGGATGTATTCAGCAGAAATTCCCTTTTCGTCACTAACGTATGTTACCCATCCATCTCCTATGATGCAAGACGTTGGTAGACGTTCCGTTCTTATCGAAAACGGCCATACCCATTGCCATAGAAATATTTTATATGCGAAAATCCTTAATATTAATATTATACGTATCAATACATATTAATATATAAATTAATATCTAAATGATTTTTTTCATCAAATAAAACAAAAAAATATTAATATAAGCTAATGAAATGTTAATACGTTATGTATAAACACACGTTCACGTTATCATGTACTTTTAATAGGACATTAAATATCGATATAATTCTGTTGTAGTTTGACGCTAATAGAATTAAGTGGTTTTTTTAAAGATTAGTTAACAACCATTTCCATTTATTTTATAGCGTTTACTCCGGTTAACTCGCAAAAGAAATAATATTTGTTGAAAATCTCATGTAAGTAGCCTTATAAATTTATTATTTTCCCGGTTCACTGTTTCTAATTGAAGAAAAGTTAAATAACTGCATACAACATGACATGTAACGACTTTGAGAGAATTTAGAAATGCATTTCCTGGTAAAGACGTAAAGTTTTATTGTAACTGCGGGGCAGTGAACTATCTAGATCATTGACTTGAACTTTCGACGAAAAATTTAAACAATTATTTGTTTTGGGTAATTCGATTTTAATGTCCTTGTTTGAATTAAATACTAAAAGATTTTTGGTTGATATATATATATATATATATATATATATATATATATATATATATATATATATATATATATATATATATATATATATATATATATATATATATATTAATCAAACAAATATTATCCATCGCTTTCTATAACTTCTCCAACCAAACCAAATCAAGAATACCACGGAGAAGCATGGACGGACAAATAGTGGGTAAGAGAAAGAACGGTAGACCAAAGACAGAGACGCTGAAGAATTATTACACATCACATACTGGCAAGGGGCTGCTAGAGGCCGATGCGGATGGAGGCAAAGTTTGAAGGAGGTCAAGGCTCACTGACAGACTCTAGCAGAACAGGAAGAACAAATTGGCGGGGTTATTCGAAGAGCAAGATCTACGTTGGCTCTCCGCACAATATTGGGTCGCTAAACTTCAGAATTTAACAGAGAATAATCTGAAGTCGAGTAGCAACGTTACGGTGTGTAACAAGTAGGGTGTGGTTGGGATTAGTTCAAAGAGGTGGAGCTCACCTTTCAGGCGTTATCGAATGGTTTTTTTCTTCTGCAATTAGTAATTTTTATAGTTAATATTTTTTCATAATCACCCGTTCCACTGGCGTTCCCAATAGTTTAATTCATGTTATAAACAAGTTTATTATATTTTTAAATCGGTAAATATTATTAATCAGCGATTTCCAAGAAAACCTAAATGATTCGTAATAGGCGTAGTTTAAAAGAACAGATGTATTTTCCAATAATTAAAATACATTGTTTATATTAGAAATATCTACTGCTGTGGCCAATAAAATAAGAGTGGCCGAAAAACACTTTTAAAAGCCAAGTTTTCTTTTCTGATTAATTTACCATCATAAATAATATAATATACGAATATTAACTAACCTTTAAACATTCTGATTGCAATATAACTAGCGCACTTTATCGCTGCTTATTTTTTAAATAATTTATTTCCTCCTAATAGTTCGTATTTGAGTGGTCAAAAAAATATTAGTTTACTAGTTTTATACACGTTATCGTGTACCAATTCCAATAAAGAATGTATTTATTTTCTGATACAGTTTAAAGTTATTCCGTTTTCCACTATATTCAAGTAATTATGGGCCACACACGACACTGTACTACTGAAGAAAAGCGTTAAATTTTGCAATTGGGAAGCCAAAACAAATCTTATACATTTATTACGAATGCAATCAAATGACCACCATATCAATCAGAGGCCATCCAAGAAAAACGAGTTCAAAAATGAATAATCGTATTTTTTTTTGATGTATTGTACATGAGACTTTGAAGAATCATTTTACTATTTTTCTTGTTATAAAAAAAAAGGCAGTCATGGGGACTGTCTACAGAAGCGAAAAGTTGAAACTTTGGAATAACTGTGCTTTATTTTTGAATTTTTAAATTAATTATTCTTTAAATGTCTAATTTAAAAATGTATAATTTTTTATTCCCGTAGGATCGAGGATCTAAACAAATATAGAAAATGGACACTTAGAAAAACTAATTTTTTAATTTTTTGTAAACTTCTAATGGAGAAATTGAATGATATACGTTTATAATCATTTTGCAAAAAATAACAAAACGTATTTTATTTCTGGCAATTTAAACCAATAAACAACAATTTTGAGAAATTAAATTTATTATAAAATTTTTAATTTTAAAATCGCGACAAAAATACTATCGAACAACTAGAAATCTGTTTTACCACACTAGTAAGATAGTGATTAGTAAGATATGATTATATAAAACACAATTTA
This sequence comes from Cosmopolites sordidus, assembly GCA_031761425.1. Taxonomy (NCBI): domain Eukaryota; kingdom Metazoa; phylum Arthropoda; class Insecta; order Coleoptera; family Curculionidae; genus Cosmopolites; species Cosmopolites sordidus. The sequence continues at coordinate 409,711 of JARFXV010001235.1, read as the reverse complement.
ATTTAAAACACATTTAAAACACAATTGGCGACGCCACGACACTAGCATGTCGGTGACGCGAACCCATAAGTTTTGCCCCTACCGAAAATCATTCAACGCAGCTAAAGAAGTTTTCACTTCAAAAACTTTGACTTAAGTATCAACACCAGACCCATAAGACCAGTAGACCATAAGAACAGTAGAAGAATATATAGGGTACAGTAGATAGAAAAGTTTCGTTTTTAAGCAAACAGAATATAAAGCAGATGTTAAACTTTGCAAAATGAAACTGTAGTGAATATTTTCAAAGTAACTGGAAAAACAATCGTTTTAGCGATGAAACCAAATGTAATTTATTTGGTTCTGATGGGAAATTGAATGTGAGAATTTGTGAAAAATTCAATTCCCTGTGATGATCTTTCAAGTACTGTGACTACAAATCTTTATTTTTCTTTGAAAATTAAAATGCAACTGCCTTAGTTTTAAAAAATTTATCACTTTTTTAATCTAGCAAGTGTCATACTGTTTTGGAATCCGGACTAAATACGCCATCTCTTAAAGTCACTTGACAATATGGCGTAGTACATTTTTTTTCCAGTGCAGTTCGTTAAAGTTGGGCGATATAATAATTATGAGTTCGTAGTTCGGCAAAAAAGTGATGTATTTTAATTTTAGACTGAACAGGAGAAGAAACTGAAACTCTTTCTCTGGTTTAACAAGCGGTAATTTCTCGTATAATAGATGTTATCTTGGTAAATTTGAATTTTCTCGTAGATTTGGGATGGATTGTTAGGTCTTCACTGAACTGAGCTGAGTTTTTATCGAAATGGAGATCGTCCAGGTCGGTGATTTCACTTACTGCATTTTCGCTGAAGTTTAAAGTATTAGTTGGAGATTCTGTATGATTTTTCACACAATCAAATATATTATGAATGATTTATGAACTTTCGCTAACCTAATATGGTTAGCGAAACGTGCGTCGAGAAGTTCAAAAAAAGTGATTTGGTGTTTAGTGGTAAATCTCTTCAAGTTTAGTGACATGAATCGTTTAAAACATGTTATTGTGTGAAAAATTAGTGTTAATAATTTCAATTTTAACATTAAACGGCAATAATGTGTAAGTTTTCTTTTTTTATAATAATTTATTTATGCTGAGTCGTAGTCTGCTAAATTTATGCTGAGTCGTAGTCAAAGTCAGCACCTGATTCTTGCGGAAATGGTTGCATTTGGGACACATGTCTTAAGGAAACTTTTTCATCAAAAAAATGTTAAGAATCGTTGATTAAATTTACAAAAGTACTTTCCCTTACACCCCATATAGAAAAAAGATATAGCAGTTATTTAAATATGTTATTTTTAGTATGGATATTTGCTTAATAGCAAATAAACTATCTAAAGAACCTGTATTAAACCAGGTTAACATACGAACTTAACAGACTTAATGATAAAATTTAAATCAAGAAATATTATTTTTTTAAATATCTGTGCTGTAAAAATATATGCTGCCGTTACCTTTTCCTCCATGATATCTTCCATTTCTTCGCAAAAATCTTCCATCAACAAGGTCATCCAAGTGATGGCATTTTCTTTCAGTCGCAAAATAAGATCGTTTCCGAAAATCGATTTTTCCGCAACCTCCAGATGATTCAGTTCCTCCACTTTTTCGTCGAAAAGAACACTAACCCGATACTCTTTGGCGAAGCTCAAATTAAGACCCTTATTTCTCGACACGCGTCTATCGCGAACATCAAAATCGTCAACAGTTTCATTGTCTATATCACTTTCTCCGGTATTTTTCGCATATTCATCAGAATATTCCTCGTTTTCGATGTTGTATTTTAAGATAGTGTCGTTCTTTGGTGAGTGCTGAAGAAACACTGGAAAACTTTGTGGTCTGGCAGTGTTCTCCCTTTCAACTTTGACAGGAAACGAGAACCGTTGCCATGGTTTGCTGATGTTGTTTCTTTTTGGTACGGGAATGTCTTTAATTTCTTGAGGTGAGATCGGTTCAGGCTCTTCAAAGAAGGTACCGGTTTTGTTTTCTTTGGCGAATCTTTGGTTTGGGTTTCCTTTTTCTAGTTGAGCAGTCTTGGTCTGATCTACGCGTAAATATTCCCCGAAACTGCTAGAGCTTTCCGTAAATTTTTCTTCTTCGACGTTTCGGACGTCGCAGTAATCTTCGAGCTCGGAATTTACACTACTACCGTCGCCTAAAATGTCTTTTTCACAAAAATCTTCGGTTAGATTACTGGCGTAATCATCTTCGTCGCTACTGGAATCAGCGGCATCGAGAACGTTCTCCAGGTATTTTATCGTGGTGTAGATTTCTTCTTCAAACTCTTGCTCTGGTTTAGCAAGCGGTAAATTCTCGTAGATATTTTCTTGGTAAATTTGAAGGTTTTCGTAGATTGGGGATGGATTGTTTAGGTCTTCACTGAACTGGGCTGAGATGTTATCGGATTGGAGATCATCCAGGTCGGTGATTTCACTTACTTTGTCTGTATTTTCGCTGAAATTTCGAGTATTAGTCGGAGATCCGCAGGATGATCGGGCTGATTCATAAATCGACACGTTTTCTTCGTAGTTTGATACCGCGCTCGAATTTTCCACCGATTCTAGAGAATTTTTGAACTTTTTCGTCGATTTCTGATAGGGTAAACTACCCGTACATTCCCACACGTTTGCGTATAAACCGTCACCACTTTCTTCCTTTCCCTTTTCACCGATAGACATATTTCTCAAGGTGCCCCCGTTCGATTTCGTTGGTTCACAGGTGTCGTCGTAGTACTCTACGCTGTATCTCAACGCTCGCAACCATGATTTCAGACTAAAGTTATCGTATAGCGTCATTTTTCTCCTTAGTCACCGATTACGCCAACCGCATCCTCTGTATTATCCGATTTCTGGGAGAAAATGTTTTTATCTTTCTCTTTCTCTTTGAACGGTGACTTGTCCAAGGTCAGAGCGACTTTATCGCGTCAAGAAGCCTCGATAACTGACCGATACTGGGCGCGTTATTTGTCAACAACGAACGCGCGAAAAAAATCATATTCCACCGCCAACTTAGACCATTTCGGATCGTTATTAATCACAGTCGACACGTATATAGATATACAATTGTTTTACAGCCGATTCGCGTCTTTTGTTTTTCCTGTGACGCGCGTATGTGATTTTTTTAAAGTAAACGCGACGATAGTCAGTTGTTTTTGTGTTATTAGCGAGCGAACTGTCTGTCAGCTTTGAATGCACACAGTTCATTGATAAGATTTTTCCGAATAAGAGCGGTACTGGCGCTGGCCGCGGTCCGTCGCAGACACTCCCACAACGTTAGTCATTTATTTATATAAATGAAGGGTTCGGGTAAGCTCAATTGGTTGCTGGAGAATTAACTACAAGTTGGAATTGCAGTATTGTGACAATTAAACGGTTTAATTAGGCGGCGAACGACTGGGACTTTCATGAAGCCCACCAACGAGCTCGCAGATATAGAGTCGACGAGAGTTCGCAACGTGTGGCAGAACTCTTGACCAAACGGGTCAGGTTTTCTATAAAAGCATTGTTATACATTTGGTGGAATGTTGAGGTTTTAATTCATTTCAAGTTAGTTCTAAACAATCAACTGAATCGAAACCCGGATGATGATACTTAACTTTAAAGCTGTAGCAAAAATTCAGCAATACACCGCTAAAGAAAACCGAAAAGATGCTTGCAGTATTTAAAAGAAGAGTATTCAGAAGAATTTTTCGTGTTATAAATGATAATAGATATTGAAAGACCAGGTATAACTTCGAACTCAAGCAAGCGATCTGGATATTGTAGATTATGTGAGAGATCAGCGACTCAGATAGGCGGAACTCGTGGCGAGAATGCCAGAAATAGCATGGAATCGAATAGCATGGAGAATAATGGAGGACGCGATGGTAGGACAATGTAATGAGAGATGTTGAAGAACTGCTGGACATAAAAAACTTTCAAGGGGGTGGTCTAAATTCTTTGACGGGTTGTAACACCACAGGAACTTACCACAATTAAATTTCTACTGCATCCACGATACATACCCGAGCTGAATCGTTGGATTTTGATTTATTTCGTTCATTGTATGATGCAAACGAGATCAAAAAAGACTGTCTTGAATGTTTTCTTCTAAGAACAACAATTTCTATCGAAACTTGCCAATAAATAGCTTCGAACCATAGAAGTAAACTTTCTTTTTTTTACAGTTTTTCAAGAAAAAGGTTTTTATGATTCGTATAATTGGGGTTTAAAAAAATTGTAATTAACATAGTTATATCAAATTGAAAATAAAAATGCCAAATGCTTGCCAGCTACATTTAACGCGTCGCCACCCGAACCACCACCACCACCACCACCACCCGAACGGTATCCCCTGTAATTGAAATCGTCTGTCCAAGATATATGCATACATATATAGATATATATATATATATATATATATATATATATATATATATATATATATATATATATATATATATATATATACATGCTAAGGAAGTTCACCAGTGCTCCACATCGTGCTTTGCCATTCCTTCATCCGCCATCCAAAGCGCCAGCAAGCGTCTCTCCAGAATGGTTTCTAGCCTTAAGGCCTTCTTAGCCTTAATATATATATATATATATATATATATATATATATATATATATATATATATATATATATATATATATATATATATATATATATAATGACTCACAACTTCCAAATTCATTCCTAATATTGAAATTCTTTTGCCCTGAGCAAATTTATCGAACATGACCTGACTTTTCTTCTGGTTTATTTTCAAGACAAATGATTCTTCAGCCATTTGCAGCTCTTGTATGTGTCTTTGCAGCTCCTCTGGGTCTTGTGAAAGAAGAACGATATAATCTGCGAATCTAAGATGGTTTATATATACACTATTGATCTTTATTCCATCCTGCTCCCAATTCAGCTTACGGAACACGCCTTCCAGGCAGGCTGAGAAAACAAGGGGCGATATTGCCTCACCCTGCCATACGCCCCTCTCTACTGTCGCTGTAGCTTCATCATATATCGATCCTAGTAAGTTTATATATGCTTTCTCTACACCTTGGTTAAGCAATGCATCCATCATGGGCTGCTTTAAGACTCAATCAAATGATTTATAATCGATAAAAGCCAAGCACAGTGGCATAGTATATTCGTTGAGTCTTTCTATGACTTGCCGTAGAACCTGAATGTGATCCATTGTACTTGATCCATTTCTAAACCCTGCATGCTCTCTTGGTTGTGCGTCATTAAGTTTTCTTAATATTCTTTTGGATATTATCATGGTGAAAACTTTGTACACCACTGATAGGAGGCTTATAGGAAAGTAGTTCTTTAAATCTTCCTGTGATCCCTTTTTATGTAAGAGAATCACTTCGTCAGGTACTTTTTGTTGCTAGTGTTTTATGTAAAGTCCGACCGCCAGCTTTTAACATATCAACAGTTATACTATCCTTTCCTGGAGCATTGCCATTTTTGATCGAATCTATAGCCTTTGTCACTTCCTCCACCGGGATATCCGGCACTTGCTCTTCGGTGGGCATTGCTGTTCTTTACTGGTTCTGATTCTCATATAACTTTGAATAAAATCGTCGGACAACCTCTAACATTTCCGACCGCTTCCTGCACACTGTGCCACCTTCACGCATTAAGGCAAAAATGTGCGTCCTTTTCTTTGTCAGCTTCTGTTTGGCTTTGTTAATTCCTTTGTTTTCTTCCAGAGTTTTTTGCACTAGTTGCATGTTGAATTGGCGCGTGTTCTCGCGAACGCTTTTTCTTATAATTTTGCAAACCGCAACGTACTCGACTCTACCAAAAGGACTGCCTGCATTCTTCTTGGTCCTTCGTTTTTTCATCAAATTAATTAAACATTTATCTTCTGGTGCTATTGAAGCAGCCGTTTCAAACACATTGTTTGCGATTTCTTCATATTGGTCTGTAATTTCCATCTCCTCTGGGTCTTGCAACACAGCAAAGCAATTTAACAAAGCAATTTAAAAATCTCTGCCCCTCTCCAGCAGTTTTCCAGAATCCACTTTGCCCCTTTTTGATCTTAACATTCTTTCGCGTTCTTTTCGGCAATTTATCTTAATTTTTGCTCGTTCCATTCGATGGTCACTTTCAACATTAAATTGGATAAGGACAATACAATTGCAAAATATTGTTTTATCGTTTGATATGATGTAATCAATTTCACTTGTCAGTCCAGAGGAACTTTTCGATGTTCATTTTCTATTGAGCTTTTTCTTGTAAAATTATTCATTTCACAGAGTTCTTATTCTTCAGCAAAATCAACCAGCCTGTCATCTCTATTATCCCGCTCAGCATTTCCATAAGGGTCAGTTGTATTTTCACCAGGTTTTGCTTTTCCAATTCTGATCTTAGAGTCACCCATCAAGATTTTGTACCTACACTTCTCCTTGTCTAGAAGTTGGGCTATATCATCATAAAATTCCTCAATTTCCTCATCGCTTATAGTTGGTGCATAAGCTTGGACTATTTGAAGCTTAAACTTTTTAGTCAGCTGAATGATGCATTGGGCTAGTCGGTCCGATATACTTTCATATTTAACTACACTGTCTTTCAGCTTTCGATTGATGAGGAATCCAATTCCACCACATCGTCCATTCTCCGTACCTCGGGTGTAGAGTACGTGACCGGTTGCTTCTATTTTGATTAACTATTTGCCCTTTCTTCGTGTTTCACAGAGCCCAATAATATCCCAATGTATGTTGTCAAGTTCGATTAACAGTTCTTGCAATCGGGCCTCTGTTTTCATAGTCCGTATATTAAGCGTAACAATGTCAAAAGTCCAATGGCAGCCTGATCTAACCCGGTGATTCTTAGCACCCTTTGCCTTGGGGCAGGTCTTTCCGCTACCGTAAATAGTTACCTCTTGACTTCCGGGGAATGAGGGCCGTGTTTGAAGCAGTACTGCCATGTTGAAGGCATTGACTGTAATCTACCACGCTGGTCCAATGCGGGTTGGCAGATTTTGGATCATGTTAGTCTGAGGCCTTTGCCTTGATCTGTACGACAGGGATGACCCTCCCAGGAACTTACGCTTCAGATATATATATATATATATATATATATATATATATATATGTATATATATATATATATATATATATCTATATATGGGCATATATATATATATATATATATATATATATATATATATATATATATATATATATATATATATATATATATATATATATATATAGATATTGCGTAAATTGGGATTGCTAAAATGATTTTTTAAATAGAGTGTCTGAATATTTTTGAGATCCGCTGTATGTGTAAATTTCAGAGTTAAAACTTACACGGTTTACAAATTTTTAGTTTCCTACCACTAACGCTTATCTAGATCAACTAGAAACATTGAACTGATAACGTGAATTCGTGAAACATTGAACTGATAACGTGAATTCCGTAAAAAGTTTTTATTGTTACTCAGTCAAAGAATCAAGTTTGTGCATAGAACAATGATAACTTCTAAGAGATGGCGTTAGTCATATATTTTTCAATTTCATGTTATCAAATAAATAAAAATACGTCTTGATGCTGACATGCAAGTCGACTATTCATTTGAAAGGTTTCGCATAACCTTTCTGCGGGGATCCCCCTCAAGGGTCTTTGCGTTGATTTCAAAAAACTTTTTATTGAAAATTAAAGCATAGTATATGACATTTAAACATTGACATTTAAGTCAAAATTTTGGATGACATTTTGGCATAACCATGGCTCTGTCTCACCAATAAGTCGAATAATTTCATCTCCTTTAGTTCAGGAATCGATTGTGGATTGTTCTTATAGATCTGACTTTTCACTTATCCGAAAAAAAAATAGTTCAACGATGTTAAATCACATGATCTTGTTTACCAATTAACACCACCGTTTCTTGCAATAACTTGTTCAGAAAATTTTTCTTTCAATAAATCAATTGTTTCATTAGCAGCGCGAGGTGTAGCACCAGCCTGTTGAAACAAGCTATTCTCCAGATCAGTATTATTCAATTCTAAAATTTCAGCTATTATCTCACGATATCGAACATTATTTACAGTTACAGCTTCACCAGCAACAATCTGAAAGAGATACGGGCCAATTACTCCTCCTGAGCCCAATGTACATCGAACACTGATTCATTTAGGATGCAAAGACTTCTCATGAAACAATTGTGGATTTTCCTCACCTTAAATGCGGCAATTTTGTTTATTAGCATAGCCACCAATTTCAAAATGTTCTTCTTCAAAAGATGATTTTTTGAGAAAAATTATCTGTCTGTTTTTTGATCTAATTGACAAATGCCTGACGTTTTGAATGATTCAGTGGCTTTATTTCCTGTGTTAATTAAATTTTATGTCTCCAGAGCAAAATCCTTTCGTAAAATACACCATGTTTTGGATTCACTAAGTCGAAATTGCTATGAACGTCGACTAATGCAAACTTTTGGATCTTCAGTAACACTTTCACGTACTAGATCAATATGTTCTTGTGAACAATCATTATGACTATATAGTGATCTTCTCCCAAACCAGTTTCTTGAAATTTGTGAACAATTCGATTAATAAGGCTTTTAGACGGACTTGTGCAAACCGTAAATATCACGTAATTTTCTAAAAACATTTTTCACTGAACGTCCAGTTTCATAAAATAATTCAACAATTTTAACACGTTGTTGAATTGTGTACGAGTCCATTTTTATAAATGTCAAACATTACACATCTAAAATGAGATTAGACCTACGCAAATTCACAAAGCCATCAATAATTCAAACTAATATTTTTACGGCCAAATTATCCACTATTGAACTAATTGAATGAATAAATTGAAATCCTCTTAAATTCTATTAAAATCGACTTTCGCTTTCACGCCATCTCACCCAACTTATTTTTGGTTTTCCTTGACTTATTTGATCTATTATAAAATAAATTCAATTAAATTGTTATCAAACCAGACCATTTTTTTTGTAAACATGACCGAGAACTTTAAACAAACATTTTAACTATTTTTAAAGCAATGCTTAAGAAATCACTCTAACTCTCACAACTCGTCGACCGACTGTCATGTTTTTATTATATTCATATGTTTCGAGCATGCTGCAGCAGTGTTGTGTTTCATCACAGAGTGGCATGAATGAAAAACTAGCCCACGCAGATGTAATTTACAAATTCGTGAATGTTGTTATGTCGTCAATGATTTTAGAATAAATTATCGTGTCGTTACACCTTTGTTTTGAACGAAATTATCTATCGATAAGATATTCATGTGAAATTAAAAAAAATATTTAAATTTTGTATTGATTAAATATACTTTTTATCAGGGTTTAAATAAGTATGGAATCAAACAAAAATCCCGACATGATTTTTCCAAGTAATTTATATTGTTGGTGTGTTGGTAGCTTTTTTTTAATTCTTGAATAAAACACAGATGGCGTTGTGAATTTGCCTATTGAAAAACCCGGACTACACTCACTGCCGGAACTCATGCAAATTATCATGAACATCTGGCAAACCGAAAAATTGCCAGATGAATGGAAATGTGCTCTTATACACCCGCTGCACAAGAAAGGAGACAGAACAGATGTGAACCACTACAGAGGAATCTCCTTACTACAAGTTACTTACAAAATCTTCTCAGCATGGCTTCTCCAGAGAACACAGGAACAACTAGAATACAAAATTGGTGAGTATCAGGCAGGCTTTCGCCCTGGTCGCTCATGCACTGAACAAATCTTTAACTTAAAAACAATACTGAAATACAAAGCTATCAGGAACGTCCCAATCATCTGCACGTTCGTTGACTTCAAAAAAGCATACGACTGCGTTGACCGAAAATCTCTGTTCAACATCCTAGAAGAACAAGGACTCGACCCCAAAACACTACGATTGATCAAGCAGGCACTGACCGACACAATCTCTAAAGTGAAATTTATGGGAGAAATTTTCGAACCCTTCCTGATTAAAACCGGAGTACGCCAAGGAGATAGGTTATCCCCATTCCTCTTCAACCTGGTCCTGGACAAAGTCATAAGGGAATGGGAAAAGGAACTAAAAAATCAAGGACACTGGAAACCAATACGACTCGGACGAACCAAAAACAACATAGAAATATCATGCCTAGCCTTCGCAGACGACCTAACCATACTCGCAGACAATGAAAAAAGGGCAACCAAACAGATCGAAGTCCTCAAGGAATGTGCAGAGAAAGTTGGCCTACAAATCAAAAAATCGAATTCTTCTGCTCACAATTAAATATCCAAAATTTGAACAAGGAGTCAAGTCAACAGTACCATGGATCGCACAAGTCAGAGCTGATCTGGGAAAGGCACACATGGATCCGACAGAGATTGAGGATAGAAGAACGTAAAGACACAAAATACATATGTGGAACGTTACATCAGAGAGCGAAGTTTCGAGGGGATCGGGAACAAAGTGGACGGAGGAGAGAAAGAGAATCCACGGAGAAAGGATGAGAGAGGTGTGGAGGATCAGAAAGAGCACTCGAAAATGAGTCAGGATGCTTTGCGTGATCCAACCGGGTCTATACGCACCTAATAATAATATATACCTTACTAATATTATAAATGTAAAATTATGTTTGTCCTTCAATCATGCTCGAACGGATGGAAGAATTCTAATGAAATTTGGCATAGAAGATAGAAATATATATATAATAAAATAAAATTTAAAAAATACAATTTTTGTAATGTTACTACTTACAAGGACATTGGAGGGTGGGTTGTTGTTTGTTGCGCAGATAAAGGAATGAATAAGTACGTACCTACCGCTATTGTAACTGTAAAGCAATAGAAAAAATTCGAAAAAGTTCGAACCTCGCCGTTTCTTAGTTTCTAAAATGAAATTTCATTCTTCCGTTATAAATAAATTTTTCAATAACTTTTTCATTAAGCTTATTTCAGCGTATAACAGCAAACTAATTACCGATACGCTCGGTCGCAGGGAATCTACAGGGTTTTAGAAAGCAGTTAAACCCCCGAATTCTGACAACCAACAAAACATGTAACGCCAACGTCGAGATAAGATGGGCGTGGCGTACGGTCGCTGGAGGTAAACGTCCGACAAACGATGTAAAAATTGTGGCGAGAGAGACATTCTTCTACATTTGGAGATTTTAATTTTTGATAATATCTTAAAATAAGTTAAATGAAAGAAACTGAACGAAAAATCCTTAATCCCCTTCTCTTTCAGATCTTCTATGACAGCCTCTATCCATTGTTTCCTTGGTCTTCTTTTCGCTTGTAGCACTGCAGTCTTCTCGATTCTACTATCGTGTTTATTCTTGGATTCTTAAAAATATCATAAATATTCTCATTTGCTCTCATATACAAGCCATCTACCTTTTTTTCTCCAGTTATTCTTCTGATTATTCTACGTTCCCATCTTAACAGTTTCTCTTCTTCTTTCTTGTTTAGTACCCATGTCTCACATCCATTCAATGCAGTTGGTCTCAGTACTGTCTTATACATTCTTAATATGGTATTTCTGGATATGAATTTCGCTCTTATTATATGGTTCAAGGCTTGGTTCTGTTAGCTTTGATCAATCTTAGGTCTATCTCTTTCTCTTCTTCACACTTGTTTGTTATCCTTACGCCTAAGTGACAAAGTCTTCCACGTTTTCAAAAGTCATTCTTCCTAGTTCTGTATCCACTTCCACTTTCGAGACCTTTTCTTGTGTACCTTCTACTATCATTAGTTTGCTTTTCTTTTGATTGATTTTGAAACCGAACTTGTATGCTACTTCGACTAGTCTTTTTTGTCATTTTTTTCAATTCTTTCTCACTTCTCGCAATTATTGCAATATCATTCGCATAACCCACTATTTGATGACTTGATCGTTACTATTTTATAACAAGGAAATTACATTTTATATATAGAAGAAATCTGAAAAAAGGACCCAATTAAAAAAATCCAATTGAAAATGAATGTGCAACTTTTTGTATACCACACGTTATAGGTGAATGACCAGTACAATAAAAAAAATTCTTAATGAATCCTGATCATAAAAAATGCAATTATGTCACCTACGAGTTTTATAAACGACTAAAATTTGATTTACTTCCAATTAACTGTTATTATACGTGGGCAACTAAAAATTAACGCAATTATTTGATAAAGTAATGGTTTGTTAAATTGGTTTCGACACTTCACACATTTTTTCACATTGTTTCAAACGTACGAACGTTTGAACGAGTTAAAAAGTATTATATCAGTAAACGTTTTACTCTAGTTTGTAGTTCAATAACATCAAAATAGTTTTTTATATTTTAATTGTTTGCAGCACATATCAGAAGTCATTGTTATGTTCTGGCAAGGTAACTCGTACAAAACACGTCCTGTAATCCTATCAAATGTACATCACACATAGTATGTCCGAAAAATAACGGAACTTTTTAAATAAAAAAACGCAAATAATTATTTTGGCAAATTATTTTATCTTATTCAAAATACACCCCTTCCGCATCAATATACCGCCGTACACGCTGATCCCGTTGACGGAGATAAATCAGGTGAATACGCAGGATGTTAAAGTGCTCAGGCTTGTTTTTTCGCCAAAAATTCACTAACTTGACTTGACTTTGCGTTGTCTTCCACAGTATCACAACCGCCCTGGAATTGACTTATACCACTCGAACACTCGTGTACGGGATGATTGCTCAAATCATCATAATGTTTTTTATCAATTCAATTGTTTCTGTAAAAGTTTTACCCAGCTTGAAACAAAATTTAATACAGGGTTATCCATTTCGTGGTTCGGAAAATACAGCCCTATATTTTGACAACTGTCAAACTTAAATGTAATCCAAAGTGCGATTTGTTTAGTTTAAGGTAGTTCTAGCGTGATATAGTATAATCAGAGCATTTACTATTGTCAGAAATGCGAAGCCTCGGCAACCAGATATTCAGGAATACTAACAAATATTTTTGGTTATGATGATCTGGCAACGTTGCTCTGAGCACATCACAGTTATGATCGTCTGTGATCGATCGCCTTATTTATAAAAATTGTTAATATTAATTTAAAAAATGCCAAAGCAATTACGCCATAAAGGACAATTTTAAAAGAAAAAAAATTATCTAAAAAATTAAATAATGTTTCTGCCATACAGAAAGCAAAAGAAAAAAAGCTAAATCGATAGAAAAAAATGAAAGTGTCAATTCTAATCTCGGACAAGGAAGGCGTATCACAGAGTTATTAGAACTTGGAAAAAAAATTAAATGTTTTAAATGTAAACAAGTTTTATGCTTAGAACATTTAGAAAAAGAAAAAATTTTGGGCCTCAATTCCAAACTGTGGGTTAGATGTAAAAATTGTTCTTGTGTTACTCAAGTTATGACAGGTAAAGTACATGAAGGAAATACAAAATCACAGCTTTTTGATGTAAATTCTAAAGCTGTTCTCGGTAAATTTGTATTAATATAACTTTCTCGTTACTCTAATCTCTTTAATTAACTTAATCTCTCTTTACTCTACACTACTCGAGATAGCTGTACGCACAGCGTTGCCAGATTAATGTTCACCATCAAAATAACGCGTTGAAATTGTAAAATGACTAATTTTTTAAATTGTTATATCTCGTAAACAAAACGGCAAAGTGCTACTTTTTTTTATTTATTTTAAAAACATTTCTCTTTACTCTCGATTTCTCTTTACTGTCGAGAGATTTTTTAATACAACATAAAATAGTTGGGTGCAAAGGAGGAAAGTTTGACATATTATTGATTGATTTGTCCGTTACTTTGTGATAGTTCATTTTTTAAATCGAATAAAACAATGTTATACTTTGTTATCTATCACTTTTATTTTTAAATTTGTGTGACTAATTTCGTAAAACGATTTTACATTCTCAAACACTACTTTAAAATTAAGGTTTTTACCTTAAAAATAAAAGTGATAGATAACAAAGTATAAACTTGTTTTATTCGATTTAAGTTTGACATGCTTTAAATGGAGAGTGACCCTGAAAATTGCAAACTTTGTTATTAAATATCTCGCGTTCTAAACGGTAAAATAATCTTAAACTACATAATTTATTAGTAAATGTTATTCTTAATCTGTGACAAAAAATGGGCAAAATCTGTCGAAGAGGGGTTTACAATATGGGTCGTTTAACCACCGAACAACGTGTTAGAATTGTTAAAAGTTTACAAAAACAGTGATTCTGCCGTAGCTACGTTTTGCGTCTTACGAGCAGAATGTGGTCGATGTAATCGTCCTTCTGAGCGCACAATTTCGAAAACAGTCAATAATTTTAAAAATACTGGGTCTGTTATAAATATGATAAGACATGTTCAGCATCGTAATGCTTGCTCGATGGAGAATATCGCCGCTGTAAGCGAAAGTGTGACTGAAGACCCAAATTTATCAATTCCTCGGCGTTCACAGTCTCTGGGCTTATCCTACGGCACATTATAGCGTATTTTGCATTTGGACTTGCATCTTCATCCTTACAAAGTTCAACTCACGCAAGAATTGAAGCCCGCTGACAACGGGATGCGCCGAGCATACACCGATTGGGGGTTTAAACATTCACCTGATTTTTCGAAATCTATATATCGATAAGGCTCACTTCTCGCTCGGCGGGATATGGAAATAAGCAAAATTGATGTATATGGGGCTCTGAAAACCCACAAGTGATTGTGGAGAGTCCATTGCATCCGAAAAAGGTGAATGTTTGGGGTGCGTTATGGTCTGGTGGTGTCATTGACCCGTAGTTCTTCGAAAATGAAGAAGGAGTGGCTGTTAACGTCAATTCTGAGCGTTATAGCCGCATGATAAGCGATTATTTTTGGTCAGAAATGGAAGATTTCGATCTAAGCGATATGTGGTTCCAACAAGACGGCACCACAAGCCACACAACACGACCAATTTTGGCTTTATTGCGCAATTTGACTCCGTCGGACTTTTTCTTGTGGGGCTACGCGAAAGATCGTATTTACGTAGGCGATTCTCAAACTCTTGAGCAGTGGAAAACCAACATTCGTCAAGTTAAGGTCGAGATACCAGCCGAAATGTGTGGAAAAGTCATCGAAAGTGACCTCAAAAGGATTGAGTCGTGCAAGCGGTCACGTGGTGGACATTTAAATGATGTTGTATTCCACACTTAATCGCAAAGCCCAAGCAATAAAATAAAAACAAAATCATGGAAATGTCAATTCTTTGTAAGCTTTTTTAAAATTTACTTTTCGAAGCATAAAATGGATAACCATTTATTAGCTTTTTGTTACATCGTATTTTTGTGACGAGGTGATAAAAGTACTATCACTTTAAGCACTATAACTTGACAATTCGTCGATCGATTCTAATGATGGCAGTCTCGTTTTATCTCGCAGATATACAGCGTTCAGATTATATATTATTTCAATAGATGAGGCTGATAATTTTCTTTAAATTAAAAAAATCCAGTATTTTTCCGACATGTGTATTGTATGTCGCTAGTACAGTTCTATAGACCTGCAATATGCGGCCTAATATGTCTATGGGAATAACTATTTCTTGAAAACGTCGACGAAGTGATGTTAATGGATCATGTAAAATACTTTCACTTCTGCGCCCATATTTTGTTACGAACAAACGGGGCGCACACGATTTGAAGGCTTGGTATCTTAGTAAACGTATTGAACCGGCCTTACTGATTTTTTTAATTAGATCGAGCTGGAGAAATATACAAAAATATATCAAAATTGTTGTTTGGTTTATGTTGATAGATATAAAGAGTGGTCCAAAGTGTCAGAACTTTAAAATGATCCAATTTTAAGATTTCCCCCTCGGCTTTGTCTGATAAAGTACATTTTAAGTAATGTCTAAATGCTTGTGACGTGTTCATATATTTTTTTTTGGGGTTTTCATCACAATCTAAAACAAAAAATATCAAAATATCTTATATAAATAAAATATCACTGGGTAAAAACAGAAAACCAAACGGAGACAAATTTCTCAGTGATTCTTTTTTTGTAATCAATTTGTCTAACAAACAAAATGCTGCATTTGTCGTCGAAACACCGTCGAGTAAACGCTTTGAAAATGATGGATGAGATTCCATCGAAACGTCAGCGAAACCGTCCACCAGTGGATATTCAGCTAACTCGAGCTAACCCGAGAATCTATCATTACATTTTACACCCGTGAAAACATTCGTCAAAACATATATATATATATATATATATATATATATATATATATATATATATATATATATATATATACAACGAACAACGAACCGTACCGGAAGACTTTTAAGAAAACACAAAATAAGAACAGCATACAAATCTCACCGAACAATAGGCGCATCCTTGAGAAACCCGAAAGACAAGACCAGACTGGAAAATCAAGGAGTTTACCCCGTCTTGATATATTTTATTCATTATTTTCTAAACAAACCTGGTACTTACCCGAGGTTAGACGGCTCACGAACTGTCGAGACCTTTTACTGCATGTGATTGCAGCCACCATTCGACATGGTCGATTTATATGGTCATGGCTTTAGTCGTTCCCTTCATCCGCTCTTCAGGCGTTCAGCCTGAGCCCAGCTGATGACGGCTTAAGGCCAGAAACCGGTCCTGGTAGACGCTTGCTGGCGCTTTGAATGGCGGATGGGGGAACGACAAAGCACTAACGTGGAATGCGGGTGCATTTTCTTTGTTTTTATATATATATATATATATATATATATATATATATATATATATATATATATATATATATATATATATATATCGCCTAAGGTACTGGACGAGTCACGGGTGGTGGATAGTGAAAGTTCCATTAGATAATAATGGACAGCAGCGAATATCTCAAAATAAGCAGCCCCGAATCAAGGCAAAAAAATTAATCCACTTAGCAATTCAATCAAGCGGTTGAGTGGTCAGCGTCTGTTCACCAGTGGTGCGGCTGTGATTTAAATTCTGGAACTAACCCCTCCAGTCTTAACCTCTGAACCGTCATGGTTCAAACCTTTAATTCAAAGATGAAGCATTCTAGTAATTACAAAATTACCCCAGGAGGTAAACAATCCTCTGCCAGCTTTGCTGGTTCAACCGGACTTTCGGATTCTGGGGCGTCTGGCCAACGTCTGAAACCAAAAACAAAAAACTTTCTTTGGAGCGGTAAATATAAACTCTCTCCTGTGCCAAGGAAAACTACACGAATTACGGCAAACATTGAACCAGCAAAAAATCCAAATTTTAGCTCTGCAAGAAAGCAAGTTGGCAGATGATAACACCTTGGACTTTGGCAACTACAGACTTTTTAAAAGTAAAATGGACAAAAGAATACTCAAAAATACACCACATCCCGGTGTTGCTTTCGCTATCTCAAAAACCATTCTTGGTTCTATAACTAATGTCCATCCAGTAAATAATCGACTTATGACACTATCCCTCAAATGTGCTAACACAAACTATACATTAATCAATGCACACCTCCCAGTTAACGATGAAAATAAATCTAATCCTGAAAAAGTAAATAAGTCCTTTGAAATTCTGGAAAAGACTATCTCAAAAATTCCCTCTAACCATGTAAAAATCCTATTGACTAGGGAAATCAAGAAAGTACAGAAACACAATCGGCAGTTTCCTCGCTAAATGGACTAACCATATTTTTTTATTATTATTATTTCGTATATTAGCAGTCAGAATTACAATATTCTATAAGCTAATGTGATGGCTTGAGGGCTAGACTTCCCTATATTGGCGTGATGAGGTGACTCCCCCAACGACGAGTCCCCATTATCCTTCTATCAGGTCTGTTGGCCAGTTTCTTTTTAGTCTTCTATTATTTGTTGGATTCAAATCAGGCTGTAGTAGGGTGTTAGGATGGCTTTCCAGTTTGTGGTGACATTTTATGCTGCTGCTCTTGATCACGTCCTTAACATAGGGTATCTGGAGATCTTCGTCAAGAGTGTGGTTTGATATGTACCAAGGTGCGTCGGCAATCATTCGTAATATTTTGGACTGACATCTTTGGATAATGGCTAAATTTGATTTACTGGTACATCCCCAAAGTTCTATCCCATAAGTCCAAATTGACTTAATGATAGCCTTGTATAATAGAATTTTGTTATCTAAAGATAAGTTTGGTAAGTAAGCTTTTACTTTTAGGTCAATTTGTTTTCTTTTTTTGACTATATGGTTTTTCCACGTAACTTTACTGTCCAAGTGTATACCTAAATATTTTGTATGCGTGAATGTTGGGATTTCTACGTTATTAAAATGTAAGCTAGGGCACTGCCCTTTCCTGAGGGTAAAGTTGACTTGCGCTGATTTTGTCCCATTTATTTTAATTTTCCACTTTCGAGTCCAGGTTTGAATTGGGTTCAGGTGGGTTTGTAGTTTGTTTGAGGCTTCGACTGGGTTTATATTTGATGAAAGTATGACTGTGTCATCAGCAAATGTACCAATTGTGGTGTATTTTGTTATTGGGAGATCAGCCGTATAGAGTACGTAGAGCAAGGGGCCGATAACGCTGCCTTGTGGAACTCCCGATCTGATGGTATATTTTTCCGATGTGCTATCGTTTATTTTAACTTTGAATTTCCTTTCGATTAGATAGGATTTTAAGAGATGGTAATATGTTATAGGAAGAGATTTTTTGATTTTGAATAGTAGGCCATCATGCCAAACCCTGTCGAAAGCCTTACTGACATTTAGGAACACTGATGTACAGTATTGTTTGTTTTCTATTGCTCTATTTATTTCATGGGTTATGCGGTGAGTCTGTTACGTAGTTGAATGGTTTTGTCTAAAGCCAAACTGGTGTGCCGGAATCCAGTTTTCTGTATCGGGGTCAGTATTTATTCTGTTGAGTATAAGTCTTTCAAAAAGTTTTGACATAACAGTCAATAGACTTATAGGTCGGTATGATGAAGCTTCTGTCAGATCTTTTCCGGCTTTGAGTATTGGAATTATTAGAGCAGTTTTCAGTTGTTTAGGCCAGTAATTGCATTTCAACATAGCATTGAGTATGTAAGTGATTAATACTATCCCCTTTCTTGGAAGTTCCTTTAACATTTTAGGGGTAATTTTATCGATACCTGGAGCTTTTTTTGTATTCAGTAAACTAATTTCTCTTTTGACTTCTTTTGGAGTAGCAACCTGAATGGATGGTATGTCCGTCATGATGTCAGCCAATTCTCTTTCTATTTCCTCATCTAGTTCCTCGTCGTTTGGAGTAAATACTTCAGCAAAATATTTAGCAAGTACGGTCGTTTTTTCTTCGTCGCTTCTGGCCCAGTTACAATTTGGCATTTCTTCGTTGCGAATGGGTGTAGCTTGTATTTTAGGTTTTCTCTTATATTTGATTGGTTTCCAAATTGTATTTTCAAATCTGTTGAGCTTTGTAACATATTCTTGAAATGATCTTTTTCGAGCTTCTTTTAGTTTTAATTTCAAATTATTAATCGCTCTATTTAAGATAGTTTTATCTGACGGAGCCTGGGTTCGATGCCACTTGGCTCTCGCTTTCCGGTTTATAGCTATAAGTTTTTTTATCTGTAACGGGATATTATATCCTTAATTTGGCATGTCAGATTGAGGTGTTGCATGTTGTGCTGCCTCTATTAGGATACTGGTTAGCCTTGTTACTGCCTAATCGATTTCGTTCGGATTTTTAAGGGATACTTTTAGGTCTATTTTCTCATCGATTTTATTTTGGTATTTAGACCAATTTGTGTTTTTGTTGAAAAAATGACTAATTGTTGCGATTATTGGTGAGTGATCTGATGATAAGTCATAACTTGATACAACGTCCATGTATTCTGAGGAAATTCCATTGGTGATAAAGAAGTCTAATAGATCCGGTATTTTGTTATGATCAGATGGCCAATACGTAGGAGTACCTGTTGACAGGAACGAGTAATTCTGTTCTTGTATCAGATTTGATAGTTCTCTGCCTTTAGTAGTCGTCAGCCGTGATCCCCACAGAGTATGTTTGCTATTGTAGTCTCCACCTGCAATGAATTTCGGCCCTAATGTTTCAAAGAAATTCCCAAAATTATCTTTTTTTATTTGGTGTCGCGGTGGGCAATATACTGCAGCAATAGTTAATTCATATGGCATCAGTTTAGCTTTGACTACTGTGGCTTGCAGAAAATTCCCTTTATATTTAGGCATTTCATGGTGTTTAATAGTGTTTTTGATAATTACTGCTATTCCAGCATGTGCAGTGTTATGTGGGTGATTAGTAATATAAGTTATATAGCGTGGAATATGAAAATGTTTTATCTGTGAAATGCGTTTCAGTTACCAGCAGTACATCTACTGAATTTTGATGGAGAAATAATTCAACTTCATTTTTTTCGTTGTGGAAGGCCATTAGCATTCCAATGGGCAATTGTTAAGAATTTAGTGAATTTTGCTTATCAACGTTGTGAGCATATTAAGTACCATGCTATTTTGTTGGACGAGTTGCTGAAACATCGCCTTGAATTCCTCTAAGAATTTGCTGATTATATTTGAGTTGTCTTCGTTGTTAGTTTGATTAATGTTTCTATTGCCTGTTACATTTGCATAGCTAATATTTTGGCGAACGTGAGCTGTTGATTGGGTTGTATTATGTTGGATGTTGAGTCTGTTATTTGCATTATTTGGTTTTTCTGTAATTCTATGGTAGAATTCACATCCTCTGTAGCTTGCTGTATGTGGGCCTCCACAATGAGCACACTTTGCGGGTACGTTTTTACTTTTCTTGCAGCTGGATGTACTGTGTGGTCCACCACATTTTACACATACATAGGGTCGATTGCAGTACGTTTTTGTGTGTCCGTAATTTTGGCATCGCATACATTGAGCTATACCTCCAGTTTTTCTTGGTGGTTCTACTTGTATTATTTTATTCTGAAAAGTCTTTATTTTATAAATATCCTTGTTATTGTCTGCTGGCTCCAAGTCAACAAAGAATAGGTTTAATGGTTCTTTTGTTATTCGTTTTCTTCCGTTTAATATGTTCTTTACTTTATGTCCCTTCTGAGATAGTTCTTCTTTAATTTCGTTCAAATCAGTTGAATGATGTAGGTGCTTAATTACTACTCTGTATGCTCGCTCATCCTTGAGTTGATATGTATGGTGTATGATTTTGTTTTCCCTCAGAAATTGTATTAGTTTTCTATAAGTGTCTGGAACGTTGCTACTAATTTTTATTCTATTATCTGCTAGCGTTTTTGTACGGTATTGTTCATCTTCAACTATTTCCCCCAACTTGTTTCTCATTTTTTGATAGTTAGTTACCCCGTAAATAAATATTGGTGGTGGTTTTGGAATTATATTTTCTGGCTGCTTCTCATTGTTTCTTACTTCGTTATCTACAGGTAAGCTATTGAATATGTTGTTTAGTGGGACACTTTGTTGATTGTTTGGGTTTATTTTCCTCCTTTTGGTATGTTTCACGTTTTGCCATGGATGCTCAATATTTTCTTGATCATCTAGTTCATCATCACCAGTTGATGACATTCTGTAATAGTACTTATTATTATGTGTTGAAAGAAAATAACAAAACAAAAACCTCTAGGTGCCCAAACACGTATATAGATGAATTTCAAATTGACCATATTACCATTTCGTACCCCAATTATAAAGAGATTTTGACTGTTCAAGTCAGGAAAGAAGCTAGCATAGACACGGATCACTAGTTGATTAGAATCAAACTTAGCTTAAAACCTCGAAAACTTATTCAAAAGAGACTGCTAATACCAAAGTTCGACCCTACGCAAATAAAAAAATATTAAAATAGCCTTAAAGGTGGTCCCTTTACAAAAACGTAGAAAACATCCGTGGTGGAATGAAGTTTGCGAGCAAGCAGTATTAAGCCGAATTAAAGCATTCAAAGAGTGGAACAGTCAAAAATCAACAATAAATTATAACATCTTTAAGGAAGTAAGAAAAGAAACATCAAAGCTAATTAGATAAACGAAAAGAAAATATGAAAACAATCAACCTAATGAAATTAAAAAAAAATCCAAAAAAATAACACCCGAAATTTTTACAAAACATTTAAAACTAAATTAACAGGCTATCAACCCCAAAGTATTTGCTTCCAAAAGGAAAACGGACAATTAGCTCTAAATAATCAAGAAAATTGCAAAGAACTTACGAAATATTTTGAACAACTACTAAACTGTCCTGAGCCCTTAAAGAAATTACCAATACTAAACCCCAAACAAACAAACCCAGATTCATTACCACGGAATGAAGATGAAATAATTAGGCAAATCAAACGGCTTAAAAATAACTAAGCTTCTGGTGAAGAAGAACTAACACAAGATCAAAAGTTAAATTCATGGGTGACATCTCAGAGCCTTTCGAAATTAAAACTGGAGTGAGACAAGGAGATGGACTCTCGCCACTCTTATTTAAATGTGTTCTAGAAAAGGTAATACAGGAGTGGCGTGAAAAAAACTCGTCCCTGGATATTGACCAGCCCATTAAACTGGGGAGAACCAAAAAACAATCAAAACTGATTGTTTGGCGTTTGCTGATGATCTAGCAATTTTGGCTCAAGATATATTAACGGCACAAAAACAGATTGAAATCCTAAAAGAAACAGCAGAAAAGGTAGGACTCCAAATTTCCCTTTGAAAAAACACACTACATGACCTTCAACAGACTAGGAACACCATTTCTAAAAACAAAATATGGTAACATTAGACGAATCTGTCAATTCAAATATTTGGGTGAAATAATCATGGAAAACGGCTAAACAACATTTTTTGTGTAACAAAAAACTTCCTTTACTTACAGGTCGATCGAAATTGGCATTATAAAACTTAAATATTAAACATTTCTATCATTCCGCCATTTTCTATCAAGCACGTTTCAATACGTCGTCGGGTATTGTTCACTACATTTCCTGTTATTTTTTTTCAAGCATAACCAGATAGTGCTTTTCAGAATATTTAAAATTCTACTAGCGCCCCTAATGCTTGAGTGTGGATTCTCATTAAAATAACCAAGAACTAATTGAGTTGCTCGAAATTCACGAGAACGATGCTGATTAGGAAGTTTATTAACAGTTTTTGTTTTGATCAAAATATTGGTTTATGCAATAAACTGTAATATGATTGATGTTCGGTTCTAGATGTGTTCTATTAAATTCTTTTGCTGCTTCACGAAAAGTTCACGTGCCGTCACCAACTAATCTTATTATTTCTACTTTTTCTATATTTCTCTTTTTCAATAAATCATTATTGCCGTTTTAAATTACTATAACACAAATCAATCCGTCAAAGTGACATTTGTTCATTAGTTTACAATTTTTGTTTTCCATTGTATACATAGTTTTAATAACAATTTAGAAAATGTATAATATAAATATCACAAATATCTGGGACACCCAGTAATTTAGAACCCTAAAAATGGGTACAGTTTGTTTTAAGGTGGTGCTGGTCAAGAACCCGTTGTTAGTTTTTCTCTAAACCAAATCCTATTAGTACTACTCGAAAATGGGAGCTATAAAAGTTGACGCATTTGGCCATGATATTAGCAAAAAAAAACATGTGATACACTTTCACTTATTTCGGACACACTATATATATATATATATATATATATATATATATATATATATATATATATATATATATATATATATATATATATATATAGCTGAATAAAAGCTTACGCTTCAAATCGTCCAAGATTATGCACCACCTATAAGCCATAGGGATGAGGAAATTGAGGAATTTTATGATGATGTGGCCCAGCTTTTATACAAGGAGAGATGCAGATCAAAATCTTGATGGGTGATTTTAATGTCAGAATTGGAACCACAAGAACTGACGAAAATGCAACTGACCCATATGGAACTGGTGAGCGAGATAATAGAGGTGACAGATTGGTTGATCTGCTGAAGGACAAGAACTATATATTATGAATTCGTTCTATAAGAAAAATATCACCAGAAAATGGATACGGAAAAGTCCATCTGACCTCACAAGTGAAATTGACTACATCATGACCAATGATAAAACAATATTTACCAATTGTACTGTCCTTAACTATTTTGATGTAGGAAGTGACCACCGAATGGTACGACAAAAGTTAGGATTAACTGTCGAAGAGAACGCGAAAGAATGGTAAGATCAAAGAAGGGCAAAGTGGATTCTGGGAAACTGCTGGAGAGAGGAAGCGATATTGAGATTGCTTTGTCAAACCGGTTTGCTGTGTTACAAAATCCGGAGGAAGTGGAACTATTAGTTGAATATGAAGAAATCGTCAACAATGTGCTTCAAACGACTGCTACAAAAATCTCCAGTGAGACCATTGATTTAATGAAAAAATGGCGGGCAATGGGAAATGCAGGTAGTTCTTTTGGCCCATATATATATATATACATATATATATATATATATATATATATATATATATATATATATATATATATATATATATATATATATATATATATATAATATTACTATATATACTATATATAATATTACTATATATAATATTATTACTATATATAATATTACTATATATAATACTACAAATATTACACAAAGTGAAATTCAGGATAGAGGCTGTTTCAGACACAAGGTTAACGTTTGGAAGGTTGGCCAGAGAGAAAAATGTAGGAAGACTGGAACAACTTGGTCTGACGGAAGGAAACAAGCTCATAGCGAAAGAATGAAATCAGTATGGGCACAAAGGAAGGCTAACAACAACAAACGCCTCTAATTGTACTTCGCGTGGTCCACCAGGGCCCATACGTGAATAATAATAAATAATAATATATATATATATATATATATATATATATATATATATATATATATATATGTATATATATATATATATATATATATATATATATATATATGTATATATATATATATATATATATATATATATATATATATATATATATATATATATATATATATATATGTATATATGTATATATATATGTATATATATATATATGTATATATATATATATATATATATATATATATATATATATATATATATATATATATATATATGTATATATGTATATATATATGTATATATATATATGTATATATATATATATATATATATATATATATATATATATATATATATATATATGTATATATATATATATATATATATATATATATATATATATATATATATATATATATATATATATATATATATATATATATATATATATATATATAGTAGTGGGCGGACGGAGGACTGAATCTTAAATAATCCAGGGCCATTTATCATCAATAAATAAAAATACACCAATTTTGATTGATTATACTAAATTTGTGATACTTCTTTGTTTTAAAATTAAAAATTAAATAAGTAACCTAATACAGGATAGTTTGTTCAATATACATTTAATAGTTTTCCTAGATGTACTGGATTGAAATAAAGACTTACCGGCGTAGATTTTTTTTGACATATTTCTCAGTTGAACTAAATTGCTCTGATATTCCTCGACGATTTTGTCGATATCTTCCTCACTTTCAAAGGTTTTTATTGAAGTGGATTCTTTGTCACTATCACTTTCACCGGTTTTATTTGTATCATTTAAAATATCGTTACAATTTTCACTATCTTGTGACACTGAATAGGGTAATGTTACTTGTTCTAAAACACTATCATAGAAGACATTATCGTCAACTGACAAATTACTAAGTGAATTAGATTTTAATTCCTTTTTTGAGTCGCTGAACATTCCAAACAGAGAACCGTCATCTTCTCTTTCGATCAATAAGTTATCCAGCGATACGCTTTTCTTTAAAGTGCCTTCTCTATGAAGTACCATTTGTTTTCGTAAAGTTGTCGTGAAATCGTTTTCAATACGCTGAAAGTTTACGGGGTTGGATATCACTAGCTTTCTTTCGCTGAGCTTTTTCGTAAGTTTCCTCGTACGTCTCGGTACACTTGGACTTTCGTTTTTTTGATAAGGTTTTAACGTATTTAAATTGCTATCGTAAAATGATTTTGTCATCACCCTATAAAACTTTGAATCGTGAATCTCGAATGTGTCTCTAGCCTCAACTTCTTCTTCGTTCCCTTGATTGGTTTCCTTAGTTGCATCACTATCATTTATCACATCGTTTACCTTTATTTCTTCAGGTGCATTTTCTGCTTTTCGTTCTGGACTTTCGTGTTTATTATTTGATTCATTTCCTTCACCAGCACTTTCAGGTTTTACTTCTGATGTTGTTTGTGGTTCTTGCATCTGAGCTTCGTCAAATTTAAAATACGTGGTAAATTGTTTCGTTTTCGCGGTGCTTTGAGATCGATTTTGAGTCCTTTCTCTACCGATCAGATTTAATTTTGACATGCTGCCGAAAAAATTGAAACCGAGCATCTTGTTGCTTTTTTACAGCGTGTAAAAAGCAACAACATGAATAGGACTATATACAATGGTTTCGTGCTGACGATAAGCCCGAAAAATCATCATCTAAACCTCGTTTCGATAAGATATAAAAAGGTAGATAAGTTTGTTTTTAGAAAAAAAAAGGAGTTAATCAGAAATGTTATAAAAATCCTTAAGGCTTGATAACTCAATGTTTCTACGCAACCCATTAAGTCATCATTTCATATCACTTGTATAAATATAATAAAGTATATTTCAAGGCGTTTAGATAAATTTTGCTTGAATGAACATTTTAAATTAGTGGCAACCATGTTTGCAACAGTTGTTTTACTGGTTGCCTGTTTCTACAAAATTTAATTGACATCTAATAATTATGGATACTATTCATAAATATATTTCTTTAATGCAAAAAGCAAAAAGAAAGTAACGGTCAAAGAAATAAATACTCAAAATTAATTTTTAAGAAGAGAATACGTGGAATCTAAACCCCTAAATCCCCTCTGAAATATTATATAACAACCGGAAATGGGGCTCTAGTACTGTTTCTTCAAAGAAAATGTATGCTGAAAAAATAATTAAGGAGTACACGGACGTTTTTGAGGGTCTCGGTGAGCTGCAGCAAAAACACATTGCCGCTCCAACCATAAGCTGGATGCTAGGAATGGTCTATGGGAGGGGAGAGAGTAGGGAAACCACAATTATTAAATAACACCAGGTGAAGAAACACTGAAGACAAATGACGTTTCAACAAATAGAAACACTACTTCAAGCAGAAAGAAATACACCGTCTTATTTAGTCCATGATAAGACATTCTGGGTGGTGAAATTTGGTAATACTATCTTACTTTAATTGCTTTATCTTGCTTTAATTATTTTTAAAAAGTAATTACTATTTTCTTTTATCATTTTCCTTCTTACTATATAGGAGCATAATATACATACAATTTTAGTTTATTCACGCCATTATTATTACCAATCAACTAACAATTTACAAATAGCGACGATTTTGTGAAATGGACCTTTCCATTTGTTTAAATCCTTTATCAAAATTTCTATTTTCCATCATTATCAATTTTACAGTCGTATTCACTTCGGAGGCGATCATTTCACGAACTTTTCCATCGGATAATGTTCTAATACAATTCTATGTACGTTAAAGCTTTCCTGATGTCCACTCCAAAATGGATATAAAAACATAGAAGTTCCGGAATTAAAAACAGACCACGTCTTATATAAGGGTTTGGTTAATTGGCTTGTAGTAGTAGTAGTAGTAGTAGTAGTAGTAGTATTAAACAGGGAACCATACAACATGCCTGCAAAGACGCAGTGCTTTGAGACTTTCAATCAAGGATCCTCGAATCCACTTATAAGATTGATATCATTGGCAACTTTGTTAATGCTTTCGTTTTGCTGGTTGCCTATGATGCTTATAGACAATTAACTCCTTAGCATAAGCAAATACTCACCTCAAGCAGATTTCCAGCTGAAAGAGATCTTCTTTCTGATTTTCTCCTGGTCTTACGATTATTTTCAGGTCTCATTATATCAATGGCCTGTTGAAAACATTTAGTAGCATTAGACACTGACCCAGTAACATTTGGTTCTAGAACGAAGTCTGAAAGAGACTTGGAAAGCCTTTGATCGCGCTGTTCTTGCTTTGCCCGAAATTTACTATTTTGTTGTAATTCACGGAGAACTTGTGTGGTAATGTTTCCAGAAGATCGAGTTGTTCTTAACTGCTGGTTGTTCGCGGAAATTGTTTTTTGTTTGTCGGGTGAGACACGTAACGTAAACCTCGACGAATTATGCTTTTTTGAATCCTCACGTTTTTTAGGAACATCATCCGAACAGTAATAAGTAACTTTCATTATTTTAACACTGGCACTTCTTTTTACAGCCATTTTATTATTATTAAATGGAAAGCAAGCCATGCAATCCTTGCTCTTTATCTGTAGGTATACAACTCTCTACTTGATGTCCTTTATCAGATCAACATTTTGGTATTCCGGTTATCTTTAGACTTCATTATCGAAAATCCATTTTTTTAAATTCTATCTAATTCTTACATTGATGCCGAATTTATATTTTTAGTCATCCGACATCGATTTATTCACATTAATAAATAAGTAATCTTATACACTGTATTAATATATATCTTTATATATGTCATAATGTTCCTCTAATGATCAACACTTTTTACATAGCTTCATAAAAAGTGCTAATTAAATATCTTTATAAAGAGAGTTTGGCAACGTAGCCATATTAACTAAAGATAAACATACAACATATACATAAACATATATATGATTTGGTTATATTTAAATAGACCGCCATTTATTATCTGTCATCCTGTATGAAATAAAATTTCAGTCAGGATTTGTTCACAGTTGCCAACACCGTGAACCGTCAAAAGTGTCAAACGTCATGAGTGAGGGTGTAGTCAACATTATCCGGTAAATTTTTCGAAGAAAAGTGATTTTCCGAACCCGACAGTTTTTTGAACTATGTTTAGATAATCCAGGGACGTGTATATTAAGAAGAAATACAGTTATTAGGCTATATTACAAAAGATGACGTCTTTCTATAGAAGAGCCTTAGATACATTTTGGTCACCTGCAGTTTGGTTACCTCCAAACACTACGTGGGCTGATATCGCCCCTGAATCTAGTACTGAAATCCAACATGCAGACCACAGGGATCTCTGGTATCCACTGCCTTTGGCTTTCGTTCTGTTATTAATACGATATTTATTCGAAAAGTAAGTGAGGTTATGACAAATTTGTTTTCCTATTTCTTATCCCCGTTATCTCGGTCTATTTATCTTATGATATACATAGTACGTCGGAAAAATAACGACACTTTAAATAAAAAAGAACAATTAGTTATTTTGTCAAAATTATTTGATTTTCTTCAAAATTCATTCCTTCAGCATAAATGCTAGCAAAGATTTTTTGTCCTTTTTCGGAATCGCCTGAATAACCCTCGTCACGGCTTCTTGGATCTGTGGAACATTATCTTAAAACGTTCCTTTCATGGCCAGTTTGAGTTTCGGGAACGGGAAAAACGTAGTTACGCGGGAATAAATCAGGCAAATACGGAGGATTTTGAAGCACAGACTTATTTTTTCGCCAAAAATTCACGAACAACGACGGTACTGTGGCACAGACCTTTCCGTTTGTTTAAATCCTTTGTCAAAATTTCATGAATCATGTCTGTTGTCATATTTAATTCCTCCGCTTTCTATCTCACAGCCGCATTGTAAGTGATTATTTTACTTACTTTTTCCACCAACTCATCGAGATTTTCTTTTGGCTTGCTTGGCTTTGGGTAGTCTGCTAAAGGATCACAATCATCCTGAATTCGCGTATACCATTCAAATACACGTGTATGGAATAAGCAATTATCACCATACACATTTTGCATCAATTTAAATGTATCTGTAAATGGTTTATCTAGCTTGAAACGAAATTTAAGCTCTTTGTTTCATCTTGTTTTTGTGACAAAGTGACAAAAGTTACTGTCACTTTAAGGGCAATAACTTGACAATCTATTGATAGATTCTAATCATGGCGGTCTCGTTTTATAGAGGAGATATTCAGCTTTCAGGTTATATATTTTTTTAATAGATGGCGATAGTAATTTTCTTTAGATTGGAAAAGCTCCGTTATTTTTCTGACATACTGCCCATATTAAATAACAAGTTTAACAGTACTATGTTTAACATTAATAGTTAAATCAACTAATTTCTTATCAGTTTTTTTAAACAAAATCTCTTGTCTTGAAATAAAATCCTGTCCTCTCATAGATATTGGTTTGCGCCTGTAGGATTAAGTTTAGGAATTAAGAATAACAAACCGAAAAAAGCTCCGCCCAATCCAGTATTAGAAAAGGCATATTTCCATTCGAAAAGATGGAAACACAAACAGGTGGGTGCAGTCAATTTATTCCTCCGCATTACAGAGTGACTAATGTTAAATATTCCTTTTCAGATTCAAGGTTTAGCAAAGCAGTTAGATATTACGGAACGTCAGGTGGAGAGATGGTTGAGATTGAGAAAAGGACAGAATAAACCTTCGACGCTAACAAAATTCAGTGAAAATGCTTGGAGATGTGTTTATTATATATTTAGTTTTACCTATGGAATTATAATATTGTGGGATAAACCATGGCTGTGGGACATTAACGAATGTTGGTAAGTATTTTAATTGTTGTTTGTTACTCAATTTAGTTTGTGTGAGTTGATTCTGTACCAATAAGTTATCTTTTTGGCGGCTGAGGGTTAAAGGCAAAACAAATCGGAATGTACTAATTAAAGAATTATGTGATAACTGTTCATATATATATTGCAAATAAACACTATAGTAACATTCAATTTAAATTTGTTGTTGCGATCAGGTGATATTGAAATATTGGTATTTTTAATATTAAAAATAAATTTGTAAATTTTCATAATGAAAAAAGTAATTCTTACACTTTAGAATTGTCCTAATCTGAAAAACACTATTCCCAATTGTTATCATTGATTTTTTTCTTTTTAATAATTTTTTGAGCTTTGGAAAAGGATAAGGATCATGTAGAGCTAAATTAGGAGAATATGGAGAGTGTTTGATAATTTCAAAGTTGATTTAATTGATTTTTTACAAGGAAAAATAATACTTTTGACATCGGAAAGCATACATCGTTGAGTTTTTACAATTTTGACTCTATTGACTCCGAGATTTATTTTACCAGCTCCTTTTTATTCCTAACCTCATTTTGTATTCTGTCTACACTTAAATCACTGACAGTTTTTAATAGTTGGCTTGGATGATTGTGGACAACTTATCATGAATTTCTGTACCAGACTTTATTTTCAAACTAAATGCTATAAATACTAATAAATCGTTTTTGTCGTATTAAAATTGCAAAACAATTTTTTTTTGCCATTTTAATATATTTCTTTATTATAACTAATTAAGGCTCTATTTGATTTGATACATGCATGCCAACGCTTGATTCAATCATCTATATACGCTTCGGCCTTCAGTTCCTTCAGTGAATTCTTTTTAATGTCCTCAATCGAGTCAAAACGCATTCCACGGAGCGGAAATTTGAGTTTGGAGAAGAGAAAAAAGTCGCGCGGAGTCATATCCGGCGAATACGGTGCTTGAGCGATCAATTTCGTCAGATGTTTGCTCAAAAAATCACGCACAATTAGAGTCGTATGAGATGACGCGTTTCATGTCCAGTATATCAACCATATATCGTGCAAAATGGGTTGCGAAGATTTATAAGAGATGCCAAGATCTTCTGTTATCTCTCTAATACCAACATGACGATTTTAAAGTACGATTTCAAGCATTATTTCTTATAAATAATCGAGTGTGTTTAAGAGGTGCTTTTAAAATATTTTTGTTATTCAGGAAGCATATAAACCAATAAAAAGTCCGGCGAACAAATCTCTATGATAGAACTAGAGGAAGAATGGTTTAAATGTTTTGGGGTTAGAGGTGCATCAGCAACTAAGGCTATTTAGCGACTGGACCTACAGCTTAACGTGGGTTCTTAACTATGGTCATTAGTTACCGACAATCCAGTCCAGCACCCCTCAGGTTATCAACCCTTAGTTAGGTGCTTACCGATAAGTCTTATCAGGAATCAACCGACTGGCGAATGACCAACGTAGAAAACTTCTCAAAAGGCATGCGGCCTTACCCAGCATTTAACTGGCGTGACTGAGGGATAAATCGTCGGATTTTACACTCTTGTCTAGAAACAATCATATATTTAAGTGTAGATATGTGTATGTAAGGGTATATGTGTGTGTGTGGGGTAGGAAGTAAATACAGACAGAAGAAAGAAAGAAAAACAACCATTCGAGCGTTGGAATCGAACCAACTTCCGCGCCAACTGCGGTTTCGGGACAGCAGCGAGAAGCCACCCCGTTCTCGTCGCAGCCAACGCGACCGTTGAATTAGAGGAAATGTTTGGTGATAAATGATGCCACCTTTAAATAATTCAACATAAAAAAATGAGATTTCCTTAGATCTTTAAAAAATTGTTTCGGTGGTAAATCTCTTTGAGTTTAGATTTCCTTAGTTTAAATGAATCCCAGTAACGTTGGTTACTGAACTAAATGAAGGCTATGTAGTTAAATATACTGATAATTAATGTGCTTCTTGAAAAATGTTGAAAATAATTTAACATCTTGATCAGGCGCAATCAGATCATGACGAAAACCAATATTAACCGTTATTTCTATATCGATTTAATATCGATGTTTGCATCGAATCCAAGCCTCGTAGCTTTTTATTAACAATAATCTGGTTTGAAAATTAAAATAGTGGTTTTAGTAAACACGATCGTTCCAAACTGTTATCATTAGCGCAAATTGTTTTCATTATTTACGTTTGTGACAAATTCTATAATTTCACGGAATCAAGCTGTAAATGTATTTAACTGTTCTTAAGTACTGTAAGTACTCATGTTAAAGAACTTACTAGCGTTTATTTTTTAAAGATTATTTTCGACTAAACTTTGTTCACCTATAATGTTTATATTTGATCGTTAGTAATGAAATTTGTTAAGTGTTCGTAGATTTATCGAAAATTGAAATATTAAAAGTGATATTTTCAATATTGTCAGAAATGATTTATTTTAAGCCAGTTAATTGTTGATTTTATCAGAATAAGTGAGATCAGGTGATAAAAACGCTTCCAATAATGTAAAGTAACAAGAAGTTTTATTCCTAAATAGGGGTTTGATTATTAATGTATATTAATGTACGAGATTATTTCTTGTTTACACTAAATGCAATCAATAGTTCAGTGGCGGCTTGTGAGGGAGGGCATTGGGGCGCCGCCTCTCCAGTATTTATCACAGTAAACAATTTTTCAGAGCAAAACACCATATTTTATTTCCATTCAGTTTCTTTCCTTTAACTTATTTTAAGATATTATTAAAAATTAAAATCTCCAACTGTAAAAGACCGTCTGTCGACCCATCACACCAAATAGCGGAAAAAATTCCATCCTCTCGCCACCATTTCTACATCGTTGGTCGGAAGTTCACCTCTAGCGAGCGTACGCCACGTCATCTTATCGCGTCGTTGGCGTTACATGTTTTGTTGGTTGCCAGAATTCGGAGGTTTAACTGCTTTCTAAAACATGCGATTTGGACGTAGATTCCTTGCGATCGCGCGATTCGGTAATTAGTTTTAATCGCTGATTTAACGGGCACGGTGTTTGATATGACTTGATAAGACTTGTTTTGATTTGGGATTTGCTACGTGTGTACACACTGAGTAGTATTTTTTAAATAAAAATAATCAACTTTTAATTGCAAACGTGAAGGTGTCTGATTTAAAACAGTTAATAATAACTAATTTAAGTTTGGAGAAGAAAGGTGTGTTTTCAGTGGAAATTTAAACTCCTTAAGCCTAGTACACACTATGGAATTTGGTTGCCAAATACTGTTTAGAAACTGTTCAAAAATATACGGGGTTCGTCACTCGAAGTGTTACCAACTTCGCGCTGCTGTAGCTGCCGAACAACTGATCACAGCGCTCTCAAAATTTGACAGACTTTAGTTTATAATATTGTTTACAAGTGTATGAAAGCTTATTGTTCTACGTCGTAACTGAAAAGAAATATTCGTAATGGAATTCAAACGTGTGTTTGCTTTGTATTTGGCAGGAAAATCGCAACCTGCTAGTGTTCGTGAGCTACAGCATTTACGTGTTAATAAAATATTTGTGTACCAAACCATTAAAATGATACTGGTAGCATTGCAAAATACCATAGAGGTGGTCATCAAAAATCCGCAACATCACCAGAAATAGTTCGAAATGTAAAGGGCATGAATTAAAAGAAATCCACGCCAGAGTGCAGCAAATTTGGCTAAATCGCTGAACGTGTCCGATTCAAGCGTACGCCGCATACTAAATTATATGAACTTAAGTTGAAGCCTTATAATATACAAAAAATACAAGATTTAACATCGACATAAAAGGCAACAAAGGCATTGAAAAGCATGCACGTAGCTCGAGAATTTGGTATTTTTTGATGAGAAAATGTTCTCTGTTCAGCCATGCTTAAACAAACAAAACGATCGTGTGTGGTTGAAGGCGAGTCCAGCGACAATTTGAACAATCGAGTTGCTATGTGTAAACAAGCGCCTACTTCTGTGATGGTGCTTGGGCTGGTGCTGTAACTGCAAATGGTCGCTCTCCGTTCGTTTTCATCGATCAGGGCGTTAAGATGAACCTACCAACAAAAGGTGTTAACCGATGCGTTCATCCTTTGGACACACAAACAATTAAGTTCCAACAACCGTTCAACATTTGTACAGGACGCGGCAGCATCCCATGAAGCTAATTTGACACAATTTTTACAAAAAATACGTTCCACAATGGTCCACGTTCCTCAATTATTCGCAACAATGGTCTCCATACTCACCAGGCTTGAATCCAATGGACTTCTCCATATGATCCATTTTGGAGGCCAAGGTCTCAACAAAAACATATGAGAGTTGAACACATACTAGAATTCCACAAACTCACTTTTGTGCACCATGCGATGCATTCATAGGAAGATTTGATGCCATCATCCACGCCAAAGGTGGCTATTTTGAATAGCAAGATATATTTTATGAAGTTTAATGTATTTTCAACACTGTCTAAAAATATTTAATAAAAGTATTTATAATGGACAAAACTACAGCATTTTTAATTTCTAACACATCGAGTGACAGACCCTGTATAGAGATTGTTTCTGAAGAGTTGATTTTTTCCGTTTTTGTTTCGACACCGTTCCGAGAGGTGGTTCTCGTTTTCTGCTGAAATCAGAAAAACGATACAATGTTGCGCAATATTTGTAAGTGTAAACGTGTAGAACAGTTTGTGAACGCAACACTCTCAAACAATTGTCGGCCAGGTGGAGTACTGAGTAAAACCCTTCATTAATAGAAAATTTACATACATTGACAGCCGATGAAATAAAAGTGGTAGCACTAACAGTGATATAAAAGAAATTTACTTAGACAAATGGGTTTTTGAAGAAAAAATAATTATCGATTATTTTTTCTTCAAAATTAGATTAGATAATCCTTGCGAAAAACTTAAAAAAATGTTTACAATTAATTTTAAACGAATTAAAGTTTAATTGTTCTATTGGAACCTTTGGTGTAAAACTCTAAACTTGAAGATTAAATCATCCCCTGACGATGCTAACATGACTAGCGAAATGTGCGTCGAGTAGTTTAAAAAAGTGATTTGGTGTTTAGTCGTAAATCTCATCAAGTTTAGAATTAAAGTTTATTAAATTTAAAATAAAATCACGTGACTGCGAAAGCGCCACGATTGGTTGCCATGTTTGTGACGTCATTATGTTAAAGTGTTTCCGCGTAAGTACAGTCAACGGCATTTACCTGTATATATATTGTCAGAATTATTGAAGTTTAGTGCAAAAAAATATTATTGGTCTCTAATTTAATTCAGTAATGTGTGACAAAGGGTTCATAAAGGCTAATTCTGATAATATACCAGGTGTGGATATTTTTATGGTCACGGATTTTCTCAAAAATGACATTCGGTTCAATTCAGCTGAAGTTCGATATATGTAAATATATCATAATGTAAATGTAAATAAGAAACAAAATATTTCTATTAAAGCCGGTCGCGTTGGTGCGGGCGCTGCTATGCCGAAACCGCACTGGAGCGGTAGTTGGTTCGATTCCAGCGCTCGGATGGTTGTTTTTCTTTCTTTCTTCTGTCTGTTTACTACCTAAATGGTTGTGATTGTTTCTAGGCAAGCGTTTAAAATCTGACTACGATTTACCCCTCAGTCATGCCAGTTAAAGGCTGGGTAAGGCCGGATGCCTTCTGAGAAGTGTTCTATGTTGGTCACTCGCCAGTCGGTAGGTTTCCTGATAGACTTATGGGTAGGCACATAACCAAGGGTTTATAGCCCGAGGGGGTGCTGGCCTGGTTTTGTCGGAAGCTGATGACCATGGTTCGGAACTCACGTTAAGCTGTAGGTCCAATTGCTAAATAGCCTAGTTGCTGATGCGCCTCTAACCCTAACACTTTACCCTTTTACCTTTTATATTTCTATTAAATACAATTAAATTATTTGTAGGGTGTCACGCGAAAGTTACGGTGACAGGGCTATAAGTTATGAAAGGACGTGTATGGCCAGAACATAAAGTTCTAAGTAAAGCTTATACTAAACTTAAATAGATTTGCCACTAAACGCCAAATCACTTTTTTTTAAGTGATGGAGATTAAATCCTTATGGAGATTAAATCATCCCCTGATGATGCTTACATGATTAGCGAAACGTGCGTCGAGAACTTTGAAAAAAGGTGATTTGGTGTGTAGTGGTAAATCTCTTTTGAGTTTAGTGTTTTACACCGAAGGTTCCAATAGAAGAATTGAAAGCTTATACATTTCCCTTAATTATTAATGAAAAACTAAGAAAAATTCATGAAACTCAATGTTATGATTGTGTAGCTTCAGGGAGTAATAAATACTTAAACATGAAAAAGTTGATAAAATATAAATAATGATGTTTTAGTTTTATATATATTTTTGATGACAGGTGGTTGTAAAAATTTGATGTTGCTTTGGGATTAATACGTCGTGCTGCTCGGAACCATGGATTTCGAAGTTTAATATCTTGTGCCACATTTAAAAACAATGTGGACAAAAGTGCACGGGTTTTTTCGGGAACTGTCGGGGCGTCAACCGTACTAGGTTTAAAAATGTATTTTTAAATTGATATGACTTTTTAATTATAAGGAAAAAATATTAATAAAAATAGTTTCGTTCCAAAACTACTATATATGATCGTTCCATTTATGGCATTTTTTCAAAACCCGTATTATACTACCTTACGCGGAAGAGACTATGCCTTTATAGTGGTTCGAGAGGAGACATATTAAAAAGTTAGAGTGGTGGAAGATTTTAAAATCTCAGTTTCAAAATTTCAATATCAGGTGAAATCGTTTTGCCTTAAATTAGTATTCCGTTTTTTAATTTTACTTCCAATCATTTTCAAGAGATTATCAAAATCAATCATCCTCAAGAAATTCCGGAAACTCGATCCATCTTCCAGCTTTAGTACATCCAACAGATTTTTTGTGTACGCATTTACAACTAAAACTTTTCGTGCTCACGTGCTTTGCTTGTTCCTTCTTTTATTTATTTCCTTTCTTTATTTAGTTCCTTTTTTTATTTTATTCGAGACACAATTCTGATTCGAATTGATTCTACAGTTGATGAAAGGAAAGGGCTAAGAATTAAGTTGGGTACCTAATATATAAAAAGGATTTATTGAACCACTTTATTAATAACTTTATATCAACAATGCCTTTCCAATGCCATATTTGTTAACGAACACATATATGCAAATGAATAATTTACATTATTTTATTGGTCATGCTTATGCAAATCATCGTTATAATTAAAATAGTAATATTCTTGGCAACGAAAAAGGTGTTTTATAAATACGAGATCATATATTGGTTTTTTACATTTAGTTTCTTAAAAATAACATCAATTCTAGGTTAACAAGGTAGATTTAATAAACAAACTTGTTCTTATCACACACTGATAAAATTGTTGTTACGTATGAACGATAAGCTGTCAAAATTCGGTCTGATAAAATTTCTTGTCTTCTTTGGGTACACGCATAGGTTTCAGCTTGCCAGAAGTACTACATTTCTCGGAATTGTGTGATTTCTCTTCTTCTAGGTATAAATGATTCAGTGATGTCACCAGTTCTTGGACAGTATCAGGTGGTTTCCATGGAGGCTCGATGGTATGAGATTGTGCGATGGTACCTTTGGTTATCTGCGGTGGGCGTTTTAGTACACTTTTTTCTGACCTGTATAGTGGATTACTTCTTATAATCATCCCCGAATTGTCCGATTTCCCTTCGTGAGGCCAGGATTTGTTGAAATCAGGTTGGATTGGGGATTTTATACCAGAAATTTTCAATGTTTTTACTTCGTGAACCGTTTTTGGTTGCGGTTTCTTGGTTATCACCAAACATTGTTCAAGTGCCTTGTATTTTGTTGAAGGCGCTTTGATTTCGCTACGATCTCGTCTTCTTATTTGCAGGAGATTCTCTTGAGATCGGGAGTGTTGCTTTGACAGAGCTTTTCCTTTGTTCACCTCTTCTTTCTTAGCGTTGTTTACTGTTCTTTGTTGTTTGATCGATTTCGAGTTTATGCTATCCTGGCGTTTCAAATGTGACGATTCCGGCAGTGGCAATTCTTTTTCTTCGTGTTTCTTTCGATGGATAAACGACTTTGCTCTGCGCAACATAATTCCAATTTCTTGACCGGATTATTTACCGACAAATACGGAGTTGGTTTAAGGAGATGCACCTGGCCGCCAGTGCTACGCTCTCGGAACTATCGTTAAATTTGATGTCTGGTGATAAGAGTCCTTATCAATAAGTTTTTTTTATGTCCTGCAATATCAGAACGATTATATTGTTTGTCGCTGCTGGAAAGCTCGATTTCGATTATGTGAAAAATGACGCATCTGTGCCTGTGTTTTTTTTTTATTGAACTCGAGTTGTTCTAATTTTAGGAATGTCAAAAAATTAAATATTTAGTCTGGTCAAATTTTTTGTTCTCGTTAGGTTTTCTTGGAGTTTTCAGATAGTCAGACCTGAACATTATTTTTCTTAGAAGTGTGGGATTTTTCCTCCAGGTATAATTGATTCAGTGTGGTCATGAATTCTTGAAAAGTATCAGTTGGTTTCCATGGAGGTTGGGTGGTATGAGGTCGAGTACTGATACCCTTGGTTTTCGGTAGTGGGCGTTTCAGAGCACTTTTTTCAGACCTATACAGTGGATTGTGCCTCATAATCATCTCTGAATTGTTGGATTTTCCTTCGTGAGGCCACGATTTGTTAAAACCAGGTTGGATAGGAGATTTGGTAGCAGGATTGTTCAGTGTTTTTGCTTTTTGAGTCCATTTTTCCGGCGTTTTCTTGGTGGTCTCTAAACATTGTTGCGCCGAAAGTTCTTTTATTTCACTTTTATGTCGTATTCTGATTTGCTGGTATTGAAAAATATCACATGGTTTCCATGGCGGTTCGGTGGTATGAGATCGAGTGGTGGTACCATTGGTTTTCTGTGGTGGGCGTTTCAGAGAACTTTTTTCATACTGGTACAGTGGGTTGTTTATCATAATTATCTCCGAATTATCGGATTTACCTTCGCGAGGCCAGGATTTGTTGAAATCAGAATCAGGTTGTTTTGACAAAGTTTTTTGTTTAATTATCTCTTTCTTTTTAGCGTTGTTCGTTGATATTTGTTGTCTATTTATTGATTTTGAGTTAATGCTACCTTGGCGTTTCACAAGTGACGATTCCGGCAGTGACAATTCTTTTTCTTCTTCGTGTCTCTTTCGAAGGATGAACGATTTTGCTCGGCGCAACATCTCGAATAAACTGAAATACCGACTTGGTGGAATGAAGGAAATGCACTGCTCGCCACCAGTGCTACACTACGTATGATTATAAGATTAGAATCAAGTTTAATATTGTTTGCCTCAACTTAGATTTCATGTAAAACGATAATGCATGTCCTTGGATTCGCGCGTGTTGCATGAGTTTTAAAAAATTAGGATTCATTGATGAATTATATTAAATATTAATGCTGATTAATTAATTTAATAGAACATTCATTCAACATTCAATAGAACTGAAAGAGTTACATTTGTTAGGCTAAGATAATTATATTGCTGGAATAGATTATTTTCTATTTATAATAAATTACATTCAGTATCAATTATGTGGATGAGATCACTAACAAGTTTCAAGAAATTAAATAATTAAGTATATATTAAAATCAAAAAAATTCCACTATATATAATGGAAATATAGAGGAAATTTTAGATATTAATTTTTTTTTATTTATTTAAAATTAACTTCCATCGGCTACCTCAGTTAAATTCAAGAAATTGGTTCTATTTTTAATGCTTGACTTTCCTTACCGATATTTTGTGATTGATTGCTACAAAGGCATATCTCTTGATTTAAATAATCTTGCTTGAGGCACAAACTTCGAGATATTATATTTAGCTATTTTATAGAGCATGTATGACTTTAGAGACCCCATTTTATAGAGAAGATGAACTTCGTAAAACCGAATATCGAGCAAGAACATGTTTGCCAAAAAAGTTATAATTTTTACTTTGATATTAATGATTTTGTTAAACTTAAAATTACCCGAAACCAAATCTCTGCGTTGCCGTCGTTGTGGATGTTTTGCCAGAACCAACTCTTGATTTTCACCGCTTAGGACTATCAAAATATATTTCATTTTTCATTTCCAGTGATTTTACTTGTTTAATTGTGGTATATGTGCTCGGTGTGGCTGTTAAATAACCAGACTGACGCTGCTGCAGAAGAAGTACGCATGCGCCAATTGCCAGCGACCAACAGCTGTTTGGCGTGAAGCCTTCTCTTTCGAATGCAGTATCTCTCGCTTCTGTAAACAAGTCCGTATAACCGTAGCCTTCGTTCGCTTAGAGTTGTTTTTTTTTGTTTCGCCGGAAAAATATTAAGTGTAACAATAGAGCAACGAATTGTGAAATGTTACTCGAAACTTGGAAAAACGAAGCGCCAATCCATGCACTGGAAGAGCCCAAATTCACCGAGAACCAAAAAGCTCGAATAAGTAAATCAAAAGGCAAAGCAGTGATGATTTTTTTTAGATATTCATGGGATTGTGCACCTTCATTGGGTTGCTAAAGGTCAGACTATTATTCAACATTACTACCTTCACTTTTTCACTGAACTCAGTGAAAGAATAAGGAAAAAACGACCCGAATTGTGGAAGGACAATTCATGGGCTTTCCACTAAGACAATGCGCCGGCTCATTTCGCATTGTCTGTCAAGAGGTTTCTAGCCAAGTAGAGCATTCCAGTGTTAGACTATCCGCCTTATTCACCGGATCTTGCGCCGTGCAACTATTATCTGTTTCCTATGGCGAAATCTGCATTAAAAGGAGCCAGATTTGAGTTAATATTTTCAACTCTTTTCTGATTCACATGCAGATCTTTCTGCCCTGCTTTGTATTGCCAAGCATACACCTTTCAATCAAGATATATTAACGGCACAAAAACAGATTGAAATCCTAAAAGAAACAGCAGAAAAGGTAGGACTCCAAATTTCCTTTGAAAAGACACAATACATGTCCTGCAACAGACTAAGAACACCACTTCTAAAAACAAAATATGGTAACATCGGACGAGTCTCTCAATTCAAATATTTGGGTGAAATAATCATGGAAAATGGGTTGGATAAACCGGCTAATAAGGTTAGATGTCAAAAAATGGAAACGGCATTGAGACTTACACAAAATATTTACAACAAAAAATGCATATCTAAAAACACAAAACTGAGACATTACAACACAGTTATTAAGCCAGAATGTCTATATGGGACAGAAACGCTCATTTTGAATAGAAAAAGAGACATCGAGGACATTGAAAAGAAGGAAAGAAAAATCTTAGGCCCCAAACTAATAAATAGCACAACATACCGATTTCGAGAAAACCAAGAAATTAAACAATACACAGATATACATAGCGATATGAGAAAAAGAAGACTTAAGTTTTACGGACTCATCAAACGGATAAATCCGAGTAGGCTAACTAGA
The DNA here is from genome assembly GCA_031761425.1 of Cosmopolites sordidus. Taxonomy (NCBI): domain Eukaryota; kingdom Metazoa; phylum Arthropoda; class Insecta; order Coleoptera; family Curculionidae; genus Cosmopolites; species Cosmopolites sordidus. Next base: position 367,695 of record JARFXV010001235.1, on the reverse strand, counting down.
CAAATAGTCGAATTTTATGAAAATAGGAGTAGAGCTAAAGTAGAAATAATTAAATGGATTGCTGCCATTAAAGAGGACCTAAGATCACCAAATATTACACAAAGTAAAATTTAGGATAGAGGCTGTTTCAGACACAAAGTTAACGTTTGAAAGGTTGGACAGAGAGAAAAATGTAGGAAGACCGGAACAACTTGGTCTGACGAAAGGAAAAAAGCTCATAGCGAAAGAATGAAGTTAGTATGGGCGCAAAGGAAGGCTAACAACAACAAACGCCTCTAACTGTACTTCGCGTGGTCCACTCGGGCCTATACGCGAATAATAATAAATATAATATATTTAAATAAATATATATATATATATATATATATATATATATATATATATATATATATATATATATATATATATATATATATATACTAGGGTAAGGTAATAGTTCACATTTAAAGAAAATAGTTATTTAATTTGTTATTTTGTATTGCAGGAATGGCTTCCCTCATCAGAGCCTCACCAGCGACATCTGGTGGTATTATATTTTCAACATGTCATTCTATTGGTCTTTGTGCGTATCGCAGTTCTTCGACGTCAAGCGTAAGGACTTCTGGCAGATGTTCATCCATCACATAGCCACCATTGTACTGATGGTCCTGTCATGGGTGGTCAACGTTTTCAGGATTGGAAGTTTGGTTCTGGTGGTTCACGATTGTGCCGATATATTTTTAGAGGTGAGTCAATTAACAAAAATATTGTAAGTTATTTTTCGTACTACTAATACTTGTTAGAATTTTCTAAATATTCTATAGATCACAGTTTGAACTGTTTACAGGACACAAATTAAACAGAGAAAATTGTTTGTGTTGTTTATTTTTACATTTTTATTTCAAAACAATGAACTAAAGTGCAAAAAATGTCATAGGTTTAAATATAAAAAAAAATAATTGATTTAATCAAAATATGAAATATTATACACGTGTATATTTAAATAACTATCGACAATCAAAACCCGCATCCATTAATATTTTTTTAGTACGATTTATGTTAATACTCATACTTCCCACAAGTATTATATTTTTAACCATAAATAAATTAATAATTTCAATTTCGAAATTGTTTGGTTTTGATTTTGACGATTTAACATTAATTATTCCCAATATGTATAAAAAATTATAGCATTTCCCCTCTGGTAATTCCTCTGTGGAGAATGGCAGGGCTCATTGTTTTATTTATTATCATTCACTGACGAGGGACCTAAAGACATCTCTGTTTCTCTAGTCAGACTCGTTTCAACTCCACTGCAACGCGAAATCTGAGTGAGACAGTAAACTCAAAGATATTTATTCGTGACGTGCGTTTGCTAACCATAATAGCATTATTAGGAGATGATTCATTCTATCTTCAGATTCAGAAAAAAGATAAATCATTGTTTAATTTCTTCTTTACCCTTATTTTTCTCTTAAAAGCACCTTATATACGCCTTCCAGGCACTGGGACTTCCTGTTTGTGGGATTATTTTAGTAAAAAAAATATATAAATTTTATTATGTTTCTTTTAAATGTATGTTTTATTTCCAGGCAGCAAAAATGACTAAATATTCAGGATATCAAAAAGTGTGTGATACAATATTTGCTATATTTACGGTTCTATGGATCATAACCAGGATAGGGCTATATCCATTTTGGATAATTTACAAGTATGTTAGGAAAATCCTCGATAAAGTTTTAAAAGTTCAATTTTTTCATAAATTTGTTTCAGCACTTCAATAGAAGCACCAAAATTAGTCCCTATGTTTCCAGCCTATTACATCTTCAACAGTTTACTGTGTATCTTGCTAGTCCTTCACATATTTTGGACTTACCTTATACTCAAAATAGTGTACAACTCGTTGAACGCTGGACAAATGGAGGGTGATATCAGGTCCAGCAGTGACGATTACAGTGCAGAGTCGAACAATTCGAACTCGTTAACAAATCACACCAAAACAGATTGAGGTGGTTATTGTTTTACATTCTGGAGTGGTAATGGTGTATAATGAGGGTCAACCACAAATTAAATAAAGACCCCTCGTGTACATGTTTTATATTTATCAAAAAAAAAATTTTGGCAGTTTTAATCTAGGAATACTTTACTGAACTCGAAAAAACTATATCGCACTTGCTATATATTGTGGTCAGTATTGGTATGAACATATAGTAAGTAGAAATTCACCCTACATCTTTCTTGTATCCAATATTTCGTTTTTTACTGAATTTTTATTTGATGTTGATGACCTATAGTACACCAATTCGGACCGCGATGTAAAACAACCAAATGGTAAATTTATGCATTTAAAAAACATATTCAAATCTTGCTATAAAGGACAATGAAAAGGAATAAATCCAAGTCATAGAATTGTTATAATTTAGTTTGTTTGAAGTCTTAATTTTAAGATAAATTCATTAGTAAAATAGTTCAAATGAACTACTTGGAATAATGATTTTTTTTGTAAGCACACAGTGTGATTTGTGAAAAAAGTATATCAGACTTCTTTCTCTAACTAATATCTGTTTGTTAAAATTTTTAATTGCACTATGGCAGTATATATTAGGATAAATATCGTTGAGGATTTTTCGATATACTTTGCATGGTTTTCAAATTGAGAAGCGTGTTTTTTTTATGAATCACTTAAAAATTGTAGTATTTAACTCGACTTAATGTAGGGAAAATATTTAAAAGAAAGGAGTACAGATATGTACTCCTGGAAAATCCAAAGATAAATATTTTGCTTTATTTATTAATATATAGTACATTTTCTCAGATTATCAAGAGAACAATGGGAGAATCATTCAGTTATAGTATTCGAAATATATTTATTGCATTCATTAAATCAGTCTTAGTTGTATCATCCTTTTGTTGGATATTCATTTAAAACAAGAATTAGAAGTTCTATTATATATTCGTTTTATATATTCGTTTGTTCAGAAGACTGAAATATTTTTATCTATCCTGATAATCTGAGGCTTATTTTTTTTTGTATCATTGTTATATATCTATTTTTGATAAATAATTTTCTTCTATCTCTCATTTTTCTGTTACATATTTTATTTTCACAGCTGTATCCTAGACTTAGTACATCTTTGTTGTAGTTTATGTAACTTGCAGGAAATTAAACAAACGTTTGTTTGAAGATCTACCTTTTAGGCGCAACAATTTTTTTGTCCAAATTTATCATTAATTTTTTATGTAGATTTTGGGTCATGCTGTGAGTTTTCGAAGATAGTGTACAAGATATTTCTTTTGTTTTTCGTTTTACATCACGCAATTCTCCAATATAAATCGATGTTACTATAAATAAAACAGTTCTTTTTATTTAAAAAAAAAAATGTATCAAAACAGCAGATGCTTTTCTGTTGTGTTATGTAATAAAAATTTTCAATTTTGACCAGTGCAGTTTATTTGACCTACAACTCTCCTAAGTCTATCAATTAATATGAAGTGTTAGAAAAAAGGTATTACTGAAGATACGTGAACTTTGAAGACCCTGTCCACTACATTTTATATGATGTTTTGCGTATGAAAAACTTTCCTATCGATGGGGGCCGCGTTTGTTGACAGTCGACATAAGATTTATTTGACCGAATATTTCTCAAGAGTGTTTAACACTGCAGTACTTGTGCCTTATATAAGAGGTACGGCGGCGGCCTCTCAGAATATCTTGTAATAACGAATAAGGTTAGTACGGTTTGAGCTGTTAATGTTACTGTATGTTGTCATTAAGTCTATAGTGTATCTGACGGATACTTTGCGAGTACTCTAGTAAGTATTATAAAATTTATATTTTTGATTTTTTCTTTGTGTTTTTGATATGTTTACATTGTCAATGCTTGATAACTCATTTTTAATTTAATTTTTTATAAATATGAATTTTAATAAAAATGAAAAAGGTGTATCTTATGGATACAACGCGAGTACCTTTGTATATTATGTATATTTGTATATTATATTTAGTCATCAGCGGTAATTTTTTTTCTTTAGGCAAAATGACTACAAACAAGTTTTGCAATCTGAAAAATGAAAAGGACAGTGAAGAAATACATAAACTTTTATTTGACAAATGGAGTGACGACGATGTGAATGAAGACCAAAAACCCCAAACCAATCCATTATGATGTCGAAGCGGAATATGATCTGAGAGAGTAGAAGAAAGCCAGGAAAATTCAGAATCTGAACAAAGTATTGCCGATTCTACTAGTGCTGAAGAATACGAAGAAAACGAATAAAAAAGCTACAAGAAAAAGTAATTAAAAAATTGTAGAGCGGTTTTCTTGGAGGAAGTTCCATTTCTTTCCAGAAAAAGAACTGCTAACCAAAATTTAGTCAAGAAACTTCCCGGTGTTATCGGCGATGCGAAAAATTCTACAAGTATCTTGGAATGCTGGCAGTGTCTCATTAGTGAAAATATGTTAGACTTAGTTGTGAAATGTACCAATCAATATATTGACAGTGTAAGGGAAAAGTACAGTCAGATCAGGGATACATCACCTACCGACAAAGTCGAAATTACAAAGGTGGGCACTACAAAGGTGGAAGATTAAATTTAAAAGATTTCTGGGAGACTTATTTCGTATGACAATGAGCCTGAAAAGATTCAGATTTTTGTTCCAATCAAGCAGATTTGATAAGTGCTGAAAGAAGAAAATATGACCGCTAAGCACCCATACGTAAAATTTTTTTACAACAGTTTGTTGTAAATTGTCAATCTTCATACTCAGTTGGTGAGAATGTCACACTAGATGAAAAACTTGAAGCTTTCAGAGGGAGATGTTCCTTTATCCAATATATTCCATCAAAACCCGCAAAATATGGAATACAAATTTTTTCTCTTGTCGATTCTAAGATGTTTTATACCTGTAACATTGAGATTTATAAAGAAAAGTAGCCCGAGGGTCCTTATTAGTTAAGCAACAAAAGTTTAGACGTGGTTGAGCGTATGATCACTCCCCTTATTTAATTCAGGTCGCAACATTACTGCCGACAATTGGTTTAGTGACGTTTCGCTTCTAGAGACACTAACAGATCATCGTTTGTCATTCGTTGGAACTTTAAGGAAGAATAAGTGGCAAATTCCTATACCACTAAAAGATATAAAAAAAAGAAACACTTGTATCTTACGTTGCTAGGTTCGTCTGAATAAGAGCAATAAAAAAATGTGTTCGCGAGTTCCAGCATGCATCATGACAGTGTTATAGATGAAGAAACTGGAATAAAGAAAAAGCCGGAAATAATCACTTATTACAATAAAACCAAAGCAGGAATCAGGAATGATAAAATGTATTCTGTTTGCAATATAGCTAGAAACAACCGACGATGGCCGACGGTGATTTTTTTTCAGTGTTAAATGTTGCCGGTATAAATACCCAGGTAATGGAAATGATCCACCACCTCATAGAATATTTTTGAACATTCTTGGGAGAGAACTTCTTTAAGAGCATCTTATACGAAGATCAACAACATCTTTGCCTATGATAATGCCTTTGCTTCTAAAAAAGTTTTTTTCAAAAACAAATACGCCAGATATGGAAAACGATGATAGCGGTGCAGGAAGTAATCAGCAGAACAATTCTCGAAAGCGTTGTAAACCTTGTCAAATGAAAAAAAAAGGACCTGACAAAATACAATTGTAAAACATGTGGTTCTTATCAAACAGAACTTTCGATACTGGGTACTCCGCACTGTACTCCGAGAGAGTAACTGTTTGGTGTGCAGTATCTCAAACTTGCATTATTGGGCCGTTTTTTTACGAGAGTGTTTGTTAACACAGCTCCCTATCTCGCCATGTTGCGTGATTATTTTCTACCAGAACTAAGAAGTCCACGCATTAACCTCAATGCACTTTGGTTCCAACAAGATGGGGCGACTTGCCATACGTCAAGAGCAAAAATGGCCTTTTTAAGGGAACATTTCCCTAGGCGCCTTATTACGTTGTGTGGGAAAATGTGGAATGGCCACCTCGGTCACCAGACTTTTCAGCTTGTAAATACTTTTTATGGGGCTATTTAAAATCCAAAGCTTACATAGACAAACCGCGAACTTTTGCCGAAACCATAACTAGATTTTGCTACCCATCTACAAGAATGCCTCGACAAAAATGAACGCCACCTAACTGATGTGATTTTCAACACCTGACTGTGTTATGGCAACTTACCACTAATGTATGTATAAAAGCAATAAATTTTGATATTCGTTTAAAAATAAGAGTGTCAATTTTTTCAAAAACACCGTACCTTCCTGCCGGACCCTGCATAATACGTACACAAGTTTTGTCATTTTATTTTTAGAGAATTCTCACGACACAAATGGCATGTTTTCTAGAATTTATCATGGTCTATCTCTGGGATACATGGCGAGCACCCGTGTTTGAATCTGAGCGCAAATAATGCAGTGTTAAACTCGATTAACTGAGTTTTTTCGTTGTTTTATAATAGTAGATGAAACTTGGATTCACCATTCCGCTCTAGAGACGAAGCAGTAGTCAGAACAGTGTGTGAGGACAGGTGAAAGTGCGTCAAAGAACAAAAACGGTTTCATCTGCAGAAAAAGTCATGGATATGGTTTTCTAGGATTCTCGTGGTGTGATGCTCATAGGCAATCTAGCAAAAGACAGGACCATCACGAGGGGGGGGGGGGGGCTGGTTATTACACTTTATTTCCCACTAAAATTTAAAATAAATAACCAATATATACTCAATTTGGACCATGTAAAACAACGGTCTATTTATGCATTTAAAAAAATATTCCATTCTTGTCCAGTAACAAATCGATGGTACCAATAAACTTGAAATTGATTCAGGAAAATATATAGTGAAAATCCAAATAAAAAGGTCAGATGATTGTTAGTATAATATATTTTTATAAATCTGATATATATTTGCAACTAAAATAAATTAAAGCATTAATACTGTAGAAATGAGACTTAAAATAGACTAGTATTACTAAATCTTAACATTAAGCACCATTATGAAATTAATTTGTACAAAATTAACGAAAAATATAATATATAGGATCTCGTTTTCTATAGAAAATATACTCTAAATAAAGTGTACATGAACGTTTATGTTGCTTTTTATGAGTAAATAAAGAAAACGTTAATAAGGAAAATAAGTTTTTAAAATATCAATATTGTTACGTTATATGTTTCTTTAGCAAGATTTTTAATTAAGAGTTTGCATGGATTAATTTTATGAAAAACAATAAAGGAAGACGTACAGTAAAATTTTGTGCTTTTCTTCTCTTACAGTTAAATCGTTTTAAGGCAATCGTTCAGTATTTAGATAATTTTTTCTAGTTTTAGAATTTACTAAGTCACATTTACTAGGGCATAAATCTTTGGTTGCTTATATACAGTACACTCACGACTAACTACAATTCAATATACCACTACTTGTAATTTTCCAACTTTAATATTTCATGTTCAGATCATATAGAGGTATATTTGTTGATAAATAAATGTTTTCTTTAAATTTAACTATAATTTACGATTAAGGCTACTGTATATATTGGCGGCACTGGCCTTATCATACCTAAACTACCCAAAATTACATAGATTGATTTAAAGGTCATAATGGGTCCCCTATTCTGAAGTCTATTTCTATATATCTTAAAGCTTCTTTATGGAATTTCTCGTTTACTTGGTAGGGTACAATACATATAGACGACACTATACAATCCTGAAACAAAATATTTTACTTTAAAGATTGTTAGTTACAATTACCATATTTTTTTTTGGGTCTTTTGCTAAGATGTAAAATTCAAAAAATATCTGTTCTTATGTAAACAAAAAATCACTGGGTAAAAAACAAAACGGAGACAAATTTCTCAGTGATTCTTTTTCTGTAATAAATTTGCATAACGAACAAAATTTAAGAAATAAACAAAAAACCAAACAGCACAACAGAATACCAAAAATGTGGTTTATAAAATTCCCTGCGAATGTGGCAAATTTTATATAGGTGAGACATCTAGACCGTTGGATGTTCGAATAAAACAACATAAAAACATTCTTAGAAAGAGCGATTTTAATAAATCTAGAATTTGTCAACATGCATGGGAATAGGGACATAAAATCAATTGGAATAATCCCAAAACGGTATTAAAAGAATCGGTAACAAAATATAGAAGATTAAAAGAAACCGCTATAATTAATTTAAATAAAAATAATTATTGATTGATTTGTCCGTTACTTTGTGATAGTTCATTTTTTAAAAAGGAATAAAACAATTTTTTACTTTGTTATCTATCACTTTTATTTTTAAATAAAATTTGTGTGACTATAGTCTATTTAAAACTCGGAGTTTTAAAGTAGTGTTTGAGAATATAAAGTCGTTTTACGAAACTATAGTCACACAAATTTAGTTTAAAAATAAAAGTGATAGATAACAAAGTAAAAAATTGTTTTATTCCTTTTTAAATAAAAAGAATTGTATTTCTATGCTTTCGGTAGATTTAAATTCAGTATGGTTCCCGATTCTAAAGAATACAATTAAAAACGTGTAAGTGTTTCAATACCCAATAATCACACAGTAAACCTCACCTAAATATTTTTTTTGGTAGTATGTCACTGTCATTAAAACTATTGTTGTCAATGTAAGTATCATTGACATATACACAAAATTTATTTACTTCCTATATTTTCAGTATATATAGAAATAAATATAATTTCTTTTTTAGATTCGTTTTGAAGACCTCCCGAAACGTTAGGCAAATTTTTTACAGAAAAAGAATCACTGAGAAGTTTTTGGAAAAAGATTTTTCCAATAAGAGCGTCAGAACTTTGGAACGTACTAGCAGCAACACTTTTTACAAACAGTGTGAAAATCCTTTATTCAGAATAAAAATCAGCTGAATATATCGCATGTGAGGCCTCAGGAATAGAAGTCTTCCAAATATATATTTGTCAATATCAATCTGAAGTTACTGAGCTACCGAAACGAGTCAAATATAAGGATAGTAAAGTGGAAATTAGACAGGAAAAAACATTTTTCATTAACCATTTGTGATGAATTTCCACCAAGCAGAAACTAACAAAATCCAAAAAACATACAGTTCTCACGAAAGCCATTTTCATAAGAGATAGTCATAACGAAGCAACTGCTGAAACAATATTATAAGTGCGTGATGCCTATAGTTTTGCATGAAAAAAAAAAGAGTAACAGTAATATCATGTTGTTTGAGCAAGAAATTGAAAAACAGCAAGAGGTAGATCTGAAAAACATATGTTAGGTGGATAAAAATAACAAAACCAAGTACAAGTGGGGACGAGAATTAGTCCAATGAGGTTCAACATATCTAAATTGTCACAATTATAGTTACTTATATATGATGTGTAGTGTAGTGTTACTAACTCCTTAAGCATTTATTAACCTAGCATTGATCTGTGACTCCTCAATGATCTGGTTGACGTCCAGTCTTTCCTCCAGTTCCGCCTCCTGCAACCACTGCGCAATCTCTGTTATGTACATATGACGTTGTAATACGTCACGGTTTCGAGTACGCCGTCCAATATATGACGTGACACCCTATAAAAGAAAAGGAAAAAACTCCTTTGCAATATTGTTTTGGGTATATTATTCGAATACCGACCCCAAAGGCAAAATCTATCTGGAATGCTTCCAGTAATTTTGGATCTGTGATCTGTCGTTCTAGGGAATTCCAATCAACAACAACTTCTTCGTGTAACATAAGTTCCTCTAAAATAAAAAGGTTAATAATTTTTCGATAAATCAATTTGACGGAAACATCACAGGACGCATCAGAAATCGTATTCTGAAGGGTAACAAAGCTAGTTACTCCCTACATTTTGTCCTAATAAAGTTAGCATGTATAAAACACTCATTCGGCCAGTAGCCACTTATGAACTTTGAACTTAAGAATTGATAGGTTGAAGAGAAATAGATTGAGGTTGAGAGAAATAGAACCGTTACAATAAAAGACACTGTCAAATAAAGTTGTAATAGCATACATAATTAGTAGAATAACTGTATGTGTTATTTAGTACTTTTGTTAACTGTTAAATAGTATGTACCATGCTTGTATCTTGGTTGGCTCTATTTTTATGACCAGATTTTCATGTTCTTGTTTCTAAATTTTTGTTAAATATTATGTTTACAGTATTTTTTAAAACTAAGTCTGATATTATGTTTTTCCTTTTTTGTGATATATTTATATTATACAGTTATTGTACTAATTACGTTTGTTATTACAATTTTATTTGCCAAACAGTGTCTGGTATTGAACGGCTCTTATTTCTCTGGCCACCACTATATCTATATATATCTATATATATATATATATATATATATATATATATATATATATATATATATATATATATATATATATATATATATATATCATCAGCCCGTGTCGATACACTGCAGGATGAAGGCCTATTCAACATGCTTCCAACTTTCACGATCCTGGGGTTTCCTCTGCCACTCTGGTCCAATATACTTAACGATGTCATCAATCCATCGTGCTTTCGGTGCTTCGCGGACGTTTGCTATCAAGCGGTATCCACTCCAGCATTTCCTTGGTTCATCTGTCATCCCATTGCCTCGCTATGTGGCCTGCCTATCTTCATTTCAATTGCTTTACTCTTCCAATGATGTCACAGACTTTCCTTTGTTCCCTGATCCATGCGCAGGACTTTTTGTCTCGTCTACACGAGAGAAAAGAAAGCAAGTTCACCCGTGGTCCACGTCGGTGCTTTGCTATTCCCTCATCCGCCCTTCCCCCATTCCGAGGGAATGGCAAAGCACTGATTATATATTCGATACGTGGAAAATTTGATCAGTAACTCCCTTGATGTAAAGCAGACGAACTTTGATGTTTTGGGACAATTCTCTAGTGGATTAGTGGGTGGGTAAAAATGCCTTTTTATTTGACGCACGTCATAGCCGTTTTGAATGAGTGTCGTTTCTAGGGAATTAAGTTCTATTTGCCTATGTTCATTGTCCGACAATCTTACAGATCTAGTAATTAAAGTTTTGACCACCGAATTTAATTGGGTTGGATGTGAGTTCCACGGGCGTAGCCAGGGGGGGGGCCAAATATTACCTAATATTATACCGAAAAAATACGAAGAGTGAAGAGAGTTAAATTGTGATGGATTTTTATGAACTTTAGAGCAATATCTTGAAAATAGATGAAGAAAATTCTGCACAATTGTACAAACGTATTGCACAAAAGTATTATCTGCACAATTAGTGCAGATAATACTTTTGAAACATAAAATAAGCGAAAATATATATGGGTCGTTCATAATAGCATAGCGGTTAACCATCACGGGGATACAGACTAGAATTGCCCCAATTGTTATATCACATCATGTAGGGCAATTGATTAAACCTTACCAGGTGTGACGGTTATTGATTCTTGATTTTTTTTAGAGATGGCGCTGGAAAAAAGGTCGCATCACATCTAATCATAAGAGACATCTGACATAAGAGTCATTTTGTTGCTACGACACTACCTTTCAAAACGCCATTAATGTTTAAACGATTTCGAGTTAGCGTCATATTTTTCGTGTGATAAATATTCGAGTTTCGAGCCAAATAAAGAGTATCTGCGGCACGTACTGCTTTTCTTGTTCAATCAAAAGGAAAAAACGAATGAAAGCCATTGTATATTTGTGGAAACTTATGGTGGCAACGTCTCAACGCAACAAAAAATTAAGAATTATTAACAGCCACACCTGATATAATGGTTACAGTTAATAAAATTGGTTAAAGCAATCTACATAAAATGTGTAACGTTGATAAATTGAAACAAAATTGTCTTTCCCTATAATAACGCTGGCTAAACCATCGATGGTTAATGATGCCTGAAACGAGTCTATTTTTAAAAGAATCATGAAAAACTATAAAGAAATAACGTTTTGTCTGAGTTACATTTTATTTTATTATATTAGTATCTCTGTTGTTTTGAATATTGTACTAATTAAATGTATTAGTATGAACTCACCATCCCTTTTGGAAGTTTGCTTTTTATACTGTATCCTAAATCGAAAGGCTTCCAGTACCGATGCTACCACAATAGTTAAAACAACCATGGTGAACAAGTAAAAGGTCATGAAGAACAGCCTCGAATATGGCGCTGATACCGCAGCATATGCATCCATAACAATAAACCAGTTGTTAACCACAGTCAACTCAAACAAAGTTACTCCCGATATGATTAAATCAGAAAAATTGTTCAGGTAGTAGTAGCCTATTCCCGAGCTTGAATTTGTGCCATATCTGTAGAAATCCTCTACAGTCGTGCCTCTAGAATAATATATAGAAATTAGGCTCGACAAAATATAAACCTGGGTCTACACCAATAAAAATGTATGTGTGTAGTATTTACTGTGCGTCGAAAATATTTACCGCTCAAAATTACCACACACAAATATTTATTGACTGTGTGTGCTCCGCCTGTGTGAGCAGGCTTTTTTGTAGTTTATACTTTTCTGTTTTGGTACAAATTTTCTTACGATTTTTATTTGTTCATTGTTTTATTTGTTAAATTGTTCATTGTTACAAATGCAGCAGACTTCTTCAACTTAATAATCTGCTGGGATATACTTTGACTACAATCAATTACTCAATAACTAATAAATTACTAAATAATAAATTTCAATATAGCCACATCACATATGTATCTTTTTGAAACAAAAACATTAACTTCACTTCGACAACACGTCCACAGATAAATCCGGTGCGCCGCAAATTCCTTTGCCGTTCGCGCGATAGGCAACAACAGAAGGTGTGTCGGAGCGTTTACATTGCCACGCACGCACACCATATACATCACATACAGCTTGCACAACGCAAATTTATATTGGTGTGGACCCAGCATAAGAATCACTGTGAAATCTTTGAGATACATATTAGGGTGTAACAAAAGTGTTGGCGTTTTTGAAGAACTTCCTAGTTCTTGTTCTAGGATCTGCAGCCACAGTTGCTTTTAAAACTTCGGCATCGAGAGGCCGTGGATGACCTGATCTTCCCCTATCTTTAAGACTCAGCAAACTCAAACAGCAAATCACTTTTAAGCTTCTTGATGCGCGTTTCACTAAGCATGTTAGTATCATGATTTGGTTAGCAAAACGCGCGCCGAGAAGGTTAAAAAAGTGATTTGGTGTTAAGTGGTAAATCTCTTCGAGTTTAATGTGTCACACCAAAGGTTCCAAAAGAGGAATTGATTCAAGACGCATGTCTGTCTTCCTCCCGGAACTTTTTGAACTCAAGCTGATCAGTGCGGAACGGTACGGCACCTTCCCCATCTACTTGGCAAATCGCACGAGCGATACCAGTCTCTTGAAGCCTTTTTAAGGAGGTACGAGCGAAAAATAACGAGTTTCCAAGTCTAAGAAATTCGATAATTGTGACAAAGGATATGTAATTGAACTGTGTTCAAAATTTGAAAATTATTCACCGTCTAGTTTTTTAGAAAAATGATATTTTCAAACCGTTTATACACAGTCTTTTATGGTAGAATCATTTCCGCGACGGATTTTTCTATTATTCCACTATTAATTTTCCAGCTCTATAAAATAAAAATATCATATGATAAAGTTTAATATTTGCAGAATGTTATTATGTATGAATAATTATTTAAATAACTGAAGTCAAACTTTTGTTTTCAACTTTCGATTGCTAATAACCAAACAACTCGACCAAAGCTCAGATAATGTCACGCGACCAGGTGAGAAAAAAAGAGATAGAGTTACAGCTAAAAAGAGAGATTACTATGTATGACATTTTTGAATTTGAGGTTAAGAAAGTTATTTTCTTACAGAATTTACCTTTGTATTTAGAATGCATATTTTTTAAATATAAATTTTCCATCTCATAAATCTCCATTCTCCATCGTATAAATATACACAATATACAGTGATGCGCTATTGCCACAACTTATCTTGTAGAACCGCCTGGATTAATAATAGTTAATAAAGTTAATTCGTTACTTTAATAAGAGTAAACACTTAAAGATTATCCTGGTCCTGTTTAACAAAAAACAAACCAACTGAGTAGTTAAGCGTATCTCAAAAATTCCAAAGCGATCAATTTGTTTCCATAACTTACATACAACAGTTTCTCAAATCATATTCTGAAAACAATTCCATTCCAAGGATGGCAAAGAAATAGTACATTACCATCATTACGATGGCTGTGGACCACATTAATGGCGATAAAAGTACAAGTGTCCCAAAAATATCCCTATATCGTTTTTTAATCTTGAACAATCGAAGTATCCTGTAAATATTAAGTTAGTAAAGTAAAATAAATATTAAAATCAGTTCTGAGCTGACAGCTAAAGCTCATTGGCTGTGATGTTCCAAAGCATTCACCACATAGCCTGGATTTTGCACTACCATATATATATATATATATATATATATATATATATATATATATATATATATATATATATATATATATATATATATATATATATATATATTAATAAACCATCCTCATAATATACTACATTAAGATATAAGAAGTTGACATATTTTTTGACTTTCAAAATCAAAAAATATGTCAACTAAAAACTAAACAAAGAATAACATATATGTTTTTTTATTCACATAATAATTTATAATTAATACTACTATAACGTAAATATAGTATATTAATGTATTATAAAAGCTGTACTGAGGATGGTTTGATAAAAAAAAAGACGAAACATTCACAAAATAAAATAATAATTGTTATTATTACAATTGACCCAAACCCAAAGAAAAACCAAAAAAATAATATTAAACGATCAAGAAAATACGTTTAATAAAATATTTGATGCATTTTTCACTTTCCTGAAGACGTTTCGTCAAAATCCATCATACCGTCGGATACTAGACGGTCGCAATTTTGTTACCTCGGGAACGCAGAGCGTATCGTGTTGGGTTGTGATTGGTCGATGTGTTTTGTTAGCTCCACCCCTTAGCACGTTGGATAGTGCTTGGATCTTCGGAGTTGGTGCAAATTGCGAAACAAGAACCAAACAACCCCGAAGATCCAACAAGACCTGTCTACCAACAAAGCAAAGACGCAAAGATTTGATTGAAAATGGGATTTTGGTGAAACATCGTCAAGAATGCGAAAATTCATAAAACTAACGGACTGAAACCCGGAAAAACAGTTCTAACATTTATGAAAGGTCTTTCAAATTGAGCGGTTTTTAAAATTCTTGAATAAAACCTAGAATTTGCGATAACCTCCTCAGGTCCAGGCAAATTTTAGCTTTTTTTTATTCCTCAACTTTTTTTGTCTCAATGCATCAAAAGAAAGCCCCAAAAATTCCCCCAACCCAGGACTTGGCGCGGGGGGGGGGGGGGGGGGGGGTCTATGTCTCCCACAGGAGACATTGGGCTAGAACATACCCAAAATTTACCAACCACCAGGTATTTTTGTGGTTAAAAAAGTATCATTTTCATTACTGCCAAAGTTGTATTTTTTAAAAATAATAACATACATACATATTTATAATTTATGATACAATTCGAGACAATTTCTTTCGGGTTGTAGACATAAATAAATTTTGCACGAGCTGCATCTAATACGCGCTTTGTTGGATGAACATCCAGGAAGCCTGCATCTGTTTTTTGTTACAGGATGCGGGAATTCAGGGAGATACAGGCTTTGCTGTATTCTTTGGGCATCAAGTGGGTGTGGTCTAGGAGTTCTTGGTTTTTTTTTTGCTGGCTCCACCAGCTCCGCCTCTTCCGGGACATAATCAGAATCCTCTTCAGATTCTGAGTAACGTTGCACGGGTCCATGCCTCAGGTAGTGCTTGTATTGAATTCTAAAATCGAGGTTATCCAAAATATCGTTTTTGGGAGTTCCCATGGCAAGCTGATCCGCGCGGTACTCAATCCAAGTTGCTGCTATTGCAAAATCAACAAGATGCGGTATGGTTCTCACTGTCCATTTACGAGTTCTTGCAGATACACCGCCCATGTTGACATTATAAGTTTTTACAGCAAACAGGCGAGCAACCTGGATTCGCTGACCCTCCTTTTTGCTCCAACCAGAGCACTGGTTTACTGGCTCGCATCCGTACTGATTTGACATCAGTACGACAGGCTTATTGTCCATCCATTTTATGACGGCTTGCTGCCCGTCACCACTGAGTACCTGCTCAATTTATCCTCTTGCTTCCCTTTTAATTTGTTTATTATCCTTCAACAATGCATTGACAGCTTTCGGCACGCGGCTACTTTGTATTGTGTCAGTCCCTTGACAGCTGTTCTCGGAAAACATGAGGTCCAATAACAGTGGAGAAGTGAAATACCTATCCATAAAAACAGATGATCCTTCAGGAACTGTCTCTAGTAATCTCATTACCGCTTTGCCCCCATTGTCTAATCTTTTAGTGTAGGTGCTGGTGGTGATGGGATCATCCTTTCCCTGGTAAAAAATAAATTTAATGGGATACCATTTGCTCCTGCATATACAAAAAGCTTTATTCCACAAGGATTTGGTTTGTTTCTGATTATCTGCCTTACTGGCATTTTTCCGGGACCATCTGCTCATCGATACAGACTATTTGTGGACGTAAATTCAGTCTATATCCTGTTCAAATCATTTGGAAGAGAGGCTCAACTTTCCAAAATTTATTGGCCTTTTTTAGTTCTTCGGTAATGTCACTGTCGTCCAGTAATTTTATATGACTTCTAATTGCCTTGTACCTTTCCCGAGGCATTACCTCAGCTATGCCCCTTTGTTTTATCCCTCGGTCCCAATACATTCTCATTCTGGGGGTATCCTAGGTACGTCATCATGATTGTCATAACGAGAAATGTTTTCATTTCATCAGGCGTTGTCTTGAGTAGCTTACTCTTTTCCAATAGATACTTTCTGTTTGTGTACTCACTTACAATATTGAAAAAATCGTCCGGAAGATATTTTCGGACATAATCATGGATAATAAATTTATTGCATAATTTGTCGGCGGTTCGTATTCAGGAGCTGGTTCTACAGGAAAAAAATTATTAGTTTTGGTCCAAGTTGTAGAAAAAGATTGGGAGTCTGAAGGGGCACTAGCTGCCAGTAAGTCACTTTACACTAATATCCTCCTCTCCGCCTTCGTCTTCCTCCTGGATGCCCTCATTGGCCTCAGGCAAGTAATCCGGATCGTCGTTGTTATCATCAGATAAATCCATATCACTCACGTTCCCATCCAAAATATCCTCTACAAACTGCTCAAATCTCTCTGAATCTGCAAAAAATATTTAGTTACCTTGAAAAAAAGAAAAATCACATATTTTGTGAAAATCATTCATTCTATAAGATAATGTTAATTTCAAATCAAAATATTAAATTACGATTCATTTTTGTTAGAAAAAAAGAGAATACTTTGCGTAATTCAAAATGTAAACAGAAAGTTCTAGAAAGAAACAACGTCTGCCTATCAGCCCAATGTCCCACACAGTGGACGTACAGATTTGTTATTGTTTTGCCAAATTTTGATAACAGTTATCGCAAGAACAAAAATATTCCTTCATTCTTTGATAATTTAATATTGCTTTCAAAAAATAAAATAAAATATAAAGATTTGTACAAAAAAAATATACTTACAAATAGAAATCCATTCAGAACGATTACGTCTAGAAGTCGCCATTTTGATATCAACACTAGAACTGATAACGAGGTGAGCCCACCAATCGTTTAGGGCAAGTAAAGACATCTGTTGAAAGCTTCTAGAACTAAAAACAGTGTTGCCAAGGTCTATAGGGAAGCAACTGTAGCCAAGGTCGCAGAAAAAGATTTGTGTCCCCTACAGGGGACAGCGGGCCTGAGAAGGTTAATTTCAAAGAACGTTTTATTGATAGCTAGCTGTACCCGGCCAGGCTCACTCTGGTTAAATAATTAAATCAAAATGAAACTAAATCGAAATTTATGAAAATTCAATTTAGCAAAGTGACAGCAGCTGTCAAGAAGGACGGTATCGGGCATAAGCAATGTTTAATATTGCGTGTGTTGCTGTTACGTTCAACAGATGGCTCTCCCATTACCGTAAAATATGTAGTATAGCGTGTGTTGCTTTTACGTCCAACAGATGGCCCTTTGATCCTTTCTTGTTCACCGTCCAGGACTTTTTCTCTCAATAAATCATTTGTTTCGTTGGCGGAGTGAGGTGTAGCTCCATTCTGTTGGAACCACATATCATACGAATCAATCATCCCACGATATCGAACACCATTCACAGTTACAGCTTCACCGGCATCATTCTGAAAGAAATACGGCCCAATTACATCTCCTGACCATAATGCGCACCAAACAGAGACTCGTTTAGGATGTAAAGGTTCCTCATGACTCAATCGTGGATTTTCCTCACCCCAAATGTGACAATTTTGTTTGTTAACATAGCCATCAATTTCAAAATGTGCTTCATCTGAAAAGATGACTTTTTGAGAAAAATCATCTGTTTGTTTTTTGATCTAATTGACAAATGCCTGACGTTTTGAATGATCCAGTGGTTTTAGTTCCTGCCTTATATGCCTTCAGAGCTAAATCCTTTCGTAAAATCCGCCATGTTGTGGATTCACTGAGTCCAAATTGTTGTGAAAGTCGACTAATGGAAATTTTTGCGTATTCAACAACACTTTAATATGCCCTTGTGAATGACCACTACGAGTACATATTGCTCTTCTTTAACCTTCCACCGAACCAGTATCTTAAAATTTCTGAATCACTCGATTGATAATGCTTTCAGATGGATGATTGTGCAAACCGTAAATATCACGTAATTTTCTAAAAACATTTTTCACTGAACGCCCATTTTCATAAAATAATTCAACAATTTTAACGTGTTGTTGTATTTTTAGGACTCCAATTTTATAAATGCACTTATTTATTACACACTTGCACTTATTAATTACACTTATAAAATGAGTCTAGACCTAGGAAAATTTAAAACGCCATCTCTGTTTTATTCACGAATTTAAAAACCCGCTCAATTCGAAAGACCCTTTATATACAATATATATATATATATATATATATATATATATATATATATATATATATATATATATATATATATATATATATATATATATATATATATATATATATAGTTGTCCTACCTTAAAGGCCTGAGGATCACGACAAAAGTAAATTTAGGAGCCATCAGTAAGAGTGCAGATCCCCAAATAGCCGACAAAGTTACCGTCAAGTCAAAAGTATTCCAACCTGATGAAATATACTCATTCCATCCGAAACTAATGATTCTTAAAAGAGCCTCCAATACAAATACTGAAAAAACAAGCATACTGACTAAATAAATAGCGATATTCAACTGGTTACTTACGAACATAAAATAGCCACGAATCCCATGAAGCACAGAAGTTTTTAGCTCCTTGTTCTAAGTTATCTGATGATTCCAATATCCTGAACAACATCGCTAACAAATTACCGATAATTAATATATCTATAATAACATTTTAAACTTTAAGAATCAGTCACAACTGTTATATATGTAGTTTCACTCTTACAGATTACATATTCGAAGTATTCCCAGGAGACTAGTCTTCGGGCCCCTCTGCATAAAGTCCGTAGTGGTGGCCAAGCTGCCGAAAACCATGGATCCGGTGGATCTTTCAATCTCCACCGCAACATTACTGCATCGTATATATTAATAAACTCGTCTTGAGTTAAAAGTCCAGTGTTTGATACATTCAACTGTCTAAATATAAGGAGAACATCGCGCTGACCTGAAAACATCGTATTTAACATGTGCACTGTTGATACCGAGATATGTAATTACTTGTTTTTGGTGAGTAATATCTCATTAACCCTTGAAACTGTTTAAACCGAACTGTATTGGGGTGCTGTCTGCTCACTAACAAACGAAAGGCCAGTTTACAAGCTTGGCGTTTGTGCAGTAACAGTTTCCTAAATTTATGCTTTTCGATGCCAGTGAATGTTTCATAAACTACGGCCAACATCTGTGAAAATAAAACAAAATAAATGATTAAAAAGGAATAAAACAATTTTATACTTTGTTATCTATCACTTTTATTTTTAAATTTGAGTCACTATAGTTTCGTAAAACGATTTTATATTCTCAAACACTACTTTAAAACTAAGGTTTTACAGCTGTTTATCTATCCTATGTACCTTATTTTTTTACTTTTATTGGGGTTCATTTTTATACAATGTTTTACGGATCTCCGAAATTCGCCACTATTTAAAATATTGTAAAAAATTAACCCCAATAAAAGTATAAAATTAAGTACATAGGATAGGTAAACAGCCGTAAAACCTTAGTTTTAGAGTAGTGTTTGAGAATGTAAAATTGTTTTACGAAAGTATAGTCACACAAATTTAAAAATAAAAGTGATAGAAAACAAAGTATAAAATTGTTTTATTCCTTTTTAAAAAATGAACTATCACAAAGTGAAGGACAAATCAATCAATAATTTAAAATAATATGATTTAACTTCATTGACATTTTTCTATTTCTTCTTGTAGTTCTTCTTCCAGCCCGCCAATAAACTTAAATTTAACATTCCTTTCCGATCCTATCGATCTCAAGCAGCCCCTTGCCGGTTATTGATGTGCATTAGTTCTTTTGCCCTGCCACTGTGTCTTTGATCCACCTCTCTTTTTGTTACCCCCATTCGTTCCTCCATGACTCTTCTTGATATTCGGTATACATATCCATATACCCACATTTATACCTGTTCCTTCAGTTCCCATTATTCATAGCTTCAAAAATTCTTTTGAGTACTCTTCTCTCAAATACTGTATATAGCTTTTCTGTTTACTACTGGCCGAATGAGTGTTTTATAGATGTTACTGTTCGTGTTCATTTGTATAAGTTTAGATCTTAGGGCAAATTCCAGAAGGAGAAAGTTGTGTTGTTACTCTTCATAATACGATATCTGAAATCTCCTGTCGTTTTGTTTTCGTCTAGTAGGCTTTCCAAATGCGTACATTCCTTCACAATTTCAATGTTTGCATCGCCGATCATGCAGTTCTATTCTCTTGTATTAGTTCTTTTTCATCACGTTTGTTTTGGATATATTTATTTATAGACACGCTCCTTTGCCTTTCAGCTTTATTTCATCATATATCTCTAATAATAATATTTTCGGTCATGACAATATATTTAGATCATCTATATATCCTACTATCTGTTTATTTAAATTTTTTATTTTGTTCCATGTAGGTCTTTGTCTGTTTCGCTGAAGACTTTGTCCAATACTATGTTAAACAGAACTGATGCCGACATCTCCTTGTCGCAAACTTTCTCCGATCTCAAATTTTACGGTGGTTTCTTGTCGGATTATTAAGATTCATCATCCGGGTTAATTTAATAAGCCCAGTTTCCTCCATGGAAATAATCCAAATAATGAATACCCTTATCCCGTATATTGCTGCTTTTATTTATTGATAATGGTGCGTATTTTCTCCAGAATGAAGCATGCAACATGGCTGCCGTCAGAAGACCACGATATCGTAAAATTATCACTAACTTTTTATGTCTGGAATAGACTCATATGGACCTGGATGGTATGTGGTAATATGTCAAAACCCGTTTAATTTGGGACAAAGGTAAGAAAAAGATTTATTCGAAGTTCCCATCTCTCTGGCAATTAGAAAAACCCTCCTAGAAAACCGTATATGTTTTGAGGTGGTTCAGTCATCAAGCCATTTTTCTACATCTCCGTAAATGTTGTAGTGGTTCGTGGAAAGTATGCATCGATGAAAACCAATGGTAGTCAGAGGGGCCAAGTCTGGTAAGTATGGTGGATGGGGCAAGAGTTCCCAACCAATTGCAGAAATGGTATCTTTGACAGCTTACGCTGTGTGTGATGGGAGCGTTGTGCTGCAAAATCATTTTTCCATGCCTTGTGCCCCGCTTTTCGCTTTTCCATCTGTCGGTTATTCAGCTGATGTGATACCCTGCCTTTTGCATCTTTCCCGCGGCTTGCAGATGATCACAAATGGTTCTCCGACCAACAATTAACCTTTGCCATTTGTTGTTAAGTTTGCATATCGTCTTCTTTCAATAATGCTTGTAATTCGGCACCTTCAATTTTTTTCGGTTGACCTGGGCGTTCTTTGTATTTTTAAGTCGAAATCACTATTTTTGAGTCGCCTAAACCAACGCCCACAAGCATCTTGCGTTGGGACATTGTCACCGTAAGTTTCCAAAAGTACACGACGGCTTTCACTCGCGTTTTTCTTTTAATTGGGCAAGATAAGCAGTGAGTGCCGCAAATGCTCTTTATTGGGGTCGAAATTTGACATGTTTACTAAACGAAAAAATATGACGCTAACTCGAAATCGTTTACACATCAATGGCGTTCATAACAAAAAAATGACATTGAGGGAATTAGATTGTGAACCGACCCTTGTTTCTAGCGCCATCTCTTATCACAAATTAAGAATTATTAACTGCCACACCTGGTAATTTAAAATTAAAAAACCATGTTGTCAGGTCATTAAGATTTTATGTAACTTCAGGAGAACTTAACACGAAACATAAAGGATTCTTGAACCATTTAATAATCAATAATGCACAACTAGTAGCATTTTTTTAAAGCAAACAACTGATTTTTTTTAAACAACAATAAAAATGCATTCCAGCAGGTAGATATATTGAAAAAGTTTGTATTACCCTTAGAGTATAATGTAGTTGCGAAAGACTTACCAAATTCATCAGGACGTATAAAACCGTCGAAATGTACGAGATGAAAAATACAGCACTCCACCTTGATGAAGCATATGATGGCATCATAACATCTGGAAAACTGAAATACAGGTCGATAATCAATCGGTATTAATAATAATTAAATTTTAAGATTTGTACATTATTTTACGTCTTATTCACCAGACTTGACACCAAGTAAGGTTCGTTATTCTGTAAATTATTAATTGTAGAATTTTTATATGTAAAAGCGATCGATCTATCCAAGCTGAGGCATTTTAGTACAGTATTTTTAAAACCAATATTCCAATTATATGTGGTTAATTTGTATCGTATACTGTTTACTGTTAACCATCTGTAAAGTGACCAATTTTTATATTTAGAGTGATAATATTTATTATTATTATTAAACTTATTATTCCCTTGTGAGATGTAAAGTGCCTGTGCTTTACTATATACAATATGCATGTTTGGTTTATAAACTCTCTACAAACTATGTCCATTCTTCACGGTTCTGTGCAATATTCCTTAGTTCCAGGATGTATTTTCTGGTATCTTTTGCTATTGTTTTCTTCCATGTGGTACGAGGTCTATCTCTTGTTCTTCTTCCAGGTGGGTTCTAGATGTCCTCATTTATATTTTTCTGTTCAATTCAGTAGCGGCTCATGGGTTTTTAAAGTGGGAAAGCGTAGAAGAAAATAGTGCAGTTGAAGATTTTTTTTTGCTTTCCCCTTCCTCCTTTTTACTTTTCATGCTATCGAAACCCTATACAGGAGGTAATCCAGGAAAATGAGTTAAAGGAAAGAAACTGAACGGAAATAAGATATGGTGTTTTGCTCTGAAAAATTGTTTACTGTGATAAATGCTGGAGGGGCGGCGCCTCAACGCCCTCTCTCGCGAGCCGCCATTGCTCCAATTATTTGCGAAAATTCTATGTTTGTGATTATTTTGGGCCACCAAATGTTCACTATATTTATCCAGATATTTACGTTTTAGAACCCTAAAGCAGCACTTTTTTCACTGTCGAATTGTAGAACTTCACTTTGTTGGATATGTTTAAAATTGTCGAGCGTCAAATTTTGTTCATGCTGGCAAAAATTTTTCTCGCCTTATTCATTCTTCGTTGCATGTTCGTTGTTTAAGCTGGCACTACCAAGGTAAGTAAGTTCTACGGCTTCTAATGGTGTCTTGTATATGGGCTGATAATATAACTTAAGGAAATTTTCCAGAAAATATCAGTCTTTGCGCCATACAATAATATTTCACCCTTTTCGTTCATTGGAACATTTTATGATCTGAACGAGGCAGAAATTAGGTGTGTTGAACTCTTGTCTTTATTTTGAAGATGATATATTTAGTTGTATTATTTATGATATGATATTTTAATGTAAAAACTCTAATATCAATTATTAACCTGATTTATTTTTATTAACATGTTTATCCCAGGTATTAAATTATTTGATTGATTCATAAATTATCAATATAAAAAGACTTACTTTGCGGTTGTTAGTAACACAAACATGCTGACAAAACTATCAGATAAGGTTCTAAAGTATAAATTTTCGTGACTGCTGAATAAAAAGTATCCTAAAACAAGCAACATTTTAAGATATGTTCAGTAAATTGAATAAACGACATATAATACCTAACAAAGCATAACTGCAAACGAAAAACATTAACAAAATCAACATATCCAAAATAGGAGGCAGAGACTGCAAGATTTGTCGTATGTATCTTCTCACACCTCCACAAGCTCGCGTGTCCACCAAAAAAATCGGTCTTAAAGCCCTTGTAACACGGAAATGTGATGACTGTCTTACAAGAACTGCTATTGCTTCAATCACCATAATCAATAGAGTGATACACTAAGAGGAAAAAGAAGTACATTACTATAAGCTGAAAAATCTTTAAAAGTTTTACGGTGTACCTTCACCATCGTTCTTTTGTGCCTTAAAATAGTTTTCCATCCTATCCATCTTAGTTTCAAAGCTAATTCTGCTCCAATTACCCCTATAAATAAATCAGAAGTTTATACTGTCACAAAAAAAGTGTAATACACGGTGGGCAATAAGTATCTGACCAATTTTAATCGATTAAAGAAACTTTTGCCACTGACCTTATAAAACCTTGCAACCACTATCAAAAAAGTTTTTATAGCACTTTTATTCTAACTTAAGTAAATTTAACCAGAGCCTTTTTCTATTAAACATGACTGTGTCACTTGTTGAAGTGTGTTATTTAAATATCAAATACTTATACGCCCACCCCCGTAATTTAAAATTTACCCAAACAAACTAATTCCAATATGCTATGGACTATGGTTGGCAGTTCAAATTGATCTACTGCAGGTTTTTCTACGAAAGCTAGTAACAGCAATATTATTGAAAATAGTAGATCGAATCCGTAGTACCATTTGTTGTGAACCAAAAGGTAAGCTGGTAAAGCTGAAGGATGACGTGGATGTGAATCAAATTTTTCATTGTTTTCTCCTTCCTGAAACCAATAAAAAAAATAACAATACAGATATATTATAATGTAGTTTAGGTCCACGAGGAGCAGTTTATTAATCAAGATATTTCCTATAGACTTCTATGACATTTTTTTTTCCTGCAAATGACCATGAAGTAAGATTACTGTAAGTGTGAAAAGGTTTCGCCTTGTAATTGTCTACCACGATCATTTTATCAATCCAGAAAAATCTATGGGAACTCAAAAAGCAAAGTGAATTTTAAAATAATACAAAGTATTGATTTTTTCATCCAAATTTATTGTTTCCTTCAAAGTAGCCCCCCCGTCCCCACTGTAATACACTTATTCCAACGGTTTTTCTAGTTTTTATATTCGACTTCTGGTATTTCTTTTAAAGCGGCTTGCCAATTCTTTTGAATGCGTCTATGGACTCGACACAGCGTCCTCGAAGTGATTTCTTCAATCGAGGGAATAGCAAAAGTCACAAGGCACCATATCTGGTGAATATGGTGCTTGTAGAATGGTTTTGTTTAATTTTTGAAGAAAAATTGACAAATAATTATTGCGGTGTGCGATGGTGTATTATCGTGATGGAAAAACCATGAATTGTTTTGCTACAAATCTGGATCTTGACGTATAACGTTTAAACAGTTTTCTTTATTAACATTTTTCACCGGCTGGAAGGAACTCTTTGTGGACAATACCACGGTAATCCAAGAAGCTTTGGTTTTGACATAGCTTCACACTTTCTAAACATTTTTATGAGCATAAGGTATTTCGTTTTTTTTATAGAAAATTTAATGTAAATTCTTTGTTCGAAAAATGTATCCACAAATTTCCGACTAGAATTTTTAACTATTACGAAAGATGCTATACTTTCTGGTTTAACAAGTGAAATGATGTTAACAAACTTAAAAAAAAATGTAGTTATATTTCAAGTCACTTTCAGATGTGTACATCTGCAGATGAAGGTTCTATAGAGAAATTCCTCACAACTGATGTCAAAGTTATGCAACACAACATATTACTAAATTATATACTATGGATTAAAATACAATAACTTCTAATCTTGAAGATATTTACCACTAAACACCAAAACACTTTTTTGAACTGCTCGACGCACGTTTCGCTAACCATGTTAGCATCATCCGGAGATGATTTAATCTAAATAGAACATATAAATAGAACATAGTTTAATCTTAGACAGTTTTTACAGTTTGGAGTATTTCGTGAAACGAAGTGTAGTTTAATGATTTACAAAAGTATTGAGATATTTTAAAAACGTATAATTTTCTGATAATGCTTGATTAACAAAAAGTGAGGCAGTTAATCTAGTGGGGTATGATGTTTTCATATGCAATATTAATAAACTCGCTATTTTAAATTTTAGCGTCACTTCAGTCGGTAAACGAGATTCCTTGAAACGGAAAAAACCACCACGATCGCCACCTGTAAGTTTCAAATTACACCTATATGGACGCAGACCAAAGATGAGAGTCGGAAGAGTGTTTTATATATATTTGGCCGTTTCCCATCTAGAATATTTTTAATGTTCTATTATGCTCAATATGTCATGCAAGTGTTTTTAGTACTTTTTGATAATGTTATATTATATGAAATAAAAAAAAGGCGACCGTGAGGTTGACATTTACTGTCAACAGAGGGAACTTAAATAAACTAACTCTAAAACAAACTTCTTATTGAAAGATGCGTTACTTCGACCATGCAAATAATGCTGCTATTTTAGCGTTAGTGTAGCTTCACTTTCATCATTATACGTAGACGTTTTACAGGGTTAACATATACAGTCAGTCAAGTCTCCATATCTAGCCTTTTTTTAATTTTCTTTTAAGTCTTTTTTTTTATTTCAGTTTAATTAGAAATATCTTTCAAAGTAAATATCTGCTAAGGAATAGTAAAAACTCCTAAGGAATAGTAAAAATAAAACTAAAATCGTGTGAAACACTTTAATTGAACAATGACAAATAAAACGATATTAGCAACAAAAAATTATATCAAAAAAGGCTCCGTACACTAACATTTCTTATGTTAAATTGCAACTTTCTTAAACGCTGAAACTTTGTATAATTGCCATTTGCTTTAATGATGGCATTAAGCCTTTTTGGAAGATACAAGCTTTCTTGGAACCTCTGGTGTAATGTTCTCCCACTCTTGCCTTATTTGATTTTTGGGATCTCTCTATTTCTAACTTGCAGAGTTCTCACGCGACGCTTTAATCCTTCCCACAACTGTTCTATTGGGTTAATGTCCGGTGATTACGGTGGTGTATGAAGTTGTTGGCGGACATTATGGATCATCCATTCACATACAAGTCTAGCAGGGTGCTTGGGATCGTTATCTTGTTGGAATAAATAACGACTCTCAAGGTCAAGTTTTTGAACACTTTGTTTTAAATTATTCCTTAGAATGTTTAAATAGCTATGTTGGTTCATAATACCATCAATGAAAACTAAATTGCCTATTCCCTTGGCTGACATGCACCCTCACAATAAAACATTACCTCCTCAACTTTTCACTGTAGGACAACACATTTTCAATTTTTAAAGCTGTATTTTTTTTCTCCAGACTTTATCCCGGCCATCAGACCCAAAAAGGTTAATTTTTGTTTTGTCACTAAATATAACGCTTTCCCAAAACTCATTGGTTTTATTAGCGTATTCTTGGGCAAATTGTAAACGTTTTGTTCGATTTTTTTCTGAAATGAATGGTTTTCTTCTCGCAACGCGTCCGTTATAACCCGCTCGATGCGAGCTGTTTCTAATTGTTTGACGACTAACATTTTTTGAAAACTCTTCCTTAATTTCTTCTGCAAGTTTTGGAGCGGTTATTTTAGAGTTGATTCTAATCTTTTTCTGAACACTGGACTCTTCCCGTGCAGTTAACTTACTGGGACGACCAGATCGTGGCCCCACTTTATAGCAACCGGTGACTTCGTCCTGATTTATTACTTACTGTACAGTGACGTGATTTTCCAATCATTTTGCCAATATTTCTAAAGGACCTTTTCTTTTTCCATAAATCTACGATTATTTTTCTAACAGAAATTGGAATTTCGCAATTTTTATCACTCATTTTGCTTCAACTACGAAAACACAGATTTAAAAGTGACACTTTTAAACAAGTATGATTCATTTATTTTAAGCGAAATTTGACACAGGCCAACTTGATAAACTATTAATAACTAATGATGCTGAATAGCATTTTACTAAAGTGTATGGAGATTTTTTGATATAGTTTTTTTGATGCTAATATCGTTTTATTTCCCGTTGTTCAAATAAAGTGTTTGAAATGAATTTAGGTTTATTTTTATTATTTCTTAGGAGATTGCCGATAGATACTTTGAAAGATATTTCTAACTGAACTTAAATAAAAAAATCTTAAAAAAGGTCTAGTTTATGGAGACTTTTTTGATTGAGTGTATGTATAGAATACTACACAGCTTTGCAGGTGTCGCATTGAGTTGTTCCTTGTTCATGTGTGTTTTATGGCAAATTGTGTGGTATGAGTGTTGGTCATAATGTAATCAATTTTGCCTATTTTACAATTGAGAATACTAACAAAATACAGTTTCCTTGGACGATACCTTATCTTGGTCTGATATATGTTGTACAGTGGTATGGTCATCATAGTAGTTTGCGGGATAATCATAAAGCAAATTAAGATGCAACTTAAGTATCATAGTATATAA
The DNA here is from genome assembly GCA_031761425.1 of Cosmopolites sordidus. Classification (NCBI taxonomy): domain Eukaryota; kingdom Metazoa; phylum Arthropoda; class Insecta; order Coleoptera; family Curculionidae; genus Cosmopolites; species Cosmopolites sordidus. Next base: position 338,837 of record JARFXV010001235.1, on the reverse strand, counting down.
AATAATTCATAAATCAGTGGGTTTATTAATATTTGATTTAAATAAAATGTATTGCGTACAGTTTACAACATTATAACTAATTCCAATTCTCTATCGCCATCACGTCAGATAATGCGTCAGTGTTATCACTACAACATTCTTTAGAATGGAATTTGTTACAAAAATATGTAAAATATGCGTATTTCTGACCAAGCACGTCTAAAAAGGAACATACATACAAAAACATAATTTTTAAACTAACATGCATGGAAGCGTTGATAACAAACTTAACTTTTAAGATATTTTGTGTTCATATATTAAATTCGAAAAAGACGTTTAATAAGTCCTTAGAAAAAGATAGAAAAACAAATTATTTAAAGTACATTTTTCGACATAATTTCCCTTTAGCTCTATGTACTTTTCAAAGCGTTTCTCCTTTTTTAAGCCGTTTAAAAAGTAAGATTTCGGAAGGTTCTCAAAATAGGCATCTCTTTGGGCGATGACCTCATCGTTCGATGTGAACCGTTATCCGCTGATCCAATAAAAAATAGTCAATGGGGGCCAAATCCGGTGAATACTGTGTATGTGGTAAGAATTCGAACTTTAATTCAATGATTTTGGCCATGAAAACTGTACAGGTTTGCATCCGTGTATTGTCTTGGTGGAAGAGGATCTTTTTTTTTTCAAATGAGGACGATCTTTGTTGATTTCTTCGCTTATCCGGTGCAATAACGACGCATAATACTCTCCAGTTATTGTTTTTTCTTTTTCCAAGTAATCGATGAAGATGATTCCCCTATGGTGGTGGAGATCCCAAAAAATGGTGGCCATAACCTTGCCGGTCGATTTCACAGTCTTCGCCTTCAAAAAACCCAGTGTTTTGATTGTCCCTTTGTCTCTGGAGTGTAGTAGTGTATCCATTTTCGTTCACTGTTATGTATCGACGCAGAAACCAGCGCCAAAACAGCCTCAGAGTCGACTACACGATTGTGTTTATTCTCCACTGAGAGTAACTTCCAACTCCAAAGAGAGTCTTCAGACAAGCATTGAGAATGCCAAGTCTGACCTTGGTGAAACGTCTGCACGTTCCCAACAAACGGGATACAAACGATCGGATGTACTCCCGGACTAATAGTCTCATATATATATATATATATATATATATATATATATATATATATATATATATATATATATATATATATATATATATTTGGCGTCCCTCTTGTTTAGGCTTCCCTGCTTTTCGATCTCTATGTCTTCTCTCACTAGGCGTGACCGAAAATGCTTTATGTTGGCTATTTCGTTGCAATCATCAAAGTTAAATTTGTGGCCTGTTTCTAGTTGGTGTTGGAATAATGCCGATGTTGTTTGCTTGTTCCGTATGCTTACTTTATGTTCCTCGATTCTGGCAGATATTTTTCGGTTTGTTTGTCCGATGTAGATTTTGTTACAGCCTGAGCATGGGATGCGGTACACTCCTTGACAACGCTCTATACTTGCCGCCAACGTGGAAAAGCGTTCTTAGACCAGCAGACCCGGACAGCACAACGTCCAGAGCACGACTGGAAACAAAGACGTTGCAAACGTCTCAGGGGGCGGAGCTAGCGCCAGTGCCAGACAATCGCTACCGACTAAGACCGAGGCCAGAAGACATAAATATTACACGGCGAACCGATCTCTCTCAGACAGTCACGAACCTCGCGACGGTAAGCATTGAAGGTGCAACTGAAGATGCAACTAACAATAGGGTTTTGGATGCATATGAAAGCATTCAGGTAGAAAAATGTAATAAAGGGCCTATTCCGTTCAGTCAACTTTTTTAATTATTAATGTAAAGATCAGAAAAGTTCACGGTTCATTTTTTCTTTTTTTTTGTCCTTTTTTTTACACGCTTCATTAGGTAGGTAGTACGCTTCCTAGGTAGTAATAGGTTATCGTATAAATAGAACATAGTATAGTTTTAGAATTAGATTATATAATCTCCCGATGATGGTTAGCGAAGCATGCGTCGAGAGCTGTAAAAAAAGTGATTTGGTATTCATTGGTAAATCTCTTTGAGTTTAGTATTTCACACCGAAGGTTCTAATAGAAGAATTAATATGTAGAGTATTGTAATTTATTATTTTCATTCTAAACCAATCTGTTTCTATTTTGTTTTTCATCACCGCTATCGATCAATCTGATTACGAAATCTTAAAATATTTGTAGCTTAACAATTAAAACAAAGCATAATTGCCTAGATCAGGTTTATTTAGCGGTTTTATAAGGAATTTCAACAAAGCTTTTTTTGATAATTTGAATAAAACTAATATGTACTTAAGATTATTTTTATTTATTTGCTATTTTTAACTTTTTAATCACGTTTTTGACGTGATGATAGTTTTATCTCATCAACGCCACGTCAGATGACATTCCTTTGCCAAATGATTGCTGGGAAGTGTTTTTATAAACCTTTACTCTAACATAGCTCGCAAGAAAGTAACACAACCGTATCAAATTCCAGGAGTTACAGGAATAAATCAATTAGATTATGATATTTTTAGAAAAAACACCACAATTTCGAGATACTTTCCTAACGATTCAAATCATAGCTTCCAAAATAAGATGGCTAGTTTAAATTTTATGGTAAATAGATTAATTAATTTTCATTTAAATAAAGATAATTATAACAAAGAATTAAAATATATTAGGGAGGTATTTGAAGTGAATGGTTATAATAAGAATATTGTAGATAAATTAATTAGAAAACATAAGTTCAGAAAATTATTGAAAGAGTCTTCGACTTTTCAAAAGGATCAGAACACAAAAAAATCATGGTATATAATCAACATGCAATCGAACATGACCACAGTATAGATATTAGTAATTTAAGATTAATTAAAAGTGTTAATAATAATAGGGCTTTGGATGCATATGAAAGCATTCAAATAGAAAAATGTAAGAAAATCATGAACCGAGATAAAGGACCTATTCCGTTCAGTCAACTTTTTCAATTATTAATGTAAGGCTCAGTAACCTTCACGGTTCATGATTTTTACACGCTTCGTTAGGTAGGGTTTTCATATAAATAGAACATAGTTTAGTCTTAGATTTTGATTAAATCATCCCCTGATGATGCTAACGTGGTTAGCGAAACGTGCGTCGAGAAGTTAAAAAAAAAAGTGATTTGATGTTTAGTGGTAAACCTCTTCAAGTTTAATAAATTAATTGTTTAACAAATTTAGGCATCATTCCATATTAAAATCATCTTCCAACGGGTACGGATTAATAACTCCCTCTCATTATTCGCGATGTTTCTCTATTCACAGTTTTCGTCTTCTAGTCATCAATTTTTATTTTCTGTTAATCTCTCCATTTTATCTTGGCCTGTATCTTCTCCTCTTGCCTTATATACTACTTTTCAGTATTTTTTTGCGACTCGATCCTTCTGTATTTTCTAAAAGTATGTCTTGGCCATCTCAATCTTTGGGATTTCACAATTTATATGATATCCGAATCACTATAAAGCTGCTTCAACTTCTGGTTTGTTGTTCTCTTAATCCTGCCGTCAGCTCTTTTACTCCTTTCTTGACTCCATACTCCCAACATTCTTTCCTCTACCGCTTTCAAAGTCCATATCTCACTTGTAAATGTACCTTTTGGTTTTATAACGGTTTTTTTTTAATATTCTCCTCGATAATCGATACCTTTTTACATACGTTTGAATCAATTTTCATAGCGCTTTTGCCATTCCGATTAAGGTATCTCTAAAACATGCATTTTGAACGTTGGAAAAAATGGTAACCAACCATTGAAGACTTCTGGAAAACAAATGGTTGTGTACCATTCAGAACTGACCGTTCTACGATTCTCTGGTGGCACTGTAATCACATGCCCATTTATTCCAAAAAAAAGGCCATTTGCTTCGAAGTGCTTCTTGCGCGAACAACTTTTGTTGGGTTTGGCTCATTTTGAAAAACCCATAGAGTCGACTGCTGTTTACTTTCGGGCTCATACGCATAGATCCAAAATTCATCGTCTCTGTAGATGTTATATAGGGCTTTTGACGCACCACGATTGTATTTTTTGAGCATTTCTTTGCAGTGATGAGTAGTAACGAATAGTGAGTAAATAATTAATGAGATGGGGGAGGGCCAATTTGGTGCAATAGTCAGCTTGTTCATTATCCAATATGCCTGCATGACCAGGGATCCAGAAGAAATTTATTCCCGACCCTCGACTAGAATTCCTGGATAAGAGAAAGAATGTCAACAATCAGAGGCGAAGATAGGGAAGAATCCAGAGATTGGAGGGAACTCAATGACTCAGACCAGATAAGCCAATTGGATGTGGGGCGGATGTTACGATATATCAACGATATCATTTTTATAAACGTTAACTATTCACTTTACCAAATGTCACCGAAAAAAAATACAGCTGTCAAATAAAAGTCATATTAGCTGTCATTTTCAAAAACGGTAACTATTCGCTTTCCCAAATGTCAAACCAAAACAAATACAGCTGTCAAAAAAGCTCACTGTTGAAATACGAAGTAATCTCGTAAGTGAATAAAATTAAAGTCTTTGTCGGTGACAAATAATTTACAATACTTAAACGATTTCATTCGGAATTATTTGATGTGATAAACTAAACTCACCTCTAAAAATATAGCAGCTTCATGATAATTCATCTCCCAGTGATCTACCTCATTATTATCCACATCCCTGGATAAGCTTGATCTACTTCCCATTTCATCGATTGGATCTAAAAATTACCAATTTTATTACTATTTAATCTGGTTTATTTTTACCGACAAACATAAAGATTTTTAATGAAACTCACAGAGAAGCATCAACGTTTATGTCATAGCAATAAAAGGAGATTCAATTTAGATTTGAGACTTATTTTACATGTTCATATATCCTAATTATCACCGAATTAAAAAAAAGCTAAAGTGCGTTTAATTCAGAAAACAAGACCTTATATTATATTGTCATAAAGGTGTCACAAATAAGGAAAAAAAATAAAGGTGGGTAAATAAGATAAAGGTTTTTATCTAAGCATGCTGCGTAAAAGCTATTGTACAACACGTACTTCGATTGGATCCGTACGAAACATTGTTGATGTTTTCCGAAAATCTTTTGTAACCATCGTCATCAGGGGATCCTCTTGCTTCAGCCATGAAATCGTGTCTAACTGTCAAAAACATATGATCGATGAGTCATAGTATTACATTTAACAGGAATCCCGTACGTTATTTATTTGTAAACAATGACAGGTGTTTCAAAAAAGGTATAAATATTGGTTATATTAAGTTTTATATTGATAATTGATACGTACGTATATTTTAATATAAAAAAAACAATGAATGTTATGCAATCCGCGTGACAGATAAGGGTTTAAATAGTTGCCTGAGATTTTATAGGTATGATATTTCAACTTACGATTGATTACGGTTCGAGATATAGAATTACACAAAAAGTTCCCAGAATAATCCTTAATTCCCCTGTAACTAACTAAAAGGCGGTCATTAAGGAACATATTAACTGGTGTACATGGAAAACTACAATAGACAATGAATTCATTAGAATATTAAATGCATTGATAAAGTTCGCTTAAAATATACCACAAGGTTGATAACTGTTGGACTGCACTGATATTAATATTAATATGGACAAGTAGAAGGTTTTGAAATGTATCAGGAATTTATCTTTATTTCTTGTGATAATTGTTACCAGCCTATAGTATTTAATTGATGGTATAGTACAGTAAATAGTTGAGTTGAGATGTGATATAAGAATATTGCCCTTATATTATATAAAGATCAGTGTTATTGTTGTATTCTTATTAGATAATTTCGTTTTATTTCTCTTACGTACTTAGACCATATAAACTGATTTATTTGGAACAGTATTTTGTATTTTTAGTTTTTTTTTCGTGATACACTCCTTGTATATGATATAGAATTATGTCCACTAATAAATAACTCAGGAAATTGTATTTGTCAAAGTGATAGGTTTCATTTTTGTCAATTATTAATGAAATTCCAATAGATTTTGTCTCAATATTGTTGCATTTTCAGATGCGCTCACAAATGTTTGATCAATAACTATCTTAGTTTACGTTTCTGAAACAGTTGTTAACATAAAATTTTTAAGAGTTATGGAGAATCAAAAACAAGATTACGATCCCCCCAATGATGTAAAGTTAGTGAAGACCGTCTGCAAAAAACAAGACAATGAACAATCTCAGATTTCAATCAGCGAGTTTCTAAATTTCCTGAAAACTGCATATCAGGTACAGGATTCCATCGAGGGAATATTGATGCAGGGTGGCATGGTTGAAGCTGTTACTTGGCTCAAGGCCAAAGAAGCTGAATTTTCTAAAAAAATAAAATCCATTTCAATTCAGACGTCAGAGAGTTCGTTGCAGAAAGGTTCAGGAGATGATAAAAAGGGTCACTATTTTAATAAATAACGCTGAACTGTTGAGTTAAGGTACGGCGTATTTTCAGATTTATCTAAACGGAGAAATTCAATAAGTAATCCTGGACATGACTCTGATATATTAAAGAAAAAACTTGGCGAAGTATTATCTGAAGGTTTGTTAGATTCGATTTTACCATATCTGACGCAAAATTCTGCTTCGGTCAGGAGAGGTGTTTCCTGTCCTGCTGTAAAAAATATAGGTAATATAGGTATTTTGATTATGATATATATATATATATATATATATATATATATATATATATATATATATATATATATATATATATATATATATATATATATATATATATAGAATATTTAATATTATTTATTACTGCTGCTTGATTTTTTTTATATTCCACGGTTAATTCCAGAGTTTTAAAAATGCATTATTGTATTTTTGGTTGCGTACTTATAGTTTTATTACATTTTAATCGCCCTTCGGTCCAAAACCACAAATATATAGGGTGATTCAGGAGGAAATGTCAACATTTTCTACTCTCATGGGTCCTACTCTCAACTGTTACAAAGATACAGGGATACAGATAAAAAATACAGATTAAACAAAAATTCAAATGTTTAAGATTTTTTAAGTATTACTTTTATAATAAATAGTCAGGTTACGTTTTGCAGTTCTGAAAAATAGCGCTATTTACTTCCAAACACTTGCCTTGCTCTTGCTCTCTTATGAATAGCTTGGGTTGCTCTGTGAATGGATTCGGGTTTGTTCCTTATAACAACTGCTGCATTTACTCTCTGGTCGAGTAATGCATCTCTAGTGTCTACTTTAGCTGCATATACCAAAGATTAAACCCACCCACAAAGACAATAATCCAGAGGATTAAGGTCTGGTTATCTAGCTGGCCAATTGTGCGGACCACCTCGTCCAATCCACCGGCTTGGGAAGTTGTTTAATAAATTTCTCACTTATAAACTGTAGTGTGCAGGGGCTTCATCATATTGTAAGTACATGTTTTGTCGTAATCAAGTGGAACATTTTCTTACAGGTTTTGCAAATGATTCTGTAAAAAATTTAGGTAAACTTCTCCTGTGAGATAACTGTCGATTATGAATGGACCGATTAATTCATTTTTTATTTTTCATACCACACATTAATAGTAAATCGATGTCTTTTAATTTATCTAATATATTCGGAAATAATTTCACATACCAAACATTTTAGTACCCTTTTCATTCGCAAATCTCGTCTTTTCTGCGACTTAACCTTCGTTAAATCCAGTCGAGACAACAACGTCATTCTAAAATGTTTACAGTTAAAACATCACAACAAATCTCAGTGCATCACCAGAATCTGTACCATACTTTTGCCACTCTACACAGCTTCAATATCCATCCCATATTATGGGATAATTTCGACCGAATTTCCACCCAGAGAGCCCAACATATCGCCCAACAAAAAACTGACATCAAAAAAGAAAAACTTCTACACCTTATTAAATCCCAAAATCCAGCACCCACGCCAACACCTGCATCGAACAATTTTGTACACAATTTTTCGAATACCCACATCAGCGATTCAACCTATAGAGCCTTATCAAAAGATTTTAATTTCGCAGTGACTTCTAATACTATCCCAGTAGAGAAAATAATTTCGCAAACGGAAGATGCTTTATCCCACCTACCTGCTCTTGATGAAGACGAAGAAACCCACCAAAACATTGCCAGAATCCTTCGTCGTTCCAAACCCCCTAGATCTAATATTCCGTCGGACGAAAAACGTGCGTTACTTGAGTTACGCAGAAATTCAGACATAACAATTCTTCCAGCCGACAAAGAGAATGCCACGGTCATACTTAATAGTGTTGACTATGAAATTAAAATGTCTGATCTATTAGAGAGTGCAGACTATAAGCAAATTCCTAACGGCCCTACAACATATCTAGAGAAGAAAACGCGTTCTGTCATCAATAATTTGAATCTTCCTTCAGATGACGAAAAGGCTTTAATACCCCGCGAAAAATCTTCTCGGGGTATAAAATTCTTCTCCCAAAAATGTACAGTCTCCCAAAAATCCATAAAACTGACATTTTTTCGCCTCATTGTCAGTGCATATCGTTTACCAACTCACAAATTAGCAAGATATTTAGCGAAAACTCTACAGTCGCTCGTGGCAAAATCATCGTCCAACATCAAAAATTCCTCTCATTTAATGCTTCTTCAAATGCACACACAAAAGCACAAGCTTCTTCAAAAGCATAGTATATTCGAAAGTGAATATACTGTGCCCCCGTCCCCTTCCAGAAACTCTTGACATTGGACATTATGCACATTATGCATTGGACATTGCATGTCCAATACATATTTCAAATTCAAAAATAAATTATTTAAACAAATTCGTAGAGCTCCTATGGGCCCCCCACTTTCTCCGGTCATAGCCAATAATTTTATGGAACACTTTGAAACTCAAGCATTAGCACCAGTCCGTTGAAACCTACTTGCTGGTTCCGATATGAAGATGACACCTTCGTCATTTAGCCACACGGACCGCAATCTTTAAATCTGTTTCTTTCGCATTTGAACAGTATACATCCCTAGGTCCAATTTATAATGGAGACAGAAAACAATTCTGCCCACCCTTTTCTTGACGTTCTAATATCAAAAAGGTCAGACCAAAGATTCTCTTATTCAGTCTATCGCAAACCCACCCACACAAAACGTTATCTAAATGCGCACTCACATCCATCATCCATCCCAATTAAATTCGGTAGTCAAAACTTTAGTCACAAGATCATTAAGATTGACGGATAGGGAACATAGGCAAACAGAACTTAATTCCATAGAAACGGTACTAATTCAAAACGGCTATGACATGCGTCAAATAAAAAGGCATATTAATAAAGTTCAGGCAACTGGTCATACCAACTAATCTACTAGAAAATTGTCCCAAAACCCCAAAGTTTTTCAGCCATACATCAAGAAAGTTACTTATAAAGTTTGCCACGTATTCAGATTCCGTAATATTGAAACGATATTTACGACAGAAAGAAATATATCCAGTTTCCTTAGACGAGTGAAGGATAATGGAGTCAGATGGTATCGATGAGATTCCTTGTTCTGGCTGCTCCCAATCATATATAGGCCAAACCAATAGACGTATTCAAAATCGCATATACGAGCATTATCTCGCCGTCCGAAAATCGGATCTTTCCTCGACTTTAGCAGAATATCATATCCAAATGGGTCACATAATAGATTTCGACAAGACCAAAGTAATCGCACCTACATATTCCTACAAACCCCGCATAATTCGTGAAGCAGTTGAGATCGAAAAACGGCCTGACTGTTTAAGTAAGAGGGACGGCCGTCTAGAGTTCTAAATACATGGAAACCGCATATTTCTAAATTGCCCATCCGAAACCCTTACAGTTAAACGTCCACCTGCCGTCTCACTCCCACCCCCCACAGCCTCACCCACGCCCCACCTACAACCCGCGTGGGGAGCGCCCCACCCACAACCTCACCTATTATTACAGAGGTCGCTCCGTCCACGTTCTTTTCTAGTTGTGAACTCTGGGGAGTAAGCAGATTGAGTACTCGGAGTAAATCACTAGATTCTCTTGAAAATGGCTTCAAAGTGGAAACCGAAACGTCGAGATTTTACAAATCTAAATCGCGGTTCTACCCGAGAACTTCTAATATCTATATATATATATATATATATATATATATATATATATATATATATATATATATATATATATATATAAATAAATATATATAAATTCTCTAAATAACGGGATATATGATATAAAACAGATACTATTCATACTGGTACAAAAATCTAAGAAATCTTCACACTATATCGAAAAGTTTGTATATTTGGGAAGGAGGATAACGAACAAGTGTGAAGAGGAAAAAGAAATAGAATACAGTTTATTATAAGACAAATAAAACCGCTGGAGCTCTGAATCATCTACTAGATAACATCTATGGACGTATGTAACACAACAACATGTAACATCTCAACAACAAATATCAAGACAGGCCAATTTTGACCGTACAAAACAAAACAACATTATATGGATGCGAAACTTGGGTACTAAATTTGAGGAAATAAGTCAGGAAAAAAAATATATGCTGTTTATAAAGAAGCTGCAAAAGATATGATAATGAGAGCGTGAATATTAGAATGGCTAGACGATATTGAGAAAATAGCTCAAGGGAGAAAGTTTAAAAGAATATCTGGGACAAAACCAAATTATAAGAAAAAGATAGGGACTGAGAAAGTGGAAAATCAAGGTCGGAAACAAAAGATAATAACTGAGGTGAGGGGTCTAAATGGACTGTAGTGGCTGATTTATAAATAATTTTGTGAAAATGAATTTAATTTTTAAAAACTAATATTATTAACTGTTAATTTATATTCAGTTACCTTTAAGTTTTATTACCTGGATTCTAGAAAAACCTTTACAAAACGCAAGCATATCCAATGACAAGCTCATCAGAAGGAGATCAAGCGATTCATCATCAACAAAAATTAATTTAACAAAGACAGAGTAAGCACTCAAATAATGTTGATTTTTAAGTAAAGCAAAAAATTTTTTTCAGTTCTGAAGTCGAGATTCATGTTTGTGACGAGGTAAAAAATATGAAGAGGACATTTGTGTGTAATCAGAAACTTTTAGTTGAAAAGATGGGGTATTTTGCAGAAGTTACTTTAGGTATGCTTTATATTATTAAAACCAGCCATGTTTTCTTTAGCCAGTGCCATACACAGTTCTTATTCTTTGTGCAACCGCGCAAGCATTAGTTGTAACTTCTTCAGTGGCGGCTCGTGGCGCCTCCAGCATTTATCACACTAAACAATTTTTCAGAGCAAAACACCATATTTTATATCTATTCAGCTTCTTTCCTTTAGCTCATTTTAAGATGTTATTAAAAATTTAAATCTCCAAATGTAGAAGAATGCCTATCGACGCATCACACCAAATAATGCGTATAAAAATGCCTTCCTCTCGCTACAATTTTTACATCGTTGGTCGGGCTTTCGACCTCCAGCGACTGTACGCCACATCATTTTATCTCGTCGTCAATGTTACATGTTTTGTTGGTTGCCAGAAGTCGGGGGATTTAACTGCTTTTTAAAACATACGATTTGGACGTAGATTCCCTGCGACCGAGCGTATTGGTAATTAGTTTTAAACGGGTACGGAGCGTTTGATATGGCTCGCGTCGCGTATTTTGTTCGCCTCGCGAATATTTGTTTTGATTTAGGATTTGCTACGTGTGGATTGTGAATTACTTAGTAATTTTAAATAAAAATAATCAACTTTTAATTGCAAACATGAAGGTGTCTGATTTAAAACAGTTAATAATGTTAATAAAAATTAATTTTAGACAAAAACAGGAGAATGAAATTTCACTTTAACAACTAGGAAACGGCGAGGTGCTATTCACCGACAAAAATGTGTACAATAACCCTTTTTTGTCATAAAACTTTGATATTGTTTGATCTTTTCGAACTTCTCACAAATTTTTTCGAATTTTCTCTGTTGATTTGCAGTTACAATAAACTGTTTGAATGGTTTACTCTTCGGGAAACGGTAAGTACGGTAAGTATACTTGCTCCTTTCTTTCCATCTTCGTCAACGATATTACATCCACGCTAACGTGCAACACTGTTTTATTTGCGGGCGACCTTAAACTCTTTATGCCAGTTTTATCGTTGCATGACTGCTCTCTATTACAAGGTGACCTGCATCTCTTGGCTGATTGGTTTATAATCGACTTCCATTGAATATTGCTAAACGCAAAAGATAGCTTTTTTTCAACCATATCAGCTGTTTTCTACCTCTGAATAATGCCTTAGTATGATCTAGACTTATGTACGCTTCCTCTGTTTGGTTGCCAATATATACTACACAGATTTCTTGTCTTGAGGAGGATCAGCGGCGTTTTTTAAAGTACCTGCCGTTTAAGCTGGATGGTCCCTATCCCTGCAGAGGCTATAGCCACACTCTGTAATTGGAGAGATTCTCCTGTCAGTCTCTGGAGGATAGTAGACTGTATGCTGCTCAGCTTTTTTAGCTGAAGTTCTGTCGTGGCTTGATTAATTGTGATCAACTCCTCGGTGCGATGGTTTTATGTCCCTCGAATTTAAAACCGAGTTCGAGATACTTTCTTCATACCTACTCCCAGCATCAACTTGGCCTCTAACGCACCGCTCTTTCGTGCACGCTGAGGCAGTAACAGAACATGTCATTAGCGGCAAATCATCTGTGTCCTTGATGAATATTTTTCAGTACCCGCTTACTTTGCTTTTACTAGTGCTTTGGCAATAATTTTCGTAATAATCTTAGAATACTTTTTTAATTATTATCTAAATATTTTTGTGCCATGGTTAGGTTAAGTTCAAATTATTTTTTTATATATCTATTTGTGTTTTAAATTGTCTTTTAATTGGGCAGTAATCTGTTAGACAATAAAACATCATTAATGCATTCATTTATTATTGTTTTTGTTTGGTTTGTTCCCCAGATAAATAAATTCACTCTTAACATTGTCACCGTCGATTATTCAGTTATGCTCTCTTCTTCATTTAGTTCTTTCCCATTTCCATCACTTTTGTTTTATTTATATTCATTTTAAGTCCAGTTACATTAATTTTATCTTTTACCTATGAACCATAATGAAATACATTATAACTAACAGAACCCAGTCTTTTTTGTATGATGCACTGTGTATTCGATTTGCTCCTATGAGTTTTTCCTGTCGTCTAGTAATAACTTCCATCCTTGTTAAGTGACATTACTATAAATAATTAAATATTTCTATTGTACGACAAGGTTTTGGTGCCACTGGTCCCATTAAAATCCAAACCCAAGAACATCGCTACCTTAAGAGTACACAGCACAACGATATCCATTAATGTATGAATTACCATTATGTTAAAGGTCAGAAATTAGAAGAAATGGATATTTCAGTCCATTGCGACGTCGGAATATTCGAATGGCTGATGCAGTGGGTGAAAAAAGAATCTCTGCTCGAAGCGGACTGGCCTCAGCTTGATTCCCAATGCGTCATTCCCATTTTAGTATCCGCGGCTTTCCTCCAGATGGAACCTCTGTTGCACGACTGCCTATTATACTGTCATCAACACATGAACGAAATTTTAAGAACTGCCACAAATTTGAACTGTCTAAATGATTCGGTTTTAACAAGGTACGGAAACACAATGTTTAATCGTTATGAATTTTTGGTAATTTTGTTTTGTAGATTAGCAGCCATGTACACTAACACTGAGGTGGAATCGATCAAAGATAGAAAAGACAAGATACAGTCACGACTTTTCGCAAAATTGATTCAGTCTCTTGCCGAAGCTGATCCAGAAAGCGTTAGAGGTCATTGGTGTTCATTGGCAAGGTTATTTAGGTAATTAAATTATACTACAATGGCTCTGCCCAAATTTTGATAGATTTTTACACAGCCTGACGTTATATACTTACGAATCATCCTAATCATTCTCAATCTTGCTTGTACGAGATGTGTATATGAAAATAAAGTAATGAGATTGGTTTTTTATAGTGTTTATGTAAATGATATTAAAATTATACATTATCGCGTTTAAAGTAGTTGCTTTGGGAGGCTACACTGCGCTGGAGACGGTTTGTTCGCTCTTCATAGCAGTGCTGGAACTAAGATATTGGAATTTTCTTCAGCTGATCGGTTACGACCTATTCAATGTCCTTCAGTGGCCCAAAATGGTGTCCTATGAGCTGAGTTTCTAATCTTGTGGAAAGAAAAAAGTCAAAAGAGCTCAATTCAGGTGAATAAGAATGCTGTGGGGCCACAGTAATACTTTTACTTGCCAAAAACTCGTTAACTGAAATCAACGTGTGTCAAGGCACATTGCTGTGAGCACCCAGATGTTTCTGATGGTTGGCCTCACACGAATGACTCTTTTTCGAAGTATTACAAGAACTTCTCGTGTAAAATGCTGGTTTGTCGTCTGGCCTTAAGACACTGATTCCCTATATATGATGCCCTGGTTATCAAAAAAAGGATTTGCTCTTTCTGCCCTTGGTGAGGTTGGAATCTGCAGTTCCTGATTTTGGCGATCCAAGACTTGTCCGTTTGATCCCAGCGAAAGGTTTTTTGAAAACATTTTCAAACTCCAAGTTCAAACTCGTACCTAAGGGGTATCAGATGGTGACTTGCCTCCCCCCAAAAGAGGAAGCCAAGAGTGTTGCCAGATGGAATGCTTTGCCACCAGTCTCATTATTTTATTTATACCCTTCGGGTTTAAAAATTATATAGGAAAAGTTGAAGTTTGAGTAAGAAATGCAAATCAAGACGTGTTAAATCTGAGAAATAAGATGGATGTTTTTATACATTTTTTTTCTTTTTTTGGGTTTTTCGCTACGATCTAAAACTCGAAAAATATCAAAAATATCTGTTCTTATGTAAATAAAGAAACACTGGGTAAAAATAAAAACAAAACGGGGACAAATTTCCCAGTGATTTTTTTTCTGTAATACATTTGCCTAACGAATAAACATTTTAAAAAACAAAAATTTTCTAAAATAAATACAAACTTTGAAAATATATTTAACTGAGGTAGCCGATACTTGATGGAAATTCATTTTAAATAAAAAAAACCAAGATTAATATCTAAATTTCCACTGTATTTAAAACTTGTACGTATGACAATTGTTTCGACGCACAGTGTCTTTTTCAAATACACACTAAATTAAAATAACAATAAGAAAAGCAGTTACTACCGAAACTAATCTAATAAAACCATAAATGATGATAGTGGGAGTCCCGCGTCTCAATCTCTAAAGTAATGTAAGTTTAACAAGGGTGAACCATTCAGGTCTACCTGATCATTAAGTAAAATACCCAAATTTTTTCTTTTATTAATTTCTAGGCTCTCTAAAAGATTTAGTTTTTTAGATTTATTTTTGTTATGCAACATTTTGAAATTATCGTTGAAAGTGTGATTTTCTAACATTAAGTGATTGGCATAATGAGAATTATTCTGTTCTTTAATATAACTTCTTTTATGTTCATTAAGCCTGGTGGAAAAGGATCTTCCTGTTTGTCCAACATAGACTTTTGGACAAGAACCGCACTCAATTAAATAAACTCTTGATTTATGAAGTTTATTTGTTTGACTTTTATTGTTTTTTATTAAGCATCCAAGACTATGGTTTGTTCTGAATGCAATATTTATATCGCTTGTTTTTGACAAATGTTTAGAAATTAATTTGGTGACTTTTCCTGTATATGTAATTGTTATGTATGCGGTGTTCTTGACTTTATTGACAGGATATATTAAATTAATGGTATTATTATAACATGTTTTATTAAATATTTTATTTATAATGTTTGGGTCATAACCATTATTCACTGCGATCTGTTTGATGACATTCAATTCTTTGTTATAGTTATCTATTGACATTGGGGTATTTATTAATCTGTGTATGAATGAATTAAATGCTGCCATTTTTTGAGAATAAGGATGACAAGACTTGTTATGTATAACTAAATCTGTGTGAGATGGCTTATGATAAATTGCAAAATCATGTTTATTCTCTTTTCTTGTATCTGTTAAATCTAAAAAGTTAATACTGTTGTTTGTACTTCAACTGTAAAATGAATGTTCTTATGTAAAGAGTTTATATAAGTTAGGAATTGATTTAATTGTCTGTCAGTACTCGTAAAACAAATTATTATGTCATCAACATATCTATACCAGTAAAGTGATGATTTGAATAGCTGATGTTGATATATCTTATCTTATAAATTATCCATAAAAATTTCCGCCAGTAAAGAGGTAGTAACTCCGCAGTAGGTAGCAACTGCTTTTCTTACTGTTAGTTTAATTTAGTGTGTATTTGAAAAAGACACTGTGTGTCGAAACAATTGTCATACGTACAAGTTTTAAATATAGTGGAAATTTAGGTATTAATCTTGGTTTTTTATTTACAAACTTTGAACGTTAACGTTTCGGGAGGTCTTCTCCCGTTTTCAAAATGAATTTAAAAAAATATATTCATTTCTATATATACTGAAAAGATAGGAACTAAATAAATTTTGTCTATATGTCAATGGTACTTACATTGCCAATAATCGTTTTTGCTGACAGTGACATACTACCAAGAAAAAGGTATAGGTGATATTTACTGTGTGATTATTGTGTATTGAAATGCTTAAATATTTTTAATTGTATTCTTTAGAATCGGGAACCATATTGAATTTAAATCTACCGAAGGCACAGCAATACAGTTATTTTTATTTAAATTAATTATAGCGGTCTCTTTGAATCTTCTGTATTTTGTTACAGATTCTTTTAATACCGTTTTGGAATTATTCCAATTGATTTTATGTCCCGATTCCCATCGGTGTTGGCAAATTCTAGATTTATTAAAATCGCCCTTTCTAAGAAGGTTTTTATATTCTTTTATTCTAACATCTAACGGTCTAGATGTCTCACCTATATAAAATCTACCACACTCGCAGGGAATTTTATAAACCGCATTTTTGATATTCTGTTGTACGTTGTTTGGTTAGGTTTTTGTTAATATAGATCTAAGAGTATTTTTTTGTTTTAAATGTCGTTTTTATGTTGTATTTATTTCCTACTCCTTTAATTGTTTGTGAATAATTATTATTGTTGTAAGTTGTCTGTTTTGTCTGTTATTAAAAGTTTTAAAAGATTTATCTATGAACTTTTTCGGATAATTGTTTTTTATTAAAATGTCTTTGATGTAATTTGTTTCTTTTCGTAGTGTATCACTGTCGGTACAAACAAGTTTTGCTCTGTCATATAAACTTTTAATTACTCCTATTTTGACTGATTTTGAGTTATTGGAAAAGACATTGAGATATGTGTTTGTAGGCTTTCTGTAAACTGTAGTTTTTAATGTGTTGATGAGTTTTAATATTAAAGTGTGTTTTTTACCCAGTGATTCTTTATTTACATAAGAACAGATATTTTTGATATTTAGTTTTGATATTTTTGATTATTTCAGTTTTAGAGCGTGGAGAAAAAACCAAAAAAAAATATATTTCAGACAATACTAAGATGGATGTTTTCGGAGAGTCATTCTTTTTTCTTTTCTTACAGCCAGGACTTTTATTTTATGAAAATGTGTGTTATTCTTTGATATTTCGTACGGATTCGTTTCAACAACTGATTTCCATCCACTGTTTTAACTTTGGGAGTAATGATGAATTGTGTTATAGTTATCTATATCTGTGATTGTATGATTTTTGGAAGTTTTGTGTCATTACAAAGCTGGTTTATATTTAGTTGAATCAGAAGGAAAAAACTTTCATTTACACTCACTGCATTATAATTGTTTGCACTTTCTTTTTACACAATAGTTTTTCTCATTGTTTTTCGTTTTTAAAATATATACAAAATATAGGGGGGAAATAAATTTAAACTTAGTCCAGTCTTAGACTCGACTCGTTTCGTGATTTATTATGATATCTTTCAAAGATGGTATTGTAAAGTTTTATATTAAGTGAGCTGTTAAAACTGGTCAGTTCAGAAAATGTTCAAGACTTGACTTGTAATTCTGCTCCCTCTAGTGCTACACCCCTTTAGTAAACTTTGACCTCATTCAACTTTCGCCTCCATCCGTGTTGATTTTCAACTGCAACTTGCTAGTTTTTGATGAGCAGTAGTTCTTCAACATCTCTTCTTATATTGTTCTGCCACCGTATCATTGACCTACCTTTTTTCTGTTATCCACTAGTCGTTCCTCGATGATTCACCTTGTTATTCGGTGTTTTAGTATTCTCGTCACAAATCCAAGCGATACAATATCCAGAATTCTTGAATTTTGACTTGTACTTAGACCAAGAATATTCCAAGAAATTTCCAAACATTCTTCGCATAGAATATTTAATAATAAAGTATAAACTTGACGTTATAGATGTGAAAAATGTCAGCAGTTGATTACGCCAAACGTTGCTGCGAAAGTACCGTGCGTACCATTCTGCATGCGACTTGAACCTGATGGTTCCATAATCAGTTTACATCTAAGGTAAAAGATAGATACATCACATTAAACGAAAAATGCCCAGGCACTTAAAACTGAACATTTTTAGAGATCCTACTTGGGATATAAATGATTATATCATAAAACTTCAAAAGACCTTGAAAACTTGGAGAAAGGTATATTGGAGGTTGTGGGGAGATTGTCATTTTTTATTCTGCACTTTATGTAAAAGGTAAGAAAAAAAAATGTTGCAAATAATATTCAATGTGAATGTATTATTCAAGTCTATTAAATATATATTTTTATTTGTCGAAATCTTGTATCCTTAGATAATTATTTTGGGTTGCATATCTTTTAATAGAACGTGTGTATATGGGGTATCCCAAAAAGAAATGTCAGTGGCAGCTCGTGAAAGAGGGCGTTGGAGCGCAGCCCCTCCAGCATTTATCACAGTAAACAATTTTTCAGAGCAAAACACCATATTTTACTTCCCTTCAGTTTCTTTCCTTTAACTTATTTTAAGATATATTAAAAATTTAAATCTCCAAATGTAAAAGAACGTCTGTCGACCCATCGCACGAAATAATCCGGATTAAAATTCCATCCTCTCGCCACAATTTTTACATCGTTGGTCAGACGTTTACTTCCAGCGACCGTACACCACGGCAACTTCTCTCGTCGTTGGCATTACATGTTTTGTTGGTAGTCAGAATTTGGGGGTTTAACTGCTTTCTAAAACATGCGATTTGGACGTAGACTCCCTGCGACCGAGCGTATTGGTAATTAGTTTTAAACGCTGATTTAATGGGTACGGAGCGTTTGATATGTCTGGCGTTGTGTATTTAGTTCGCCTTGCGAATACTTGTTTTGATTTTGGATTTGCTATGTGTGGATTGTGAATTACTTAGTAATTTTTAAATAAAAATAATCAACTTTTAATTGCAAATATGAAGGTGTCTGATTTAAAACAGTTAATAATGACTAATTTAAGTTTGGAGGAGAAAGTAGAATTAAAAGGGCTAGGCCCGTGTTGAATTTGAGTTAAGTTCAAAAAGAATGTAAAAATAACAAAAAAAAAATGTTCAACAGCTTTATTTTCTTCTACGCCCTCCCACTTTAAAAACCCACGAGTCGCCACTGAGAAATATCAACAGCACTATTTTCTTCTACGCCCTCCCACTTTAAAAACCCACAAATCGCCACTGAGAAATGTCATTAAAATTTTTTTTAAATTGATCATTGTAAGCATTCAAAGTTGTATAAATCTTCTTTTTTAAGGAATTGAAACTCTGAAAACTCAAAACTTACTTTCTTTCTTTTATGGCCATATCCTGATTCAATCGCCTGAGATTGAATCACCTCCTGATGATGCTAACATGGTTAGCGAAACGCGCTTCGAGAAATTAAAAATTAATGATTTGGTATTTCTTCTCTGTTCTAAATCTCTTTGCGTTTAAGGACTTGAACGAGTCAATTTGAAGCCAATAGAGGTTGTTTATTACAAAAATAACATTTTTTTTTTGTCAGAAAGCTAATAAAACATGGATTTTATAGTTAATTTATAAAAATTAACTATAAAATCCGTATACCATATAAATGCGCTACCTTGAGAAGACAAAAGAAATTTGGAAAATTTTACCTTAGATGCGCTTTATAGGCTATAAAAGGGGTTTTCAATAGAAAAAATTCGATGACATATCTCTTTTCTAGGACACTTCGTATACATTTTTTTTGTTAAAAACACCCGAAATAATTATAGATTTTTTCTCGAAAGGTGTAGTATTTAACACGGGCGTAGCCAGGATTTAGTTTGGGGGGGGGGGAGGGTTGAGGGGGGGGTAGTTTGAAGTAAATAAAACAACAAAAATATACTACTCGACAAGAGATGGCGTTACTGTGCGCAACGTCCACTAGTTCGGCTATATATTCACTTCAAAAGTAATAATTTAACTCTCTTCACTCCTCCTAATATTCGGCTTATTTCGGGGGGGCGGGGGGGTGGGGGTTGAACTCCCAAAACCCCCCCTTGGCTACGCCCGTGGTATTTAATGTACTTACTCCAAGTTAATAATTCACACCATTTATAACATTGTTTTTCTGTAAGGTATTTTCAAACCAATCAAATTGGATGGTGTAGATATCATCCGGATACTCCTCAATTTTTTACTCTAGACGCTCAAAAAGCTCCGTTACCTATTGGACGTTATCCATGCTGTGGTGAAAGAGCTTATAGGTGAGATAGTCTCCTGTTTTCAACTGTGTACTGACTGATAGGTTTTTTAAAGATTCCAGCTGTTGGAAAATTACAGTGGGTGTCAATTTAAACAGCATGTTGTTAATATTGATGATGTTCGACATTCTGCAATTTTCACTATGCTCGAAAGTTATAGGCATATTATAGAAGAGGAACCTCCGCAACTTTTGTTTCCTGAAAGATTGACAAGGCTTGTTGCAAGAGGTAAGTCACTAACTTTTATTATTCTACACAACATTTCGATTTTGATATTTGAATGCTTTCATATGCCTCTAAGACCATATTTCAATCGAGATACAAAGTGTAAGGTTTGTATTAGTTTCTATGCGTCCTGAGCAACAAAACATATTTTAAAAGTATTTCTTTAAACACATTTGATTATTTAAAAGAAATAATTTTCGTTGTTTGGCTTTCATCAACAATATTTTCCATAAAAACTCCATCCATTCTCTTCTTCTTTTTCGTTCCATGGCATTTGCCCACATGGAGTTATTCTAACATTTTTTCTTAAATTTAGGTTCAAAATAATGTAGGATTTGTTAAATGTTCTGTCTATTTTCGTCGCAAATAGTTTTCTTGACAGTTTGACAACACATACTTATGTAACTATTTAATTAACTGAAGTAATTATACCGTGTACTTGTTGACAGTTGAATTTTAAAATTATAGTGGTTCTGTGAATTTCTATTTCAGTGTGTAGATAAACATAATTGAAATATATAGTGATGACATTCTGACAGATATTTTGCTTGATTACGTGATATACACTGCTTAATTGGGCCGATATCGTGACAATCGACACTGTTAGATTCATTTTTTTTAGCTAAGTTAAAGAGGAGACGTTTATAAAAATAACTCTCAGACGATTTAGAAATTACAGGTTAATATCATAGAAAATACAGTAATTCGGATAGATACATAGATATTTAGTTTCTGAACGTTTTATTGAATGGCAAGACAAAGTTGCCTACATTTAAAAGTTAAAATCTTCTGAATCAGAAGTAAGTTTCGACTCTCCTAAACTCACAAATTTTTAAATTAAGAAAAATTAAATATTTTTTTTAATAATAAAATAAATTATATTTGGTGTATAAGAAATGTGGATTAAACAAAAATACACTGTATTGCACTTAATCTAATTTTATTAAATTATAAAATATGTTAATACGCTATATTACTATACATTTTCAGTATAAAAACAATATAATAATCAATATAAAGCTCTCATATATGAATACTTTAGTTTTTTCGTTTCAAACATAGAACCTGTATTTTCATCCGGGCTGTGCACTGCCTCAAAATATCCTCCACTAAAATTGCATCGGTTCTGTCTAAGGGTGGTATGACTTCAAGGGCTTCGTGAAAATAGTTCTTTGCTTTTGCTGTGCTGTAATTCTCCAGGAATTCTTGTAATACAGTGATATCAGCTCTGGCTTGTACAGCACCCTCCCTAGAAAATTTCTGGACGCACGACATCAATCTAAATAGTTCCTCTGCAACAGTTTCCACGACTTGAGGCAGAACCGCGTTGAGAAGCGACGGTGAAATGTGAATGATCTCAGAATGGACGTTTATTAAGTTATTGATGCATTCTTTGATGTACGGTCTGATGTCTGAAGGAGGAATGGTCAAGTGCCAATCAAATCGACCCAAGTACATTGATGGTTCAATTGTACCAACTAAAGGATCGCTTTTCTGTTCTAAATATTTATCCAAAATGGACTTTTCCAGTTGTTCCAGTTTTATTTTTGCATTATTTAACGGTATTTTCAAGGGTGGAAAGCGGCTTTCGTCAAATTTCTTTGCCACCAAGTCCAGAACTGTACTTTTGGTGAAGAGGCAATTTGATAGTGTAATTAAAAGTCTGTGTTCCCAGATAGGTATGTTGCTTTTACTTCCTGTTTTGTGAGAACTTACCGGAGTACCAATTAGTTGAGAAACAATGGGAACCCCATTCTCACATTCGTCATAATCTTCACTGGAAGACAGATTGTTTAAGACATTGTGGAAGGCAGTTAAAATGTTATTTAACTGCTTTTCCATTTCTTTCTGAGCGGCTTGATTTTCAAGCAAGCTAACTTCTCTCAACTCCGTGGATAGTACCGATTCTTTAACTATTTGAATCATACCTTCAATTAAATTCAAGAATTGTATGGGTAGTTCTGTTACTCCGGTAAATTTTCCATTATAATTGATTTTCCAAATTTCAGTTAGTTGTTTGACCTGTTCTGTTGTTTGTTGGAACATAATACTCATGCAGTGAACTCTCAAGTCTAGCAACAGAAGACTTACAATATCAAGGGCTTCATTGGGGAGATCTAACTTTATGAAAGTAACATAAGTGGATCTTACTGAGTGCAGTATCTCTGGAAGATACAGAGCGATTTCATCTCGTTCGGGCAAAGACAGAGAACCAAACTGCCCTTTTTCCGTTTTGTCTAAAGTGTTCGGTATCAAACTAGCTCTTATGTACTTGCAAAAAGTTTCGATCACATTCATGACCATGTGTTTATACTCCACCTGTCGCCCTGCCTCAACTTTCACCTGGAGTTCACCCGAAAAATAAGTCTGTCCGATTTTCCATAGATCTGGAAAGGTTTCAGTGATACTCAAACAAATTTCGTCCGTAAAATTCACACACGATGGTATAACAGTAATGTCGGCGTTCGGGGTTTTGTTGTACTTTGAATATTTCGATGCGCTTCCATTTTTAGCTTTGGGGTCGGGCTTATCTAATGCCTTATGGTAGTTGTAAATTAGTTTGAATTTTTTATTGATGTAATCAGATCGGGCTTTAATCGCATCCCAGGCTGAGTCGAATGGTGCTTCAAGATTGATTAAATATCTGGAAGATAAAGTTAAATGTTATATGTAGTTTTTAAACAGTCTCTACTAGTCTTTTTTTATAATTATTGTCCTTGAGTTAATTCTTGGGTTTCATCGATTGCAGGACTTATTCGAATCAGAATTGTTTTCCGCCTTATGGTTATGTTAAAGCGCCATCTTTCAGCTTCAAAACGAGGTATAATAGACGAGCCTACTGTGAACGTTACCAGTAAAATCAGTTGTAGACGCTATGTAGTTCGAAAAGTAACATTGTTTTATTTTCGCCTCTCAAACGAAAAAAAAAAACACGGAACTTTAGGCTATTATTTATGAAGCTTTGGAAGATAATGCTGTTTAATACAATACTTGTAGAGCCGTGTACTTACTTGAGCATGAAGCAAGCTGAGGCCGTATGAGGCTTGCCCGGGCAGCTAGACGAGCATACGCTTGCTAAATTCGCTAGTCACGGGCCGGATTTGGCCCGCGAGCCGTACTTTGGAGATCTTTGGTCTAGGTGAACCGACAATAAAGGAATTTCTTCGAAGCTGTGCGGTAAATAGTTCGAGCTGTGCCGCGTTTCAATACGACGTCTACACCTCACGTTTTGCGGCCTCACCTTGCCTCATTCGGGTTAAGGCTCAAGCGAGGAACTACCATAAGTGGTTTCAACAAATCCGAATTCGTAATATTGACTTAAATAGTGCAGAACGTCAGGGACAGCTACAAAAATGTGGAGGATGAAAAATCGGAAACACTGCTGGTTAGCAAGGGAGAAAGGGAAATCATTTGCTGCAGAATTCATGGCCACATACAACAAAAAGGATCCTGGAAACACTTGGCTCCTTCAGATTTGTATTTATTTCTCTCTCTGCAACATTACTTGCTCCATACCGGCTTCAAATCTCAAGAGATTGTCTCAAGAAAGTCGAGAAGGTCCTAACATAGTCCTTTAGGATTGTGCTTAAGAAAAGATTTTTAAGAATCATTTCCAAACAATTTACATGTTAATGGATAACTTGGAATGCAACATTAGTGCAATTGAACTACAATATTGCAAAAATGTTATAACATAGCTAAGTGAATTAGCAAAAATTGCCTCGCTGGGATAATGGGATAATTTTTTCCAAGAATAAAAGGTCAAATCAAAACGTTTTTTAATGATCTGAATATATCAACATACTTCAAGACCTTTCATAGATTCTGATATACATTTTAAAATTGCTTACAAAATAATTGATGAATTAATTACTGTTTTTGAGAATGTCTAATAAACTCTTCTTGACTTGTCAACAATGAATGGCAGAAACCGTAAAGTTGATGGTAGTAACTATAATTTGTTCTATAGGAATATGTCTCTTACAAAGAAATGGGTAACTTCCTATGTTATGAATCTTTTGTCAAAAATATATAAGCATAATTATAAATAAATGAATGGCATACAGAATTTTACAATAAGAGTGTCAGAGAGAACTTTGAAACGTGATAGCGGCAACCCGGTTTGAAATGTAAATGTCACTCATAGATTGCTGTGTTCAATACAATGTGTTAATTCCCAATGGAATGGAAAAATGAACGATTCAACAAGGCGTAGAAGTAGAGGGGGGCATTGAACAATATTATTTTCAGAACATCATGCCGTTTGTTCTTCAGGATGAAATAAAAATTACCAGATTATCAATTATAGTTATTATTGTGAACCCTTTATAAACAATACATAAACAGTTTTTGCAATTTTTACAAATTGCAAATTTGAGACTTATTTGTAATTAGTGAAAATATCAGAATTGTAATAAAAATTAAAACCTTACCTTATAAGGCGTTTTTGTTGTTCGACTGTAATGGGCATTGTTTGGAGGTCCTCATGAAGTTTGGTTTGTAAGTCAGTGATCCTCTTTTCAACCTCATTTAAAGCTGTTTTAAATATGGGAACATCTGTTTTACAAAACAGATTTTTCACCCTGATATAATCATTTATAACTATGTCATAGTCACCCTTCTTAACATTCCTGTCAATCACACAGGGTAGACAGAAAAGAAACCGAAATCTATAATTCATTTGATAAATAAACACACAAAATCCAAATATTCCACTAGTACTCACCTAGAAAGCACATTCAAAGCATTTCTTGTCTTTTCAGCTCTATCTTTTCTACTTAAAACATCATCAAACAATTTTCTAGCCTCGCGTTCTGATTCTTTGATGGCTTTCTCCAATTTTAATGTGGGTTCATGGCCAAATTTAGGTAAATCTGTTTCATAACGATCTTTTAAATTTACTAGAGTATCTATTTGATCCATAACTGCACCAATATTTGCTTTCAGGAAAGACAACTGACCTTCCTTTTGTCCTTGAACTTTTCTTCTTAAGTGAACTAGACCTTGAAATAATATTCATATGAAAAATTGTTAATAATACAATGATATTTAATATACCTGCTTGTAAATCATTAAAACTGGTAGTTTGATGATTTTCCAACAAAAACCATCTTGGTGAAAAGTTGTTATTTGTTATATCTCCACTTTTATTTGGAAAATAAGCTAGGAGATCTTCTTCAGGGACTTTTTTTTCAGAATCTTCTACAGAGAGCCCTAAAGGATCTTCCTGTTGATAACTGCTGGGTGATAATGAATACCGGCCCCATGAATAAGGATCTGTTTCTTCCACCTATTAAATAATAAATTTGAACTTTTCTTATTATTGTTCAATTTTTTTAACATACCCAGACAGCACTTTCTTTCATGGGACCGATTGTGGCTATATGAAAACCTTTAAAAGTAACATTACAAGTACCTACACCCCCTGATTTTGTTGTTACAATAACATCGCCTTTCCCTTTTATTGGTCCAGATATGGCAATAATTTTATTCTCTGTCTTCCACTCTGCTGCCAAGAGACAATCCACCCCACAAATAGTAAGTCCGATTAGATCTTGTGGAGATTTCCCTAAATTTTCACCCCTAATTTTAATAACCGTTCCTGGTGCGCCTTCATTTGGCGATAATCCAGTTACAATGGGTGGAGGGCCCATGATTTAATGCTTTAACTTTTAACAAAAATAAATCTATTATTCAAAAATCTAAAATTCCAGTTATTAAAAGTTGACATTTCTACCGTATGCAATCGATGAACAGCTGTTTATATACACAATCGTGAAGATAGATGCGTATCTATTGAGGTAACAAATGATTGGGATTGAACCTAGAAGTATTAATCAATTCCTGTTAAAATAATTATTTAATTTTTATTTTAATAGATTCAGCTGCCAGCTCTGAAAAATTTATTTGTAAGGAAAGTTTCTGGTGGGATGGTTTCGAAATTATTCCACCTCGTCCGCAAATGGGATTGTTGAGCGCTTTTGCTAATAGAAGTAGCGAAGAAGATGCAGAATCCCTTATTTCGGACGAAAGCACAACTGAGGAATTCACTGAGGAAGAAACCATTTCCTCTACTTCAACCGGCAGCGATGAAGGTAGCGACGAAAGTAATCCACCGCCAAAGAAAGTAATTATGAAGTTAAATTAATCAAATATCATGTTGACAGTTTTTGGGTTGCATAGTGGTGAGAGTATATTTTAAGCAATTTAGAAATATATTTGCACTTTATTACCTGCTGATCTAGCAGTTTAAATTTATATTATCATATAATGATAACGTGTAATATTGGTTGCATAAGCTGATATGGTTGATTTGTAGACCGTGACTAGAAAACCCAGAAAACAAAATGAAGGAAGATTTTGGCAACATAATTTATCGGCCCGAAGTAATCAGGATATACAGAGAGCTTACGAAGAAAGTGTACTTAAAGAGATGGCTGTTATTTTAAACAGGAAAACTATAGGTGAATCAATGTCGCGAAATTCAAGAACAATTGCTAAAAACTGCACTCCAATTGGTAAGTTGCATATTTATACAAGGTACTAATAAACTACAGTACATAAAAAAATTGTAATAAATAAATGCGACACTGTTGGCACAGCCATAAATTTATGTTAAATACTTACTTCTCCGCAATATGTCACCTTCATTGAGAGAACAGTCGATGTTACAGGATTGTACAGAGTTTTCATTTAATCCTGTAACCCACATGACTAGTGATTTATTTAAGCTTAACAACCTTCATTTTTCTATTTGAATTAGTTAAAGATGGTATAATTGGTCACCAAACATTCATCACCACATCCTCTAAACCTGCCATCCAGAGTTGTTCGCTGTGTGTTTTCAGTTTTTCTATGCTTCCTGAGCAACAAAAAATATTTTAAAAGCACATCTTAAACACATCGAATTATTTAAAAGAAATAATATTGGTTGTTTATATTTCATCAATATTTTTCATAAAAAATCTACGCCATAGCTTCTTCTTTTTTTTTCTACGGCATCTGCTTCGAAGGAGTTATTTTTTTTACTTTATGTTCAAAAGAATGTAGGACTGGTTAAATGTTGTTTATATTCGTTATTAGTGCTTAACCGCGTAAATAAATTAAAGAAAAATATCTATAATGACTTAATTAAACCAATAAACGTAAGTCGAAATTTAAGAAAATTGGGGATTTCAGGTTAATCATTACAATCTGTCGTGCTGGTTGTCCACATCTCTAGGTCATGTGGGTTTCTGGATTAAAGGAAGGCTCTTTAGACATATATGTCACAATAGTTCCACGAAGAAGGAATTTTTATGGGAAATAGGAATACCATATGGTATTTTATTAACCAAATATAGTATTTGTGAAATCTATGGCAAAATAAATGAATGTTGTGATGAACACGATTCATCATGTGAACATTAATACCAATAATATTTCCAATAGAATTAATTTTAGGTGGTCTTTGGGTAAAACTGGAAGCAGAATGGAGAGAAAATTTAAATTCAAAAGATCTCCAATCAAAAATGAAAAATGTAATTTCCAGTAAACTTTACAAACCAAGAAGCAAATTCTAATTAGCTAGAAGGTCGTGGATAATTGAAAAATGAAACGTCGTATACATGTAAAAAACTTTTTATTTGGCAGTTCTGCTTACAAGTATCTACTGTAATCTGGAATTAACAATGCATATATCGTACAAGTGCTCAGTTACGTTTTTTTTTTTCAAATTTGTATCTGAGATTAAACTCAAACTGCAATAATAACATTGTTTCCTTTTTCCTGCATAAAATATCACTTTGCATTAAAACTAATTTACAAAATCATTTAACAACAAAGTTCAGTAATGATGTTTCGAGTACATAATGGGGGATAAGTTACACTAAATACATAACATACTGAAATTTGCACATACACATTAACTGTACACAAAAAAATCTAGAATATACTTATTTAGCTTTTTTTACAAAGCACTTTCAACGTTAAAGGAATCGAGATTAGGTATTTAAAAAAAAACTGTAAGAAATGATTTTTCTAAAATAGTAACAGTTTTTCAAAAAAAACACTAAAAGTTTTACATGATAAAATTACTTAAATGGAAGCTGTTCTGGCTTTTTCGTTCATAACATATCATTACTTTAAATCTTGATTTATTATTAAAGAAAAAAAAAACTCATTTTGTATTTCTTTAAATTAATGGGTTGTTCCAGAAGTTCCCCCTTTTTATAATTCCTTTGTTTTTCCTCCATTCTCCATTTTTATTTAATTTCTTTTCTTATTCTACAAAACTATTGGGCATCACCTTTTTGAAAAACTTAATTTTAATTAACTTTCAGGCTTTTGAAATGGAAATTCAGGCCTTTCGTCGTGGTCAAAGCTGCAGAAGCAGTGAAGACATTTGTGTTGTATATGGAGAGGACGCTATAGTCATCGCATTGCTCGATATTGGTTTGCCAAGTTCAAAAATTGGCAATTGCAGCCTGGACTACAGCCCCGTTCTGGTTGACCTGATCGCTGCGCTGATTTCGCCGAGGAGCATTTTAAAGATCTTTTGAAGGAGGACGACCTTCAAATATACCGAGAATTGGCTGTGGTGGCTGATGGACTGCGCTATTGAGACACTCTCCCAACATCTTCAAATTATGGGATTTACTCAACAATTCTGAGCTTGGGTGCCACGCAAACTAATCGACAAGGAAAATCGCCGCAATGATCAACGATCCTTGCACAGAATCGTCATGGGAGATGATACATGGCATCTCTACGTCAACATGAAGTAAAGGAACGAATGGGTGGCCGCAGGAGACACGCCAAAGCTGAGAATTAGGCAGATTTCCATCCCAAGAAGACCATGATCTGCGTTTGGTAGGACTGAGGGTGGGGGAGTCTCGTGTGGGAAATGCTGGAGAAGAACAAGAGTGAATGACCTGATTGACAAGGCCTAGCCAAGGATCCATGACAATGTACGACCTCACGCAGCAAATATCGTCCCCAAATATCTTGAATGATCTCGAATGGGAGGTTCTTCCGCCGTACTCTCCAGATCGTGCGCTATCCGATTATCACCTCTTCTGCTCGATGTTTAACCAAATGAGGTGCGTAACCTTCGCCAACGATGAGGACCTCAAAAACTACCTTAACGGCAGCAATAAATTGGCGGAAAGGTTGGAACATATGGAACAACCCAATAATACCATAATAGATTATCATCTTAAAAACTGAAAGAAATCATGTAAGAAAAAATAATTTAATTTTTTAACAGTATCAAAAAGGGGCATTAGAGAGGGTTAAACAGGAAATTAATATAAGAAAATATTTTAAAGTTACAACGTAAAACTAATTAATACAATTACAAAAAGTAATCTGCTTGAGGTTTTTTTGATGGTATGCCTCTCGCTTCCTGTGGTGCCGCTTCGAATATCGTAAAGTCTCTTTGTAAATGTTCGTTAAGTTCTAATATTGCAGCCACGTTACCACATCTAGACAAGCAACATAAAATTGAGAAGAGTTAAAACGTTTTTTGCTTACTTTTTTTTTGTAATATAAATAATTCGAAAGTATCACAATTCTTAGTAGATATTTACTTTTTTTGCGCGTTAAAATGCTGTTTATATTTACGATTTCTTAATTCTCTACGAGGTTTTATTACAATTTATTCCTGTGGAGGTGGTTCTCTTACACGATTCTGGTGGAAGACAGACCTCTTCAGGGAATCGGTGACCCTGCTCTTGGAATCCCTTAATTAATTCTACACCGTTCCTGGAACAAATTTGGCCCACACCGCAAACCCTACCCTTCCTCCCATTCTAGGGTGCGCGAACTACTTTATAACGCTTAACCGCATCCCAGAAATCTCTGGGTAACTGGTGCTGGCATCAGAAACCAGTATGGACAGCTCGCGCTACAGCGGGTTGAATGGTGACCTATCAAACAATGATAAGGGAGCTTAACATGGGTGCCGCGGGCATTGCCCTGCGGGGGGAAGGGTTTCATCGCGAGCTTGATGTTCGGTACTGAGGCCATGCCTGAAGCCGTAAGGGAGATGAGCGGTACCTAGCCAAAACTCATCATTATCATCCCATTTCCCTGAGATAAAACAAATAAAAGAAAAAACCATCAGGCCTGGGTTTTTTCTTTTATTTTAATGATCTCGGGGAGGAAGACATCAGGACAACAAATAGAAGGAGGAAGTGGAAGTCTGCAGGTTGTACTAACAGTCGGTTTATATTTTACACCTCGTATTGGAGCCGAAAGATGGAGCTTTAAAATAACTGTACGGCGGGAAAAAATTTTGACTCGAACAGGTTCTTCAGTGAATGAAACAGGCCGAACATTGTTGAGGATCTAATAATAATATAACATCAAAGTAACAAACTTTCTTCAAGCTTCCTGCAGGTTTTTGCATGTAATTTTGTGTCCCAAAATTAATTAATATATTTTTTTTAAAGGAACGTGGCAATACCTTCAACATTTTAGCCAGAAATGTCTAACTACAAATAAGCAAATTGCAATAATCAATAGCCATTTGCAAACTAGTTAAAATTTCGGTTTTACAACAGTGACACTAAATTTAAGACATACTTACATTCATATAAGAATATTAGACATAGATATATTAATAAGCATATTTCAAACAGTTCTAATCTAATAATTTTCACTTACCTGTAGCAATAATTTGGCGCAGACCAAACTGTTAGAACTGTTTCATTAAAATGCCACTTGTATCCTTCCATCACTAATTGATGAGCTCTACAAATCATATCAATATCATTTGCTGCATTGAACTGAGCTACAACATCTGATCCAAAAAGGTAACCAGCTCCTCTGGGTGACACTCCCCACCCTTGTGTATCTGAGAAAATACACTATCTCTATTTTACATGTCACAAGTGAATGTTACTGTAGATTCTACCTTCTGGGTCACTCCATAATAAGTCACACATTGGCCCATCGTGAGGCACTTCCTGTTTTCTGTCTATAACTCTAATTTGGTCTAAGGTCTGAATTGAAGGAGATAAGCCCCCATGTACACAAAATATTTTACCTACACACCATATATTAATATAATATATAAAATTAATATAGTTGGAGATTTGTGCCGTTTATATTATCAAGTTAGAAATGTCTAGGGAAACAAAAATAAAGTGGGCCAAGAAACATTCAACTGATATCATTTAAGGCAAATCTAAAGTCAAAAACTTACCATCAATAATTGCTGATAATGAAAGATAGTCGAAAATTTCAGTACAATATCTCCACACAGTTATTGATCCATATTTACGTAAACATTCATCATAAAATCCATATACTTGTGTAATTTGTCTAGACTCATGATTTCCTCTAATTAATGTTATGCGGTCTGGATATCTGACCTAACATTATGAGGTCATTAACTTTAAATCTATATAAAAATTAGATATAGCAGTAACTTACCTTTAAAGCCAATAAAAGTAGAAATGTTTCAACGCTATAAAAACCCCTATCCACAAAATCTCCCATAAAGAGATAGTTGGTCTCTGGAACATCCCCTCCCACTTTAAAGAGTTCTTTTAAGTCATAAAACTGACCGTGAATATCTCCACAAACCTACAAGTTAATTTATTTTTATTTACCTTCTTTGATATTTCAAGAAATGATAGGAGTCAAAACAGATTTTCCTTCAATACAATGGATTGGTGTGTAAAATAAAGATTTTACCAAGATATTCAATGTTTTTATTTTGCAAGTTTATGAATTAATAAACCAATTATTACCAAAGTAGTATGAAATCAATCAATTTTGAAACATAACAGATGTAACAACAAAGATGTATCTAGCCTATGCGATGAAAATATGAAAAGTTATATGCATAAAATTGTGTTCTAGTTACTAGTTATTAAAACGAATTACTTCCTTACCGTAACCGGTGAGTCCACTCGTTGTACATTACTTTCTTCAACTAATATTTCTCTTGCCTTGGCGCATAATGCTTTAACTTCAGACTCCCTGATAATTTCACAGCGCTTTAATTGTTCTATTTGTCTATCTAAGTCACTGATATCACCCATGCTTACTGAAAATTATAGTAGTTTACTTAATATTTATAGATTAGGATTACTTAAATAATTAGCAAGAAACTAGAATCATAAATTGTAAGTATTATTACAACACACAATAAATTGAGGTTAAGTTGACATACATCTAAAAAAAAGCTAACAAAGCGGTTTGAAAACCTCAATCTACTTACTGTTAGGTTTAAGATTTGTCAAAAATGTTACGCTATTTCTTTTGCAACATTACTATTAACAAAAAACGTCAAAATTCTTACGTTTTTGAGTAACAATTGTCCCACACTCTATCCAAGAACTCTTCAGGCACCGAACCTAGCTCAGACGCACACAATGATTTGAAAACATAGTCCAACAGAAACGACGCTTTTGACGTAAGTCGTTACTAGCGCCATTATCCGGTACTATTAAGATTCTATTTGGGCCTATAAAATCGATATTCTTTAAGTATTTACTTGCTTTTTGTCATTCATATATTGCAACGGGGATTTTAAGTCAGAGTCGACATTATTTGGAAATTTGTTGGCGCATAAGGTATGCGTTAAGGAAACATAAGAATTCTCTAATTCTTATCAAAATTTTGAATAATCTGTCAAAGACGCATGCGCCTTGTCAAGTTGGCTGCATAAATCAGGGGTTCGACTTGCGATCGCGGTGTGCGGTGAATTATTGTTGTTTTTCCAATTTTTTTCGGGCAAAATAGTGTTAGTGTTCGAGGAGTGAACGAATATAGTGTTTTACCATGGGGAACATACATACAGTTGGACCTAATGAAGCCTTAATCGTCTCAGGTAAGTAGATATGCATTTTA
Organism: Cosmopolites sordidus; assembly: GCA_031761425.1. Classification (NCBI taxonomy): domain Eukaryota; kingdom Metazoa; phylum Arthropoda; class Insecta; order Coleoptera; family Curculionidae; genus Cosmopolites; species Cosmopolites sordidus. The sequence goes on along the minus strand of JARFXV010001235.1, from coordinate 305,115 downwards.
GTATACTTTGGATTTAAATTTAAATTACAAAAAAAATTGTTTGTTATTGTCCTTGTCAAGAGTTATCTTGACAAGTGGCTTACGTAGAGAAATTGACATATGATTTTAGTGGGAAGTATGCATAGTTGAATATTGGGGTTTTTCAGCATTGAAACTTAATTATTCTTAAATATAATATATGAAGTGCTTATATTTATGGCTATTCTTTATTAAGTGTCATATAAATTACGACTCTAGGGATGAACTTTTTTTGCTAAAGTTGAATAATACCTTGCTGTTTTAAGGTTATGTTGTCAATTATTTGATTGATTTTTTATGCATAAGTCCATTTAAAAACATCATTTCCTTGATGGGTTTCTCTAAATACCCGTGATCGCAGTTTCTCTACATTATCATAAAAAAATACATTCCAGCTAATAGGTTTGTTTTGTTTACTTTTAATGGATAAAGTTAATTTTATAATTTTTTATTGCCTTCATTTTCTAACTATATTTTTTGAGGTTCTTGAGGTTCACATTTTGCTCGTTTTTATGATTAAGTTTGGAATGTAATTACATTTTTATTAAGTTCCTTTATTTAATTTAAAAAAAAAATCATATAAAACGACTTGATGAAATTGTGTCATGGAGTCAGGTTGGCCGAGCGGTCTAAGGCGCCAGATTTAAGCTCTGGTTCTCGAAAGGGAGCGTGGGTTCGAACCCCACACCTGACATACTTTTTTTTCTTCTTTTTCATCGTTTTAAATGGTACCTACTTGGGATATTAAATATTTGTTTGAAGTATTAAATAAATTATTTTATTCAGTAGGAGGTAGAGTTTGCAAAAAATTCACTGCTGTTTCATACACAGTGTTTATTAAGGTTTGTCTTTAAAAAATAAAGTGCTTTTTTGTGTTTTATCATTTCAATGTTGGCTATCTATTCTCCAGTCTTCCTTTATGATATCGGCAGCTTTTTCTCCCACCATGACAGCCGGTATGCTGATATGGGCGGATATTGGTAGTGGTATGATGCTTGTATCAACAACTCTCAAACGTCGAATACCATATACCTTGAGTCTGTTGTCTACCACGGCTTCTGGATCGCTGGGTGGGCCCATTTTACACGTGGCAACTTGATGGTGTAAGGTTGGGGTGATAGTTCTTAGGGCGCATTCCCAGTAAGGGTCTGAATTGAAGAAATACTGCTCGCAGCCTGAAGATAAAGTATAAATAATATTTATATTTATTATGGATTCTATATTTAACCGAGGTAGCATATACTTGATGGAAACATGACTTATGTCTACATTTCCACTATATGTAACAAATTGTATGACAATTCTTTCGTCACACAATGTCTTCTTCAAAAACGAAACCACAGTGGAAAAATTTTAAGTAAGAAAATTATTATTTAATATTTACTAGTTACTACCTAAACGTATATCCACTTAATCTAAATGGTCGTAGTCTTAATGGTCGATAATACCACGTCCAATCTCTAGACATGCAATATAAATTCAATAAGGAGCAATATAAATTAAATAACTATTCAAATCTACCTACTCATTTAGCTGAATACCCAATTTTTGTATTTTATTCTAGGCTTTCTAAGATATTTAGTATTTTAAATTTAGTTACATTATGTGAGATTTTACAAGTTTCAATAAAAGTGTGTTTTCCTGAAATTTAAATAATAGGGATTACTGCGTTTCCTAATATAACTTCTTTTATGTTCGTTAAGTCTACTATAAAAAGGTCTTTCTGTATCTAGGATCAACCTAGACTTTTGACAGGAGCTGTACTCAATTAAATAAACTTCTGATTTATAAGGTTTATTCGTTTGATTTTTATTATTTTAAAAAAGTCTTTTTTTAAGTTTGTCCTATTGCAAAGTAACCAAATTAGTTTCAAAGCGTTTACTTGAAACTAATTTGATTAGTGTTAGTGTTAATGTTAGTGTCGGGAGATATTAAATTATTAGTTTTCTTAGAGCATTTTTTGTTAATTATTCTATTTATAATATTTGGGTCATATCAATTGTTCACTGCGATGTGTTTGATGATATTTAATTCTTGTAATTATCTAATGACATTGGAATGTTTAAGAGTCTCTGTTTAAATGCATTAAATGCTTCTATCTTTTGTGAATGTGATATGATTTCTTTGTATTGCTAAACGGTCTTTCAAATTGAGCGGTTTTTTTAATTCTTGAATACAACACAGAATTTGAGATGACTTCAAAGAATTTGCTTTTGATAATTGAAGTAGTGGATGACATTTAAACACGAAAGCCAAATGACCACCTCTCGCAGCTCCACATACGTCCACTCTTTTGTCAAAATGTTTTATGACATTTTGGCATAACCGTTGGTCTATCTCACCAATGACTCAAGTAATTTCATCCTTTAGTTCAGGAATCGATTGTTGATTGTTCTTATAGACCTGGTTTTTCACGGAACTCCAAAGAAAATAGTCCAACGGAGTCAAATCACATGATCTTGGTGGCCAATTAACCTCACCGTTTATTGCATTAACTTGTTCAGGGACCTTTTCTCTCAATAAATCAATTGTTTCATTATCAGAGTGAAGTGTAGCGCCATTCAAGCGTTATTCAATTCAAGACACAATATTCCAGTTATCATCTCACGATATCGAACACTATTTACAGTTACAGCTGCACCAGCAGCATTCTGAGTGAAATACGGCTCAATTACATCTCCTGACCATAATGCACACCAAACAGTGACTCGTTTAGGATGTAAAGATTTCTCATGAATCAATTGTGGATTTTCCCCACCCCAAATGCAATAATTTCTGAAAAGATGATTTTTTGAGAAAAATGATCTGTTTGTTCTTTGATCCATTTGACAAATGCACGACGTTTTGAATGATCCAGAGGCTTTAGTTGCTGTGTCATTTGAATCTTATATGCCTCCAGAGTTAAATTCTTTCGTAAAATACGCCATGTTGTGGACTCACTGAGTCCAAATTGTTGTGAACGTCGATTAATGGAAATTTCTGGGTCTTCAGCAACACTTTTACGTACCAAATCAATATACTCTTGTAAACGACCATTACGACTATATATTGCTCTTTTATCTTCTACCAAACTAGTTTCTTGAAAATTTTGAACAATTCGATTAATAATGCTTTCAGATGGACGATTGCGCAAACTGTAAATATCACGTAATTTTCTAAAAACATTTTTGACTGAACGTCCATTTTGATAAAATAATAAAGTGGCTTAATTTGAAAGACCCATTATATCTTGTCTTTTCTAACTTTGTAACTTGTTTAACTGTAGGTTTAATGTTGTGCTATAAATAATTTATCTAAGTTAAAACCTGTGGGGTAAATAAAAATATCATCAACATATCTGTATTAGTATACTACTTAATATTGATTTATCTTATTTTCTAAATTATCCATAAAAATTTCAACCAATAAAGGACTTAAAGGACTCGCCGTTATTAAGCTGTCATTCGAAATATGGAACATATTATCAAACTGAAAATAATTCTAATCCAGACTAACTGAAAGTGGCTCTAAAATTTAAAAAAATTACAAGGTGGGGTCTTGCAGAAGCACATTAATTATTATTTGACTTGGTCTATTATTGATTGATAAGAAGAGAATGTATACACACATTGATGACATATATTTGGAAACAGAAAGAAATACCAATGGTGATCTAGTATCGCTCCTTAATAAAGGCGACCTCTGGATTGCAACAACTACCGTGGAATTGACTTGTTGACTATTGCCTATTAGATTCTGGCCAATATCCTGTATGAACGTCTTAAGCCCTACGCCGACAGTATAAGTTTTACATTTTAAAGAGAAAATTTACAAGTAGTAAACCAAGTCCAAGTTCAATATGAAACATTTCGTGCCTTCCTTACCAATACTGTACTCCGACAAGGTATAGTGCGTTTCAAGATATATCGTTGATAGATTGGCTGCAATAAGCTCTTAACAACCCCTACCGTAACGAAACTCGGCAAAGTTGCAAGAAACATAAACTGGGCAGGGCAATAACAGGTAAAAAGATAAAATTAATTTTATACCTGGTTTAGTAGTTTCGAAATATTTTAGTTTAGTTCGCATTCTTTTCTTAAACAGCGCAGTTCTATAATTTCTATCGTATTTTTTGTTATTCCAAACGTGCTAAAAATGTGGCGTTCTTGGCAAGATAATGATCATTGTGCCTTCAGCAAGCAAAATAATGGGTAGATACATCAAGAAAATGCCAAATCAAAGCCCCAGCGAACAAGGGAAAAATAATTACAATTTTACATGCTGGTTCCGAGGATGGATGGGTTCCAAATTGTTTACGGTTGTCCTCCAAAAATATTAAACATTCATCTTTGGACTACCATGACGACATCACAGCAGAAGTTTTTGAAGATTGGTTTATAAATAGTCTTTTGCCCAATGTGCCTATGGAAAGCGTAATTGTAATGGACAATGCTAGTTATCATATCCGCCAAAAAAATAAAGTTCCTAATGCAAATAACACTAAATTGGAAATTCGAAACTATATATTAAAAAGGATATATACTTCGAAAATACGCATAAAAATGTGATATAAAAATATTAGTCATTTAATATTAAAAAGGAATATGAATGTGATATCATTGCTGCCGATATGGGACCTACGGTTTTACGCCTTCCCCAGTATTACTGTATGTTTAATCAAATTGAGGATATGTGGTATCAGGTAAAATGCAATGTTAGAGCAGAGAATATTCCCACGGTTCGATCAGTAATCATTACCATATCCCACATATTATTATTATTCTGCTCGTCCTTACTGTAGAATCTCAGCTCATGCAGGCCGATATTCCAATGCCAAGATGAAAAAGCAATTCAGCTCCTCTCACCCTAGCATAATATCTTACGAACAATGTGACACGTCTGCAAGAGCACGGCACGCTGTCCCACTATGGCAATCGATCTCGAGATACCGAGGCTCTCGAGGTTCTTTGAACATCTCTTACTTATCAGGCCTTCGGCGGATATAACGAAGGGCACTACATCTACCTTACTCAGTTTCCACTGGTTCTTCAAATCGTATGCCAGATTTTCATACTTTGTGGATTTTTCTATCTCAGTTTTTCTAATGTTGTAAGATAGTGGCACTGCAATGTCAATTATAAAAGCCCTCTTGTTCTTTTTGTTGATTAGAACAATATCCGGCCTGTTATAATTAACCATTCGATCAGTAGTGATTGATTATTATTATTATTAATAATAATAATAATAACAATAACAGACAAAGAAATCTAGCGTCACCTTGCGGCCCGATAACAGGGAAAGGGCCCCCACAGAGCTTAATCCTTCTGATATCTAGGATATCTGGGATAAGTCAATGTTCCCCTTAGAGGGAGTGCGAATACCTTTAGGCTAAATCGGGATAATAATAAGCAAACGCGGGATAATAGACAAAAGCAAAAGCTAAAGGAGCAAGGCTGCGTAGATATAATGAGCATAAGAAAATGAAGGAGCAAAACGCACATTTTTATAAACATCAAAAAGAGTTTTTTCGAAATCTTGAAACGAATGAACCTAGTAAACCTAATGCCCGAAACATCAACCCAACAACACGTTACGAATTTTGGAAAACAACTTGGAAAGTATCGGAGAGGTACAACACATCAACAGCCTGGATCTCAGATATAGAGTAACGTCCGTAACGCTATAAGAAAACCCCAAAACTGGAAAGCACCAGGACCAGATAGAATCCAGAATTTCTAGATTAAATATTTGGATGCCATACATAACAATTTATCACGTTGGTTCAGTAAAGCACTAACTAACCCCGAATCTATTCCGCAATTTTTATCTGAGGGTAATACATATTTACTATATAAGAAAAATGACAAATAACTATCGATCTATAACTTGTCTTTCGGCACTGTATAAGTTACTTACATCATTAGTAAACGAAATAATATATCATCACTGTTTAGATAGTAATATCCTAGAAGAACAAAAAGGATGTGTAAGACAGTCTGCGGGATGTAAGCACCAACTTACTATAGATGTAATTGCTCTGAAGCACGTCCTGAGAAAAAAGTGTCACCTTAACTTATGTTACATTGACTACACTAACGCCTTCGACTCTGTCCCTCATGATTGGCTAGTTAAAGTTTTGGAAATTTATAAAATCTGCCCTAAAATCAGAACAATGCTTACTCACTTAATGAAGTCTTCGACGAATATATGGATATCGGGAGAAAATGCTGTAAGAGTCAACGTTGAGAAGGGAATTTTCCAGGGAGACTCTTTGTGGCCAATGTAGTTTTGTCTGGCCCTAAATCCTATGTCCACGATTCTCAATCAGTCTGCAAGCGGGTTTTGGTTCCAGTTAACAAACAGCAGAAGGTTATCACATCTGTTATATATGGATGACCTAAAAGTGTACGCAGAGTCCAATCGCTTATTAAAAGCGTAAAAATATTCAGCGATGACATTAAGATCTCCTTTGGTCTAGATAAATGTTCTATCGTCAATATACAAAAAGGACGAGTTAAACAAAATCAGGAATTATTCTGTCAGATTCACTCATTGAAACCGGATGATACTTGTCGGTATCTGGGAATAGCACAAAATCAAATACTAAACCATACGACATTCAAACATGAGTTCCAAGATAAATACAAGAAAAGAATAACGAAGCTTCTTAACACAAAACTCTCAGAGGGAAATATATGTAAGGCAATCAACACATGGGCAGTACCGGTGTTAAGATATTCATTTGAAGTGGTCAAATAGTCAAACACAGAACTGGAAGAGCTAGACCGCATGCCTAGACGACTTTTAACAAAATTCCGTTGTTTGCATACCCATTCATCTGTGTTGAGATTATACATTCCTCGAAAATATGGAGGTAGAGGGCTTATTAACATCTAAGAATTGTGTCTTAGTCAGGAAAAGAAGCTTCGCCAACATTTTCTAAGTTCAAAAGATCAACTTATGAGGCTCGCAACTCAGTTTGATCACAATTATACACCACTAAAACTGAACCATGCAAACTACACTATCGAAACAGAGACAATACAAAACAACATAAATCTCTGGAAACATAAATCAATTCATGGTAGATATGTAGAATTATTAAATGGTAATAATATTGATAAGAAAGCTTCTCTGCTCTGGTTAGAGGAGAATCAACTATATCCGGAAACTGTATTTTTTTATCGTTATCCAGGATAAAGTTATAAAAACCAACAATTACAAGAAATATGTTCTTAAAGAAAGTACTGAAGATGTATGTCGAAAATGTGGCAAAATAGGGGAGACTGTTGAGCACATAATTGGTGGATGTCCTACTTTAGCAGAGACCGCATATTTAGAAAGGCATAATCAGCTTGCTAAGATAATTCACCAAAAACTGGCACTTAATCATGATCTTTTACCAACATCTACTCCGCCGTATTATAGATACAGTCCTCAAGCAGTTCTGGAGGCTGACGATGTGCTGCTCTACTGGGATAGACCGATAATAACTGATAGGACTCTCGACTACAATAGACCAGACATAGTCTTAATAAATAAAAAAGAAAAGCAGGGAACAATTATTGACATTGCCATACCACTGTCTCACAATATACATAAACCGGAGGTGGAAAAAGTTTCCAAGAATGAAAATCGTTCTTGAATGAATTGAAGAACTACTGGCAACTTGAAAAAGTCAACATCGAACCTTTTGTAATTTCCGCAGAGGGATTGGTGAGCCACAGGTTTTCCAAAAGTTTAATAAAGTGCGAACTCGAGCTCTATTATTGCAAACCTGCCACATAGTTCGAAAATGTTTGTCTTAATGCCAACGGAATACTGGGTTATAATAAAATTTATTCCCAGGCTCCGAGCCGAACTCCAACGTCGCGAGGGAGGAATCGGTTTATGGTTTCCAGCTTTTTGAACTGAGAGAGTAACACCAAGTCGATGAGTCGACGATACCATTCTCGATCGATACCATTCTTTACTGGGACAGACCAATCAATACTGACCGAACAGTTGACTATAACACGACAGATATTTCAATTGTTCTATTAAAACCTTTGGTGAGAAACACTAAACTTGAAGAAATTCACCACTAAATACCAAATTACTTTTTTGAATTTCTCGGCGCACGTTTCGCTAACCATGTTAGCATTATCAGGAGACGATTTAATCTAATTCTAAAACTAAACTATGTTCTTTTTGTATGAAAACCCAACCTAAGGAAGCGTGTAAAAATCATGAACCGTGAAGTTTACTAAGGCTTACATTAATAATTGAAAAAGTTGACTGAAGGGGATAGGCCCTTTATCTCGGTTCATGATTTTCATACATTTTTCTATTCGAATGCTTTCATATGCATCCAAAGCCGTGATATTATTAATACTTTTAATTAGTCTTAAATTACTAATATGTATCCTGTGGTCATGTTCGATTGCGAAGATTTCTCATTTCTCCCATATCTAACGTGGGCAATATGTTTTTTATATCTTGTCAATATGGATCTCTTTGTTTGCCCAATATACGTTCGATCACAGTCTTGACAACTAATTTCGTAAATCCCCGACTTTTCATGTTGATTTACTTTATCCTTCGGATTATCCAGAACTTCTCTTAATTTATTATATGGTTTGTACAGAATTTTAATGCCCACTTTTTTCAAAATTTTGTCTAGTCCTCTTGTTAATTGGGCATCAAATGGCATTACCATGAATTTATTTGTGTTCTGATCGTTTTGAAAAGTGAAAGATTCTTCCAATAATTTTCTGAACTTATGTTTTCTAATTAATTTATCTACAATGTTTTTATTATAACCATTCACTTCAGATACCTCTCTAATTAATTTTAATTCTTTGTTATATTTATCTTTATTTAAAGGAAAACTAATTAATCTATTTACCATAAAATTTAAACTAGCCATTTTATTTTGGAAGCTATGATTTGAATCGTTAGGAATGTATCTCGAAGTGGTAATATAATCTTTATGTATGAAACAAAATTGTTTTCAGCTTAATAACAGGTTTTACGAACAACAAGAAGGAACGGCAATGGGTAATCCTCTGTCAGCGTTCTTGGCCAACTTATTCATGAGTAAATTTGAAACAGAGGCAAAAGATGAATTCAGTTACTTTCCGAAGGTATGGTTAAGATATGTGGGTGACGTTTTTGCCATTTTCGATTCGAAAAATGAAAACTGAGATGCTTTTATTAAGAACTTAACTAATAAATCCCATAATATAATATTCACGCATGCACTCGAAAACAACGATAGTTTATACCATTTCTGGATGTTTTAGTCAGTAGAGATAATAAAAATAGGTGAGATTTTGATATTTTAAGAAAAAACACCACCACTTCGATATACATTCCTAACGATTCAAATCATAGCTTCCAAAATAAGATGGCTAGTTTAAATTTTATGGTAAATAGATTAATTAATTTTCCTTTAAATATAGATAATTATAACAAATAGTTAAAAACAATTAGGGAGGTATCTGAAATGAATGGTTATAATAAGAACATTGTAGATAAATTGATTAGAAAACATAAGTTCAGAAAATTATTGAAAGAATCTTCGACTTTTCAAAAGGATCGGAACACAATTAAATTCATGGTAATACCATTTGATGCCCAATTAACAACAGGGCTAGTCTAAACTTGAAGAGATTTACCACTAAACACCAAAACGCTTTTTTTGAACTGCTCGACGCACGTTTCGCTAACCATGTTAGCATCATCAGGAGATGATTTAATCTAATCTCCTAAGTCCTAAAGTCTAAAGTCCAACAGAAGAATTGAAGAGGGCTAGACAAAATTTTGAAAAAAGTGGACATTTAGGTTGGGTATAAACCATATAATAAATTAAGATAAGTTCTGTATAATCGGAAGGATAAAGTAATCAATATGAAAAGTCGGGGATTTACGAAATTAGTTGTCAAGACTGTGATCGGAGGTATATTGGGCAAACAAAAAGATCCATATTGACAAGATATAAAGAACATATTGTCCACATTAGATATGGGAGAAATGAAAAATCTTATGTTGCCCAACATGCAATCGAATATGACCACAGGATAGATAGTAATTTAAGACTAATTACAAGTGTTAATAATAATAGGGCTTTGGACGCATATGAAAGCACTCAAACAGAAAAATGTAAGAAAATCATGAACCGAGATAAAGGACCTATTCCGTTCAGTCAACTTTCTCTGTTATTAATATAAGGCTTAGTAAACTTCACGGTTCATGATTTGTACTTGCTCTGTTAGGTAGGTTTTTCATATAAATAGAACATAGTTTAGTTTTAGAATTAGATTAAATCATCTGATGATTAGCGCATCTGACGATTCGCATGGTTAGCGAAACGGGCGTCGAGAAGTTCAAAAAAGTGATTTGGTATTTAGTGGTGCATCTCTTCAAGTTTAGGCCAGATAGTATTCTTATCAGCAAAAAGGAGAAATGGGCTTTTATAATTGACATCGCAGTGCCGCTCTTGCACAACATTAGAAGGACTGAGATGGAAAAATCCACAAAGTATGAAAATCTGGCATACGACTTGAAGAACCAGTGGAAACTGAGTAAGGTAGATGTAGTACCCTTCGTTATATCCGCCGAAGGCCTGATAAGTGAGATATTTTTAAAGAACTCGAGAGCCTCGGTATCTCGAGATCGATTGCCGTGCTCTTGGGACAACTTGCCGTGCTCTTGCAGACGTGTCGCATTGTTCGTAAAATATTATGCTAGGGTGAGTGGAGCCTAATTGCTTTTGCATCTTGGCATTGGAATATCGGCATTGGCAGTGGAATAATTTAATCATAATTTTAAAATATTTTATTTTTCCCAAAATTATTCAGAAGTTAAACCACTCAGGTTCTAGCGCCTTTAAAGAAACCAGGAATATTTTTTATTGAAATTTATTGGGGGAATTAACATTTTGCCGAAGGACAACGAAATATCTTGAAACGGACTATAACGCTTTTGTCGACAACTCATTTTAATCTATCACTTGATAAGGCATTCAGACTGGCGGACATTTATAGAAGAAATACAATAATGAATACAAGTATGTAACTATTAGCCTTCGCCGATGACGTAAATATTATAACATAAACTTAAAGAGACATGATACATACGTTCCTTGCACTTGAAGAGGTTGCATTGTCTTGCAGAAAATGGGGTGGCAAAGTATATATATAAATATATATATATATATATATATATATATATATATATATATATATATATATATATATATATATATATATATATATATGTAAAGACCAAAATGAGCTACAAAAACACAGAGAGCGGGAGATATATTTGGCGTAAAAATAAATCTAACAAAGAGTCAGGTTATGTTCAACAAATTTGCTGTCAACAGAAGAATTCCTATTTTAGTAAGCGATTTAGAGGTTGTGCACCACTACATATATCTTGCAAGGATTTCAATGGAGGGTGATACTACTTGGGATATGAAACGGCGTGTTAAGTGTGGCTGGCAGGTTCAACACATAGTGTTTAAGAACAAACTCTCACTTTCTCTGAAGAGAAAGGTTTTTGATCAGTGCGTGGTGCCTGTTTTGATATACGGAAGTAAAAGATGGACACTCACATCACAATCAGTTCAAAAGCGGGAGCGAAAGACCTGCGTATGGATTAGAGAACAAACGAAGATATGTGACATAATTGGAAGGGTGACAAAATTGAAATGGAAATGGACAGGCCATAAGCTAGGCGATGCGACGACAGATGGACCAAAGCAATCCTGGAATGGATACCGCTTGATCATAAACGTCCACGAAGAAGATCGAGAACGCGATGGACGGATGAAATCATCAAGTATATTGGACCCGAATGGCAGAGGAGAGCTCAGAACCGCACGAATTGGAAGCATGCTGAGGGGCCTTCTTCCTGCAGTGGATCGACATATATATATTAAAACAACAGACATCTTCCATCCGTACTCCACGTGTCCAATCGTTTTAAATCAGCCGCCGCCATTGCGTCAAGACAAGTAACTCTCCGGACCGGCTTCTGGTTCAACAGCCGTCGTCAGCTGGGCTCGAGTCTAACGCAAGGAGACAGCTGATGAGAAACGATCATAGCCAGGCCATGTTGATGGCGGGTTGCAATCTAAGGCAACTCGCGCCATCCTACGGTGAATGTTCGCAGCAGTCGAAACTACGCGATGCATTCTTCCCACAATCTTGGATGTAGGTATTCGGTATGCTCAAAAGGTAGGGTAGCGGGGCTGGCGTAGAGAGATATTAAAACAACAGAAATCTACCATGCGTACTCTACGTGTCCGATCGTTTCAAATCAGCCGCCGCCATGGGGAAGTACCGCACATAATATTGACACATACTATTGAATCCATGAATGAGTTTGTGTACCTAGGCTTTCAAATTACAAACAACAACGATACCAATACAGAAATAAAGACAACAATATATCTAGCAAACAAGGCCTACTTCGGACCACTCAAGCATTTAAAATCGGACATTGTATCAAAAAGCAAGAAATATAAAATATATGACACTGATTATACTTGTTTTAATTTATGCTTCGGAAACTTGGGTAGTGATACCAAACGAAGAAAAACCGCTAGGTACATTCAAGGGAAAGGTGGTCAGACATTTTTCAGAGGAATCCAGAAGAGCGGAGTGTGGCGTTCGCGATGTAACTCTGAGCTATGCAGAGAATATCAAGACACTGATATAGTTACCTTTATCAAAATCGCAAGGCTGAGATGGATATCTCATGTTGAAAGATCGACTGACACTAACTCCACGAGGCATATTATTGGCCAAGCCGTAGAAGGTAAAATAACCAATGGAAGAACTAAAACACGTTTTATGGACAAAGTGTTAGGCGACATGAAGAGACTTAAAATAGCAGATCACAAAACAAAAGGCAGGACCAGCAATCAATGGCGCGGCATTCCACGACAGGTCAAGACCCTTTAAGGGTGTCGAACCACAGATGATGATTATGATGATGATTGTTGATCTTACCTGGGATATGTTTTTCATATAGCGTGCTTTTATATTTTTGGAAAGCAGGTTGCTCGTTGATTCTTTGTATTTCCCTTATGGCAGCTATAAAAGTTTTTATGTCATCGTTATCACGATCTGTAAAGTATCGTGGATAAAATTTGGGCCATTGAAATGGATTTTTCGATTTCAGTTTGAGATATCCGTACGATTTTGGATGGACCAGCATTGGATATATCTATAATTTGCTTATTTACTTTGTTGTATTTATGTCTAAAGGGTATTCCATTAAGATGTTTCGAATGTTGGTAACGAATAAAAGAAACGTTTCATAACATACCTGAAAGTTATTTATGGCAGTGCGAAGCTGGATAGTGTACAATTGTACGTGGAATACAACATCTGTCAAATGATCGCCCCGACTTCTCTGGCAGCTCACAATTATTTTGTTGAAATTCTCGATTACTGCTGAATACATTTGCGGAGTTATGTCACGAATTATTCGCCTAATTTCTTCTTGTTGAATTCAACTGTTGAACGGTTTGCGGATTATTTTCGTAAGTTTTGCTCTTCGCATAGCCCCACAAAAAATAATCTAGCGGCGTCAAGTCACATGCCCTTGGTGGCCAATTTACGTCTCCATTCCGGGAGATCAGCCTCCCTCCAAACTGTGTACGCAATAAAGTCAATGTTTCACGTGTTGTATGACATATCGCACCATCTTGTTGGAACCACATATTCTCTAAATCCATGTCTAGTATTTGATCCCATAAAAAAACATCAATCATCGTTCGGTATCGTTCTCCGTTTACTGTAACAGCTCGTTCATCTTCATCTTCAAAAAACTACGGTCCAATGATACACTCAGCCCAAAAACCGCACCAAACTGTGACACGTTGAGCATGCATCGGGATTTCGTGGATTTCTCTAGGATTTTCATTGCTCCAGATACGACAATTTTGTTTATTTACGTAGCCGTTTAAGTGAAAATGAGCCTCGTCACTGAAAATGATTTTATCGCAAAAATTATTGTCATTTGCCTTCATCTCTAGGATCCAATTGGCAAATGCACGGCGTTTCCCATGGTCGGCTGGCTTTAGCTCCTGTGTTAGCTGAATTTTGTAACGACAGGAGAGGCTGATCTCCCGGAATGGGAACGTAAATTGGCCACCAAGGTCATGCGACTTGACGCCGCTAGACTATTTTTTGTGGGGCTATGTGAAGAGCAAAGCTTACGAAAATAATCCGCAAACCGTTCAACAGTTGAATTCAACAAGAAGAAATTAGGCGAATAATTCGTGACATAACTCCGCAAATGTGTTCAGCAGTAATCGAGAATTTCAACAAAATAATTGTGAGCTGCCAGAGAAGTCGTGGCGGTCATTTGACAGATGTTGTCTTCCACGTATACTTGTACACTATCCAGCTTCGCACTGCCATAAATAACTTTCAGGTATGTTATGAAACGTTTCTTTTATTCGTTATCAACATTCGAAACCTCTTAATGGAATACCCGTTATAAAACTTGTATACCTGCCAGACATTTTCCTGTTCCAACGGTTTCCAGAATGCGTCATACAGTTCCTTGCTGACGCTTAAAGCTTGTCTGGTTGATGCTCCTTTATCCGAAGCAATACTTCCTCCAATAAACAGCAGCTCCATGTCTGGATATGGCCCTGGATGTATAGAATTGTTCGTTTTGATGTACGAGATTGCTTCAACACCGCCTAGAGTTGTAAGAGGACCCTTACCATGTGCCAGAAACTCGAAAGTAACGCTGATGTTATACATTATGTTATCTTTGATGGTCTCTATCGGTTCTTTGATTATGAAGTTTATTCCTAAATAATAAAAATAATATGACGAATTTGTATTACATCACTGTGTACTATAGTGATAAGTATTACATACAGTAGGCAAATATAGTATTCGCATACATGTGATTTTTAGGGCCAAATGAGGGCGAGATTAACCATTTTTTTTTATTTGTGAATATTACAGGAAGATACATGACATCATACATGACAGAAATCAAATATTTGTACATTAAAAGGAGTATGCTTGAAATTCACGCGTACAATCTTTACAAGAAATTAACTTTTAAATTAACTAATGTAGAACATGAATGTTGGTGCACTTTCCTAAGGAATATGTTCACAGTAGTAAATAGTACATTTATTAAAAAAACGTCATCTTTAAATAAAAAATTAAAAATTCTCAAAATTGAGCAGACGAAAGAACATATTCCAGAAAAGAGCATCAACAGAGTAGAAAATCTTTCAGCACAGACGTTCGACAATCCAGAACTAGATCTCTTAAATAAAGGTTTCAATTTTGCTTTGCCGGCATCCCGTAGTGCTTTGGAGGATAGTGGTAGCCGGTATTGAAACTGTCTTCCAAAGCTTTCGTCAGAGAGTCATGTAAAGTCAAATTTGCAAAAAATATTTCAATTAAAAGTCAAAATGTGCTAAACATTTCTAAGATAGTCAAGCGTGTGAAAGAGGATTGTTTTTATTTAAAATAATGATAAGGGAAATAAGGTGGTAGTAATGGATAAATCTGATTACTTTGAACGCGTTGAAAAATTAATTCAAAACGGTCCGTATAAACGATTACCGAAGAATCCATTGTTAAAAATGGTCAACGAAGTCAGAGATACATTGAAATCTTGTAACAGCCTTATTTTCTATAAAAAAATATACTGCATATTTCCAATCCAAAAGTGCCAAGATTGTATTTGTTTACCAAAAATTTATAAACCAGGAAAATCAATGAGACCAATTGTATAACCCACTGATTTTCCAACATACAACTTGGCGAAATGGTTAACAAAGGAATTTGATTCCATCCTTGTTTGCGAGGGCCCCGATTCCACATACCTTGATATACCTAAGGGAGTTACTCGTGTTAAATGGTTTTAATAACAAGATTGTTTCTGAGTACATTTCCTTAACAAGATTATGTATGAAGCAAAATTGTTTTCAGCTTAATAACAGGTTTTACGAACAACCAGAAGGAACGGAAATGGGCAATCCTCTGTCCTCATTCTTAGCCAATTTATTCATGAGTAAATTTGAAACCGAGGCGAAAAATGATTTCAGTTACTTTCCGAAGGTATGGTTAAGATATGTGGATGACGTTTTTGCAAAAAATCAGATGATTTTATTAGGAACTTAAATAATAAATCCCAAAATATAATATTTACGCATGAACTCGAAAACAACGATTTTTGGATGTTTTAGTCAGTAGAAACAATAAAAATAAATTAGATTTTGATATTTTTAGAAGCATTCTTCGAGATACATTCCTAACGATTCGAATTATAGCTTCGAAAATAAGATGGCTAGTTTAAATTTTATGGTAAATAGATTAATCAATGTTCCTTTAAACAAAGATAGTTATAACAAATAATTAACATTAATTAGGGAGGTGTCCGAAGTGAATGGTTATTATAAGAACATTGTAGATAAATTAATTTGAAAACATAAGTTTAGAAAATTATTGAAAGAATCTTCGACTTTTCAAAAGGATCAAAATAAATATAAATTCATGGTAATACCGTTTGAGGCCCAATTAACACGAGGGTTAGACAAAATTTAAAAAAAGGGGAACATTAAAGTTGTGTACAAACCGTGTAATAAACTAAAAGAAGTCATGGATAATCCAACGGATAAAGTAAATCAACATGAAAAGTGGAGGATTTACGAAATTAGCTGTCAAGATTCTGATCGAAGGTATATTGAGCAAATAAAAAGATCCATATTAACGAAATATAAAGAACACATTGCCCACATTAGATATGGGAGAAAAGAAAGATCTTAGGTTGCACAGCATGCAATCGAACATGATCACAATATAGACATTAGTAATTTAAAATTGGTTAAAAGTGTAAATAATAATAGGGATTTGGATGCATATGACAGCATTAAAATAGAAAAATGTAAGAAAATTATAAACCGGGATAAAGGATCTATTCCGTTCAGTCTACTTTTTTAATTATTAATGTAAGGCTCAGTAAACTTCACGGTTCATTTTTGCTCCACGTTGTTTCAGGAAAATATTCGAATTTGAAGGTGGACGAATTATTGGTTGAACGGAGCAGGCTTAAGTTTTCGTGATGGATAAGGTGATTTTGGGATTAATGATAATAAAGTGGTTTATTCAAAGTATGTGCCATCGCTAGCTGCACATTTTTCTCATCTCTCTGGCAATTTGTGAATTCCCTCCAGTCCAGAATGTGGTCCACTCATCAAGCCATTTTGACATTTCGACATCTCCGTAATTGTTGAAGTGTGTCATGGAAAGTGCGTGCGACGTCGATGGTAGCTCCAGGTTCCCAGCCAAGTGCAGAAATGGTGTCTTTGGTCGCTTTCGCTGTGTGTGATGGTGCGTATCGTGCTGCAAAATCACTTTTTCGTGTCTTGTAGCCCATATTGGTCGATTTTCGATCAATGCATGGTTCAAATTAATCATTTGTTGGCGATAGCGAACTCTATTAAATGGTTCACCTGGTTTTAACAGCTTTTGCGGTCAATGTTGATGGTTGTCCTGGGTGAACCCAAATTTTTTGCGTTTTGGATTCTCGAAATATATCCATTTTTCGTCTCCAGTCACGATCCGATGCAAAAAAATCTTTCTTTCATGCTGAGAAAGAAAACTTCGCACATCGTTTTTCGTTTTTCTAACTGGCTGTCCTTCAGCTGATGTGGTACCCATTTTCCTGCCTTCTGAATCTTTTCGATAACATGCAGACGATCACAAATGGTTCGGCGACCAATATTTAATCTATTTGCCGTGTGTTGTTGAGTTTTGCATACCGTCTTTCAACAATCCTTGCAGTTGGGCACATTCAAGTTTTTTTCGGTTCACCTGGGCTTTCTTTGTCTTTCAAGTCGAAATCACCACTTTTGAATCATCTAAACCAACTCCCACAAGCGTCTCCCGATTGCGGTTTTCTTTTGATTGAACAAGAAAAGCAGTTCATGCCGTAAATGCGCTTTATATCACTCGAAACTCGACGTTTTTACCACACGAAAAAAATTTCGAAATTGTTTAAACATCAGTAGTGTTTTGAAAGGTACTGTCGGAATAATAAAATGACAATAGATTAGACTGTGAACCGACCTTGTTTCCAACGCCATCTATTAAAGAAATTACGAATTATTAACCGCCACACCGCCACACCTGGTATATGGGTAATATGTTCTAGAAAGTTAGTATATAGTTTTGGTATTTTATTTACCTACAAAAGTTACGTGGTCGTACATCTTTTGCCCCACTGGTAAATTCTGAATAACTGGTATGCCTAATTCTTGTAGGTGATTTTGAGGACCAACTCCAGAAAGCATGAGGATCTGCGGTGAATTGAATGCACCAGCTGAGAGAATTATTTCTTTGTTTGCTGATATTTTATAATATTTACTATTTCTGAAAATAAGTATTTATGTTAATTCTTCTATTGGAAACTGCGGTGTGAAACACTCAATTCGAAGAGATGATTCGAGAGATGATTTAATCTTATTAAATCGTCTCCTGATGATGCTAACATGGTTAGCGAAACGTGCGTCGAGCAGTTCAAAAAAAGCGTTTTGGTGTTTAGTGGTAAATCTCTTCAAGTTTAATCCACTTTATGATTCTTAAAAAAAATGTAGGCAGTCATGGGGATTGTCGACAGAAGTGAAAACTTGAAACTTTGGAATAACTGTTTTTTTTTATTTTTAAATTAATTATTCTTTAAATGTATAATTTAAAAATGTATATTATTTTTCACGCATAATCGAGGATCTAAACAAATATAGAAAAATAAACATTAAGAAGACTAATTATATTACAATACTTTTTTGTCAAGTTCTAATGGTGAAATAGAATGATATAAGTGTATAAATAATCATTTTGCAAAAAATAACAAAACACGTATTTTATGCCTGACAATTTAAACCAATAAACAATAACTTTGAGAAATTAAATTTATTATAAAATTTTATAGAATTTTTAATTTTAAAATCCGCGACAAAAATACTACCGAACAACTAGAAATCTGTTTTACCACGTTAGTAAGATAACTCCTAAGCCACTATGAAATATTCATTGCACGATGTATTGCAGAGATTAATATTAGAAAAATAAATGATATCAATTTTTCAACGTAAATATTGATACCAATATTGGAAATATTCGAAAATAAATACTTTGTTTTTGTTATTAATTTTTCTACATAAAATATTACCATATTAAGTACTCACTCTTGTACTGCACAGTGATTCTACAATTAAACAAGTAAAATAACGATTATCTAAAACACAATTTAATTTAAAATACAATTGGCATCGCTAATATTACGCGACACGTCACTAGCATGTTGGTGACGTGAACCCGTAAATTTTGCTCTTACCGAAAATCGGTAAAGAAAGACGGCTAAAGAAGTTTTCACTTAAAAAAAATGTGGATTGATGAATTTATACGTGGTGGTATATCCATTGGAGATCATGAACGTCCAAAAACCGCCACTACGGACAAAATTGTCACAAAAATTTACAGTACAGTATTAAATGATCGTCGATTGAAGGTACACGAGTTTGCTTACATTGTAATCTCGATAGGCCGTCTCCAATGCATTTTACCCGATGCTTTGGGTATGTAAAAGGTTTCTGCTCGATAGGTGTTGTTAACAGCTGACCAAAGATCTAGTCGAATGAACAATTCTTGAGAATATTTGCTTGTTTAAATGCAATTTAACTGGTTTTATTCGACGTTTTGTAACCGTAGATGAAACATGGATACACCATTACACACTAGAGATGAAGCAACTGTTTAGCTGTTGGTGATAGGGTAATAGTTGGTGATAGGGTAATAGTTGATGATAGGGTAATAGTTGGTGAAAGTGTTACAGAGAAACCGAAAGAGATTTTATCTGCACTAAAACCGTGGTTTTTCTGGGATTCTCCTTGCGTGGTGCTCATTGACTACCTGGCGAAAAGCACGATTATTCCTGTAGAGTATGCTACCTATTCCCAAATCTTAAGAAACGGCTCTCTGGATGAAGATTCACTTCAAACGTTGAAGTCAACACTGAGACAACTGCTTATTCTGCACAGTTGGGCAAATTACCTTATAGTGAGGGTATTAAAAAGTTGGTGTAAAAGTATTAAATTGCAATGTGACTATGTTGAAAATTCTCAAATGAGTATTGTTTTCTATATGTAGAATTCTCAAGTAGAATTTATGCTCTTGGATAGATTACAGAACTGCCGGTTTATAAGATATTAAGGTTTATCAATTTTGTTTTTATACAGCATTAATAACAACCTTACAAACACCACACCGTATGCCTCTTTCGTCTTTGGGTTGATCAGAACTTTAACGACGCGACTGTTGAGTAGAATTTTTAAATTTTTCCTGTTTCTGATGGGTCTCAAGTATGCTTTTTCAATACCACATCTCCTACCATTTCTTAAATTTCCTTGTATATATGATACCTGGAACAACATTAATATTTTAATGTTTTTCTGTTAAGTATTTTGATGAACTCTTACTCCTAGTTGATTTTTCCCGTTGTAGTCTACGTACGGATAACCAGCCTGTTGGGCAGCCTCTACGAAAACCTGCGCTGCTTGGGTTCTGTACGGAATATCCCCAACTGACATGTAGCCTTCTTTGTTATGATATTTTGTATCTTGAATCTGCCTTGCAAAGTTTATTTAGTTTTTTTTTTTGTCTATGTGGATTACAGAATTCATTTTTTACCTTGATGTTAGCATTCTCTAGTTTTTTGAAGTAGGGTAATACGTCCTTGTACCCCCATCCTGGATTGCCCATAGCTTCCCATTTATCGTAATCTAATGGGTTTCCTCGTATGTGAATCATATAATTTAGTGCTGTGGTTCCTCCTAGAGCACGTCCTCTAGGCCAATGCATTCTCTGATTTGGACATCCTATAATTATCATAGAATATGATATAATGAGTCATCAAATATGTTTTGTTATCTAGTGTCTAGAATCTCCGGTGTATAGAGTGTTATAATATCCCGGATGGATTTACTCTTTACTTAATGATTATAACAAAAACTAATGAGTTAATAAACAGCAAACTTGTTAGTGAATCTTACCCCAACAATATCCATCTTCTTTTTCGGCTGTGTAGGCCCAATCCAACTTGGTAAATTGGAATGTAGCTGATATGACCGGTACTTCTGTAAATGGTGTCGGTACATCTCCAACTTCCAAGAGCAATATATTCCAGTTCGGATTTTCTGACAGTCGATTGGCCAGTACAGCGCCTGCTGATCCAGAACCCACTACGATAAAATCGAAGGATTCCTTGCTTGATGGAGGCTCATCTAAAATTTTTCTTGAGTAGTACACCTTTATAAAAGGAAATATTAGGTCGTCAACTAAATTCTCAGCCTTTTTTTAACTAGATTTGACTTTTATTTATGAAAAAATCTAATAGAAACTTATTCTTCGAAGTAATCTTCCTTTCCCTTTCATACATCTGTTTCAGAATCCGAGATCGAAAAAACCTGGTGATTTGGTAAAAGAAGGCGTTTTCAAAACGCTATAGGGCGGGAAAAGTATGAATTCAAATAGGTTCTGCTGTTGTCTTCTTCTGCTGATTTATTTTTAAATAGCTTTTTCTAGTGGCGCCATCTTTTGACGGGGGTTAGCGTTGGAGAGGTGCATTATTTACTGATGTTCTTACAAAATGCATTCAATTTTGTTTTAAACTTGGTAAAACATTCAGAGACACGTTTCAATTAATGAAACAAGCGTATGGTGAGGATTGTTTATCTCATGGCAGAATCCATGAGTGGTTTAAACGATTCTTAGAAGGTCTTGAGGACATCAATGACGACGAGTATCCTGGAACGTGATTTACTCAAAGTACATTGTACAAGGCACATTGAAATTGTGCGTGAATTTATAAAATATCAGCCGAAATCTTAGTTGCGATACATGGAAATGGAATTGAATATGTTCAAAGATTCAATTCATCGTATTTTGACCGATCATTTGGGGCTTCGGAAAGTTTGTCCACGCTTTGTTCCACACAAATTGACCGACAACCAAAAATTGTTCCGAATCTACCATGGACTTGATTAAAGAGTCGAAAAAGGAC
Source organism: Cosmopolites sordidus (assembly GCA_031761425.1). NCBI lineage: Eukaryota > Metazoa > Arthropoda > Insecta > Coleoptera > Curculionidae > Cosmopolites > Cosmopolites sordidus. The sequence continues at coordinate 283,023 of JARFXV010001235.1, read as the reverse complement.
GAAAACTTCAAGTATAGCGTTGTTACTGGTGATGAGACATGGTCTTTTTAATATGACTTACAAATCAAGCGTCAAACTGCCAAATGGAAGCACCCGAGCGAGTGAAACCCGAAGGAAAGCTGGTATTTGTTGTGATAATGCGCCATCCCATTGCTCGGCGCTCATCGCCGATTTTTGACCAAAAATGGTATTTTAACCATCAATCATTCACCAGGCTCGCCTGATTTGGCTTGCTGCGAGTTCTACTCTTTGATAAACTTCATTTGTCCACGAAAGGACATCGTTATGCCGACATTGAAGCCGTTCAAAAGGCAATGACCGCCATCCTGAAGGCCATACACAGTCCGCCCATTAAGTATCTGTACTTAAGATATCTCAGCAACCAGTCACGCCATCTATTGACGAGCGGCGTCATTTCAAAGGTGGAACATTCCTGGATCTAACGAGGAGATGATTTAATCTAATCAGATTAAATCATCTCCTGATGATGCTAACATGGTTAGCGAAACGTGCGTCGAGCAGTTCAAAAAAGTGTTTTGGTGTTTAGTGGTAAATCTCTTCAAGTATAATTCGAACAATGTTCATTATTTTCTTCGTTAACAAATGCATCATCCACAAAGAGTTCGTTCCAACTGGTCAAACTGTCACTGGGCAGTACTACTTAGAAGCCCTGAAATGATTGATGCACAGAATTTATCGCATTCGGCCAGAATATCGCGATTCAAACAGTTGGCGTTTGTTGCTCGATAATGCGCAAAAATGCGATAATTTTTGGCCCGAAACCAAGTCTGTGTGATCAACCACTCACCGTATTCACCAGATTTAGCTCCTTGTGACTTCTTGTTCTCAAAGTTGAAAGGGGTTTTTTTTAAAGACATTCAGACCAGAAACAGCTTCGATGCGTGCTCTGGAGGCTATTTATTCCATATAATGAGCTGGAGCACGCATTTGAATCACTATATAATCCATGTAACAAATGCATCGAATTAATGTCTGAATGATTGTGGCGTGTTCATATATTTTTTCCCTTTATTTGGGTTTTTCGCCACTATCTAAAACTCAAAAAATATCAAAAATACCTGTTCTTATTTAAAGAAAGAATCACTGGGTAAAAAACAAAAAACCAAACGGAGACAAATTTCTAAGTGATTCTTTTTTGTAATAAATTTGCCTAACGAACAAAATTTTAAAAATATAAAAATGTTATAAAAAAATGTACAAACTTTTAACGTTAACGTTTCGGAGGGTACTCTCCCCCCGTTTTCAAAACTAAACTAAAAAATAAATTATATTAATTTGTAATGTATAAAGTAACTACATTTAATAATAATAACATTTATTTTCACTCGTTACTTTATATATTACAAATTAATATAATTTATTTTTTAGTTTAGTTTTGAAAACGGGGGAGAGTACCCTCCGAAACGTTAACGTTAAAAGTTTGTCAAATTTTTTATAACATTTTTATATCTTTAAAATTTTGTTCGTTAGGCAAGTTTATTACAAAAAAGAATCACTGAGAAATTTGTCTCCGTTTGGTTTTTTGTTTTTTACCCAGTGATTCTTTTTTTAAATAAGAACAGGTGTTTTGATATTTTTTGAGTTTTAGATAGTGGCGAAAAACCCAAATAAAGGAAAAAAATAAATGTATCGAAGCGAGAGGAGAATACTTTGAAGAATAATTCATAAAAAATATCAGGTATTTCGTTTTAATCACATTTCCCCACTCACTACTGATGCTTAATGGACGAACTGTGTATCTTTGGCCGAGCTCAAAAATTCAATCGTCAATCTAATTAACCGAGCAAAACGTTTTATTGACGCGCAAGGAGACTATTTTGAATAAGAATAATGATTTTTGCGATTTTATATATTTGTGTTTATTTTGAAAAATTCCTGTTTTCCGTGAGACGCACTTTGTATACTACCGAATGATTTTGCATAGTCAATAAATTCCAAATATAAGGTTGTGTTATGTTCTGTTGTATTTTCTATTAGTATGTGTACGGTATACAGATAATCACAGGTTCCAAATCCAGTTTTCAACATGACTCCTTTCAGTTGGTTTTCATCCAATTTTCTTCTTAACCTTTACTTGAAAACTAGGAAAAAACTTAGGAAAATACTCTTCTATTTCGAACTATTTCGGTTACTTCATTAACAATAAGATATTTTTGATCAATTCTTCTACTGGAACCTTCGGTGTGACACAATAAACTCAAAGAGATTTACCATTAAACACCAAATAACTTTTTTAAAGTTCTCGACGCATGTTTCGCTAACCATGTTAGCATCATCAGGAGTTGATTTAATTTGCGCTTCATTAGGGTGGTTATCATATAAATAGAACAGTTTAGTTTTATAATTAGATTAAATCATCTTCTGGTGATGATAACGTGGTTAGCGAAACGTGCGTCGAGAACTTTCAAAAAAGTGATTTGGTGTTTGGTGGTACATCCCTTTGAGTTAAGATAATTTTGATTACATTTCTTTTGTGCCTTTCAAATACATTAATTTCTTTTTCTAAATCTTACCTTGATTTAAACATTTAATGCCGAAGTTATCGAGGAAATTGTACATTTGTTGTGTATAGTTTTCTTTGTACCTCGCATTTTCCGTTTCATAATCATTCATGTACTAAACTTGAAGAGATTTACCACTAAACACCAAATAACATTTTTTTTAACTGCTCGATGTACGTTTCGCTAACCATATTAGCATCATCAGGAGATTATTTAATTTAAATGTAAAATTAAACTGTTCTATTTACATTACATTAATAATTGAAAAAGTTGACTGAACGGGATAGGCCCTTTATCTCAGTTCATGATTTTCTTACATTTTTCTATTTGAATGCTTTCATATGAATCCAAAGCCCTATTATTATTAACACTATTAATTAGTCTTAAATTACTAATATCTATACTGTGGTCGTGTTCGATTGAATGTTGGGCAACATAGATTTTTCATTTCTCCCATATCTAATGTGGGCAATATGTTCTTTATATCTTGTCAATATGGATCTTTTTGTTTGCCCAATATACCTTCGATCACAGTCTTGACAACTAATTTCGTAAATCCCCGACTTCTCATGTTGCTCTACTTTATCCTTTGGATTACCCAGAACTTCTCTTAATTTATTATATGGTTTCAACACAACCTTAATGTCCACTTTTTTCAAAATTTTGTCTAGCCCTCTTTTTAATTGGGCATCAAACGGTATAACCATAAATTTATATTTATTCTGATCTTTTTGAAAAGTCGAAGATTCTTTCAATAATTTTCTGAACTTATGTTTTCTAATTAATTTATCTACAATGTTCTTATTATAACCATTCACTTCAGATACCTCCCTAATTAATTTAAATTATTTGTTATAATTATCTTTATTTAAAGGAATATTTTATTTTGGAAGGAAATTATTTGAATCGTTAGGAATGTATCTCGAAGTGGTGGAAAATATCAAAATCTAACCTATTTTTATTGTATCTACTGACTAAAACATCTAGCAATGGTAAACTATCATTGTTTTCGAGTTCATGTGTGAATATTATATTTTGGGCTTTACAATTTAAGTTCTTAATAAAATCATTTATATTTTCATTTTTCGAATCGAAAATGATAAAAACGTCATCCACATATCTTAACCATACCTTCAGAAAATAACTGAATTCATCTTTTGCCTCGGTTTCAAATTTACTCATAAATAAGTTGGCCAAGAACGGTGACAGAGGATTGCCCATTGCCGTTCCTTCTTGTTATTCATTCGATTCGAAAAATGAAAATTTAGATGATTTTATTAAGAACTTAAATAGTAAAACCCAAAATATAATACACACATGAACTCGAAAACAACGATAGTTTACCATTTCTGGATGTTTTAGTTAGTAGAAACAATAAAAATAGGTTATATTTTGATATTTTCAGAAAAAACACCACCACGGGGATTTATTAAATTAGTTGTAAAGAGTGTGATCGAAGGTGTATTGGGCAAACAAAAAGATCCATGTTGACAAGATATAAAAAAATATTGCCCACATTAGATATGGGAGAAATGAAAAATCTTGTGTTGCCCAACATGCAATCGAACACGACCACAGTATAGATATTAGTAATTGAAGACTAATTAAAAGTGTTAATAATAATAGGGCTTTGGATGCATATGAAAGCATTCAAATAGAAAAATGTAAGAAAATCATGAACCGAGATAAAGGGCCTATCCCGTTCAGTCAACTTTTTCAATTAATTAATGTAAGGCTTAGTAAACTTCACGGTTCATGATTTTTACACGCTTCGTTAGTTAGGGTTTTTCATATAAATAGTACATAGTTTAATTTTAGAATTAGATTAAATCATCTCCTGATGATGCTAACATGGTTAGCGAAACGTGCGTCGAGCAGTTCAAAAAAAGTGATTTGGTGTTTAGTGGTTCACACCAAAAGTTCCAATAGAAGAATTGGTCCCAATAGAAGAATTGATTCATGTACACCAAAATTACCATCATACACAATACTATTTTTTTAATGCCACTATTCATTGTTGGTACACGATATTTTGCAGAAGTACAGATGTTTACTGTAAGTTAGTCTCATATATCATAAAGCATTTGCAAAATTTTGCTTTTAACATTCTGGTACATCGATGAATGGAACTCGAATTTAACTAAATCGGGTCTGTGGTACGGGTACTATCGAATGCTGACCTGTCCTGATTGAAACTTTAGCTCTATTTTTAATGACGATGAAAGAAAGTACCTAATTTACATGTTCTGTCTTTTTGTTCACTTTTAACGGAAATAAGATACTGAGGTCGTTGTATCTTATTAATTGCGTTGCGTGAACGCCAACTCGTATAGAAATAGAATTGATGCAGTTATGTTGTAAATTATTCCGATTGCTTTTTAATAAGACGATTTTTCATCGAATTTTTTTTTTTAATTCAAAAGCAAGTAATTTTCATTATTTGATCTTCTTACCTTGATACAGATATTTAATGTCGAAGCTTTCGAGGAAATCGTTCATGTCTTGAGTATAATTTTCCTTGCGTTTCGCATTTTTCGTTTTGTAATCATCCCCATATATCAAAGTTACCACCACACACGACACTATAAGTTTAAAACCAGTATTCATTACTGCAACATAATCTCTTAATACAAGTTAATAAATATCACACATATTGTATTTCTTGGATTGGAGATGAATATTTTCGTTCAAATATTTTAGAATGTCGATGGATGTGACTCAAGTGGAACTAGATCAGGCGTGTGGTCCGAACACTTTTGAATGCTGATCTGGTCAGCTTAACGGTTTAGCTCGGCTTTTTACCTAACGTCTTGTTTTACATTTTCAATTTTTTTTACTTTAATTTAATGGGAATAAAAGATTGAGATCGCTTCGTTCCATTGTTGGATGTGAATCTGATATGCAAATAAAATGTTTTAACAGCTTAAAAATGAGCCTTTATGTTTATGTTATTACGATTATTTTATAAATATTTTGTTAAATAGTTATTTTACGAGTGTGCCTCGTTTTGTTTTTTTTTCCTTATTTGGGTTTTTCGCCACTATCTAAAACTCAAAAAATATCAAAAATATCTGTTCTTATGTAAAGAAAGAATCACTGGGTAAAATCAAAAAACCAAACGGAGACAAATTTCTAAGTGATTCTTTTTTTTTGTAATAAATTTCCCTAACGAACAAAAATTTTACAAACTTTTAACGTTAGCGTTTCGGAGGGTATTCTCCCCCCGTTTTCAAAACTAAACTAAAAAATATTTTTTTTTACAATTACTTTCTTCAGTCAATCACGAGCGAGCTGTGAGTGTAGATCGTTGCAGTGTAATGTATTAGGAGTGGGGGAAACGCTTAGTGAGCTGTTTCACTCAGTTCTTTTGTCAGTGCAGCCATGAGTGAGCAACAAGTTCCACCGTTCGTTGCGCAACGAGTTACAGTAACGTTTTTAACCAAGGAAGGCGTTAAACCATCCGACATATTAACGCGGTTGAAGGTTCGGTATGGGAACGGTACCCTGTCTAAGACCCATGAAGTCTTGGCCAAGAAATTCAAGAGTGGATGAGAAAATGTTATAAATGTAAGTCATAATCGACGTCTCAGGTCAAGTGTCACTGCTGACAACATTGGTGCAGTTCGCGATCTTATCGAAGGTTACCGGCGGTTCACTATTCATGAAATCGCTTTAAAGGTGACCATCAGAGACGTCCTTCCATGACAACGCCAGAAACGCCAGGAAAAACTGGATAATACACATTGGGAAACCCTTGAATACCCTCCATACAGCTCAGATTTGTCACCCTGTGATTATCTTGTTTGCGCCCTTGAAAGATGGACTTTCATTCGATCAAGATGCTGAGGACTTCGTGCGCAATTGGCTGATGATCCAAACCAAAAGTTTCTACGAGCAAGCAATTCACAAGCTGTCACAATTCACAAGAGATGTCGAAAAATGATCATTAGTTTTTTATATTATGTTATAAATAATAATGTATAAAACAATTTCGTTTTATATTTGATATAATCGTTGATATAATCATCATAAAGATTATCACCCTGGTAATAAAATCTACAGAATACTCAACAAAGAGGAACTCCAAGAAATAATGATGAAATTTTAAAAACTTACAGATTTATTGTTAAATAGCACAAATGATAAAAATTTGAAGATCTAATTACTACGAGTTTGGGAGCTACGATCAGTAATGGACGGATTGACCTCCACTTTGTATACATTCACGGAGGCGCCTAGGTATTGATCTAATTAAGTGGTCTTTTTTTTTGAGGTATAATGTTCCATTCTACTTGAATTTCACCATGTAGTGCCTCCAAAGTCTGTGGGTCGTGTGGCTATCTGAACAATCTTTGACGTATGATATCCCACACATTGGCCTGTTTTCTGTGGAAATGGTTGTATTTTAGATGTACATTTTAAGGAAAGTTTTTGTTTAAAATGATTTAAAGAATCGTTGAATTTGCGAGTCATTCCCCTTACACCCTGTATAATGTTGTTTGTGCAGATTATTATTAAAATTGTTTCTCCGAACAAACATGTAATGTGTTCTGGTTTTTGTCTTAAAGTACTTATAAGAACAGCGTAATTGACGGTAACATTATTATGGAGAAATGAAATGACACTAAACGAGGCTGTCTTTAAATGGAATGCTGCTTGGTGGGTTGTTGATTTTTGTATAACAATATCAAGTACACCATCAAGTCACGTGAAAATATTTGTCTTTTATACATTTTTTGTCAGGTGAAAATATTTGTCTTTTATACATTTTTTTGATAAAAATATGATAAGTTGATAAGAATATTATTGCTATAGGCTAATATATGGAGCCACATGTATATATATATATATATATATATATATATATATATATATATATATATATATATATATATATATATATATATATATATATATACAATGCTTTCATTTCAAAAGTAGCCAATTGGCTCTAATGAAAATTAGCTCTACACGAAAAACATGTCAATTTAGATATCGAAGGGGAAGTTCGAAATCAATGTCCGTTATATTTTGTTTCACCTCCTTACCTCCAGTCACCTTCAAGATATATCGTTGACCGAATGACTGCAATAAACTGTTAACAACCCCTGTCGTAACGAAACCCGGCGAAGTTGCAAAAAACGTAAACAGGGCCGGGCCTAATAAAATTACAGGTAAAAAGGATGCTAAGTAAATTATTAAAAATTGTTGTGTATGTTTCTTTATTGAATAGGGGGCTTAATGTAAATGCAGTCGCAGCAGAAACTTCATCATTAACGAAAACGCCGTTGTCTACAGTTAAAGATATTGTGACGAATCCAATTACAGCCAAAAAAGTTCGTAGTGATTCTGGTAAAAGCTAATGTGTTGACGAAAGCGATAAAGACTTAATTCGAAGCAAAATTTATGCTATGTATGAAGAGCAAACTGTGCCTGCATTGCATTCATTGCAACAGCAACTAAGGAAAGATGAAACCAGATTCTTTGCAGCAGAACTAGCCTTCGGAGAATATTATCTCTAATGGATTTTGCATATCGGACCATTAATAAAAGACAAATATTAATGCAATACGATTGCGACGATGGTGGTTTGACTACTTAAACTCTATAAAAAAATACAGATTAGAAAATCATCCCATTATCTACCTTGATGAAACATGGTTCGATATACATGAAACGCTAGAAAAAGGATGGGTAGATACATCAAGAAAATGCCAAACCAAAGCACCAGAAAACAAGGGAAAAATAATTACAATTTTACATGCTGATTCCGAGGATGGATGGGTGACAAATTGTCGGTTTTAGGTGTTTGGCGTTGGTACGATTTTTAGTGAAGGAATTTTAACCGGTGAATTGTATTTAAACTTCGATAAATCGATCCACCCATAACACAGTCCTTAGAAAACCAAATCGATGAAGAAGAAAACTCACTGCTGGATGAACAAAATGTATATAATTTATAAAATGTATATATATATATATATAAATATATATATATATATATATATATATATATATATATATATATATATATATATATATATATATATATATATATATATATATTTATTTATATATATACAAAATTTATAAAATTTATAATATAAATATATTTATAAAAATATTATAAATATATTTATATATATTTACTTTCAACATGACGGCGCACTACCACACTACGCATTACATCTTCGACAATGCCTGGATCAAAGGTTTCCCCACAAATGGACAGACAGAATAGATGCTGTGGAATGGCCGGCGAGATCTCCAGATATAACGCCACTAGGTTTCTTTCTTTGGGATTATCTAAAGACAGTTGTATTCAAAAATCTGCCGCAGGATATTCAGGACCTAAGAAATAGATTTACGCATACATGTAGGTTAATTAATAAGGACATCTTGCAAAATATTCGAAAATAATTCGTTAACAGTTTATATTATTATTTAGCTAACAGTGGTGTACATTTTGAGCTCTTAATAAAGTACATTTTTAAATCGTTTTTTTTTTAATTATTTTAAATTTTTAGAAAAATTAAATTAATTTAAATTATTATAATTAAATTAAATTATTAAAGATTTAGTTTATTTTTCACTCGCTCGTAAAATGCTATTTACAGCAATCGGTAGTAATATATTATTATTTTTTCCCCTATTACGAGAACGAATCAACTGATTTCAGTTTTGTAAACGAAGTTTAATTTGGATTTTTATGACCTTTAATATGAGATAGGGGTTGTCATTTAAAATTTTTAGGTATAGGTGGCTATAAGGAGTTGAAACATAAAATATAATGGACATTGGTTTTGAACTTCTCCTTCGATATTTAAATTCACGTGTTTTTTGTCTAGAGCTAATTTGTATTGCTAAAAGAAATAATGAGGGTGGCTACTTTTGAAATGAAAGCAGTGTATACATTTTGTCAGATGTCTTATAACATCCATATTCTTTTGGATGTTCTGGATAAGACTGAATTGAATAAACAATTATCAAATTGCAGCTTGTAAGTTATGAATTGCCTAAATAGGGGACTGTTTTTATTATGATGAAGGAGAGAACGGACTACAACAAGGCATATTCAAGAATCTCGAGGAATTATTAATATCAGTTCTCCTAATGAAGAAAACTGTATCTCCAGCAGCCTTTTGCCAGTTTTTGACTTGCAATAGTTCTCCAGCTTCTCTTTCTATATAGTCCTGCCGCAATGTCTTTGGCATATCTCTCTTTTTATTCTACTATTTATTCCATTGATATTACGAAAGATAGCAATACTACTTACTCTATGCAGTGTGTCATAAAATCCAAACTTATACAAATAAACACGAATGTTAAGATCTATAAAACAGTCATTCGGTCAGTGGTCACTTAGGGCTGCGAGATGTGGAGAGATTATGCAGAGATGCTTGTAGTATTTTAAAGAAGAATGACAATGGAATTTGGGAGTATAACTTCCAACTCGATCAATTGTATAAAGATCTGGATATTGTGTAAGATTTCAGCGACTGAGATGGGAGGGACATGTGGCGAGAATGTCAGAAACGCGAATATCAAGGAAACTCATGGAAGGACAAATAGTGCGTAGCAAAAAGAGAGATAAATCAAAGGCATCGTGGTAGGATAATGTAAGAAGATAATCTGAAGAACTATAACTCAACCAACATAGAGAGCCTCTGAGATGCGCAAAAGAAAGAGTGAGAGGGTCACTGGCTAATGGAGACAGATAAAGGAGAGTTCTTCAAATCTGCACTCCATGCAAAAATTTTTCGCAATAACGTTTCAGTTAAGTAAGTTAATAATAATTAACGACGTAAAGAAGAACAATATCATTTGCAAACCTAAGATGATTTAAGTACGCACCATTAACTCTTATTCCATACTGTTTCCAGTCCAGGCAGGAACTCCTTCTAGGCAGGCTGAGAAAAGAAGGAGCAATATTGCGTCACCCTGCCGTACGCTCCACTCTTCATTTATTCCAACCTCAAGATCGTCAAGGTGGACTGTCTCTGTAGCTTCATCATATAACGATTCTAGTAGATTTACATAGGCTTTCTCTACACCTTGATTAAGCAATGCATCCATTATGGCTCGCTTTGAGATGGAATCAAATGCTTTTTCATAATCGATAAAAGCCAACAACAGTGGCATAATATATTCGTAGTGTATTTCTATGACCTTCTGTAGAACGTGGATGTGATCCATTGTACTGAATCCACTTCTGAATCATGCCCTGACCTTGCTCCATTGGTTGTGCGTCATTATGTTTTCTTAGTATTCTTTTGGATATATATCTTGGTGAAAACTTTGTACACCACTGATAGGGGGCTTATTGGACGGGGTTTTTTAAATCTTCCGGTGCTCCTTTCTTCTGTAAAAGAATCACTTCTGCATTTTTCCATAAGCTGGGTACTTCTTGTTGTTTGAGGCATTTTGAGTATAATTTTGCTAGTGTTTTATGTAAAGTCCGACCACCACATTTAACATCTCCACAGTTATATATACAGTTATATATATATATATATATATATATATATATATATATATATATATATATATATATATATATATTTATATATATATTTATATATATATATATATATATATATATATATATATATATATATATATATATATATATATATATATATATATATATATATATATATATATATATATATATATTTATATATATATTTATATATATATATATATATATATATATATATATATATATATATATATATATATATATATATATATATATATATATAGTTTTTTTCTTGGGGAAATTGCTTGTTATCGGGCTGGCGGTCTGCAGTAAAACAAGTGTTTAATCGTCTCAATATTTCGTCATTGTTTTGATGACTTCATCAGGAGACTCTAAAATAATTTTTTTCCTTTTTATTATTTAATAAACAATGAAATAGTATAGAACACCAACATGTTAAAATACAAATTCACACAACAATAAATATATAAACTTACAATTAATGACTATAGTCTAAAACATGTGTATCTAAATAACGTTCTTGAACGATACGGGCCCAACCAGGAATTAACAATCTTTTTTAAACACTAAGGTATTTCAACCTACAACCATCGAGGTTGAAAAGATTGGAGCACTTTCAACACGAACATCCATTGTTTGGTGTTATTTGAGAATATGGCAGTAAATACTGCTAAGACCACTCGTATCTGATTTAAAATTCATCGTGGTCTTATTTTGTCTTATATGACACATCTCTAAAAACAGTCTTTTTTTTGTAGTTATTCATCTGTTGTATGACTTTTACATTGTCGAAATCCATATTATGTCCAGTACTCAGGAAATGGTCAACCACAGCACATCTGTTGTTGTGATTACGGCAGTCACTCTTGTACAATGTCATTCTCTGTTTAAGCCACTGACTGGTCTGTCCTATATAAGACTGTTCACAATCTTTGCAGGTCAGTTTATAAATTACATTTCCGATTGGAATGGTATCTTTGATTTTGGTGAACAGATTAGCGATCGTTAGAGGATTGTATTGACTGATTTTTATGTGAGGAAAGTCCTTGAATACTTTTGTCACCCCTTGGGATAGACCATTCACTTTTGGGATTTTTTTGTAAACTAATTCTGGCCCGTTGTCTTCTAAAGGGCCATCATAGAATTGTGTGCTGTATATCATTATATATATATATATATATATATATATATATATATATATATATATATATATATATATATATATATATATATATATATATATGATTTCCTACATAATCGCATCTATTGTTGGTTCTTTCACAATATACTCTTGCTTCAACCGTTTTGCTTGCTCACACCGAGATTTCCAATTGTCGGCTGAGTATTCCTCAAAGAAATCATCACAATGTTTAATCACCCGATTAAAATTAAAATTCACATTTTTTTTCTGCCGACATCTTCTTTCATTTCAGCCCAAACCAACTCGATGGGATTCAGATCTGGATGATATGGTGGCAGTTGCAATACGTCGTGACATTTGGCATTAAAAATTGTGCCTATTTCATATCTCTTGTGCGTTGGTTTATGGGTTTTTATAAAAGTAATATAAAAGTACTTTATATTACTGTTTATTTTTATATAAAAGTATAAAAGTAAAGTTGTGATTTTAACATCTTATTGTCAATAAGTATACCTCTAAGCCGTAACCATTCTTGCATTTCCGCCTTTCTTGACAATGACGTTGGTGCATTTTCCACTTGTTTGGTATGGTATGGGGCTTGTCGATTACCATAACACTTTTCGGTTGCAAATTCGAAATAAGCTTCTCCGAATCCAACTTTTTGTAATTGTCGTAATGATGATAGTCGCCACTTGTGCTGCATGAATTCCATCTAATATAGGCATTAGGAACAAACCCATTTTCACCACCTGTGTGTACTATGATCAAATGCGGTCCATTTTCTATTGGTTTTTGTAAGCCTTCTAATGATTTATTGCTCTATCACTTTTCGTGGGTGTCTGATGAGTGAATGTACGTCTCGTCCATATATATTATAGGGCGAGCTTCTTCTCAGTGCTGTCGTATTCTTCTAAGAAATTCAATTCTAAGCAGTCTAATGGGCTGACGTTCCATTAATATCCGTCGATTATTCCTAAATTTTTTCCATCGAAAACCAATCTTGTGAATTTCTTTACGTAAAGATTCTGAACAGCCTTGGTAGCCAATATCATCTACAATTTTGTTATAAACTGTGTTTAATGTGGGGATTGTCTTTTCTTTTATGTTGTGATTAACAATCGTTCTTCGCAAAATAACCAAATCTCCGTCGTCCAGATTTTTTTTACTCGTTTTTTATTCAGAGTTGAAAATTTTGTTACATTATGTGATTAAACTTCTTTCGCTTCGCTTTTAATTCGTCGAATATTTCTAACGGAAACGCTTGTTGGTGCCACAACACGCTCTTGAATCTATAAATAAAATTCTAATATCAAAATCTATACCCATTACTCGGAATTTTAAATTAATATATCACAGGAACATTATAGTTAATTCGTTAAGAAAATTATACGTTGGAAAAACTTTTTCGAGAGGAATAGTAATTTCTCCAATTACTGCTTCTGCTTGCATAAAATTCAATAAGTTGCTAATTATCTCACGACTTTGTCCACTTAATTGTTTTTTATTTTAGTTGTAAACGGCATTTTAAACTTTTAACATAAAACTTAATAACACATAAAATATCACAAGTTTTAAATTTTCTGAGCGGAGTGTAATTAACCGATGTTAACACCACGAATACACTGTTTCGAATGAGCTCTCGGGCGTTAGGCTACTGCGCATCCAAACCTCGGAGGCCAAGCTTTGTTGGTTGAGCTGTACTGCAAGTCAAAAACTCGCTTGGAGTTGCTAGCGATCTATCCAGATAAAGGAAGTCAAGCGTCGCAGGAAGAAGAAAAAGAAGAAGAAGCATGATAAAGGAAACCAACAGTGATTATTACTAAATTATTTTATTATATTTGATTATTTATTTTCATCTTCGAACTCCTCAAATGTTATATCATCATACACGATCTTTTCTTCTTTTTTCGCAATGTCGTCCTTTGTAATCTGATAATTCACTACGTTTCCTCCCACATATGTACTAACTTTGGCTTGCCCATTTGGGTTTGCTTGAGGTCCTTCAAGGGGTTCAACATCCTCTCTGGAAATGTATATTTTTAAGCCTGTAGAACTTAAAAATAATTATATAACTTACTTAACTACACGATAACCATTCTCATCAGCTTCATAGTGAACTGTTCTCTTGTAGTATCCGTCGCTGTAACTGTATTTACCTTTAACTGCCAAACCATCTCTCACCTCCTCTCTTTGATGCAGGTTTCCGTTGATCTCATCATCAATGTTACTGGCAAATTCATATTTTGCATTTTCTGCTTGACGTCTGAACTCTGTTTCATCATATATATGCTCTGGCTTGGATGGGGTGGGTGTTGTTAAATAGACTGGCTTTGGAGCTGATTTTTGATGTGAAAGTGGAATGTGAACGTGTGAAATTGGTGTGTGTGGCAGGACAATGGTACTTGAAGGAAAAACTTCTACGTTTTCAATGGGTTTAGGTGTTGTTTGTGCACGTCTTGGGATATTTTGATGCCGATGATTTTTCGGTTCATTAATGGTTTGATCGTGTAATCCGAAAAAGTTTTGCTTTCGAGAATGATAGTGGTGACTGTCATCCACAGTTTCTTCTATTTGAAGTGATGTGTGCTTTAAGAGTGTCGTGGAGGGCGTGGATGAAGGGATTTCTACAATTCTTGATGGTGAGTTAGTTTTTTTGCTTGATATTCTGCGCCTTTGTTGGACTGGTTTATTTTGGACATGTTGAAAGACCGGTCTTGGTGGATTCGTAACCGTCAAAGGTGCTTGAGTTGTGGTAGCCTGTATTTGTACAGTATAAATCATTTGTTTGGTACATTATATCTACTTACTTGAGCTGTGTCTTTTACAATTATGTCTTGGTATTGGTTCAAAAATTCTCTGAACAAATGTTTGACGTACGGATCTCTTTCCAATTTTTCGTAATCAACTGTATCAACTTCTGGTTCGGGTTCAGGTTCAGCGTGGAAGTTAGCGTTGTAATTTTGGTTGTAGTCTGCTTTGTGAGGGAATGCTGCCGGCTAAAAATATTTTTAAGTTTTTAAACAAGATTTTTTAATAGTTTTGAGGCATTTTAATACCGTCAATACTTATAATGTGCATGGGGGGAGGAGGATATATATATAATAAAAGTATTCACAGTTTAGTTTTTTAGAAAAATAATATTTTCAATCGTTCTTCTACGCAGTCTCTTATAGTAGAATGATTTCCGCCACGGATTTTTCCACGAAACTTTATAGAGTAAAAAACATCACATGATAAAGTTTAATATTTGCAGAATGTTATATATGAATAATATCGGGTTACCGATATAATTATATAAACAATTGAAGTCAAACTTTCTTTTCAACTTTTGATTACTAATAACGAAACACTCGACTAAAGGTCTGATAACGTCGCGCAACCAGCTGAGAAAAAACCCAACTTAAATATTGCTAAATGCAATGCAACTTACACGAAAATGACAGAGATATGTTGAAATGTTAGGGTGTTACAAACGTATCTGCGTTTTTTTCTTTGTTTATAAATATGAGGGTTGCTATTTATGTATCCGGAATAATAGATAAAAACAAATATTCATTTTGGTTCTATAACTAATGTCCAGCCAGTAAATAATCGACTTATGACACTATACCTCAATTGTGCTAACAAAAACTATACATTAATCATTGCACACCTCCCAGTTAACACAGAAAATAAATCTAATCCTGAAAAAGTATATAGTATAAGTATAGTAAAAGTGAAAAATGTGAAAGTAAAAAAATAAATAAGTAAGAAAAAAGTAAATTATGGAAAAACAATTTTTAAAATGTCTTCTAACTATGTAAAAAATCTAGTGGGTGATTTCAACGCCCAACTAGGGGAAGAAAGTAAGAACAGTCGGCGCATAAATGGACTAATCATAATGGCAGAAGATTGGTTGAACTATGTTCGCAGTTTAATCTAAAAATAATGTCAACCCATTTTAAGAAGAAAATAACAAAACAAAAGACCTGGAGATGCCCAAACACGTACAGGGGTGAATTTTAAATTGACCATGTTGCTATTTCGTACCCCAATTATAAAGAGATTTTGAATATTCGAGTTAGGAAAGGAGCTAACATAGACATGGATCACTACTTGACTAGAATCAAACTTAGCTTAAAACCTCGAAATCGTATTCAAAAGAGACTACTAATCTCAAAGTTCGACCCTACGAAAATAAAACCAACCCTAACAGAAGAGCTTGATAAACAACCAGCACAGAACTAGCAAGAACTGAAACTTTTTACAAAAACGGTTAAAAAAACTTTAAAAAAACACCTCGTCTGTACCCTTGTGGATTTCAAAATAGCATATGATTCTATTGACCGCGAATCTTTATTCCAAATCTTGAAAGAACAAGGACTAAATCTGAAAATGCTGGAAATTATTAAAACAACACTAACACAAGGTTAAAATCAATTCTTCTGTTGGAACCTTTGGTGTGAAATACTAAACTTGAAGAGATTTACCACTAAACACCAAAACGCTTTTTTGAACTGCTTGATGCACGTTTCGCTAACCATGTTAGCATCATCAGGAGATGATTTAATCTGATCTGATTAAAGCATCTCCTGATGATGCTAACATGGTTAGCGAAACGTGCGTCGAGCAGTTCAAAAAAGCGTTTTGGTGTTTAGTGGTAAATCTCTTCAAGTTTAACAAGGTTAAAAGTAAAATTCATGGGTGACATCTCAGAGTTCTTCGAAATTAAAATTAAAAGTGAGACAAGGGGATGGACTCTCGCCACTCATATTTAACTGTGTTCTAGAAAAAGTAACACAGGAGTGGCGTGTAAAAAAATCGGCCCTGAATATTGACCAGCCCATTAAACTGGGGAGAACCAACATCAAAATAGTTTGTTTGGCGTTTGCTGATGATCTGGCAATTTCAGGTCAAGATATATTAACGGCACAAAAAGAGATTGAAATCCTTAAAGAAACAGTAGAAAAGGTAGGACTCAAAATTTTCTTTAAAAATTCACAATACATGATCTGAAACAGACTAAGAACGCCATTTCTTAAAACAAAATATGGTAACATCAGGCGAGTCTCTCAATTCAAATATTTGTGTGAAATAATCATGGAAACGGATTGGAAAAAGTGGCCAATAAGGGTAGCTGTCAAAAAATGCAAACTGCATTGAGACTTACACAAAATATTTATATCTAAAAACACAAAACTGAGGCATTACAACACAGTTATTAAGCCGGAATGTCTATATGGCGCAGAAACGGTCATTTTTAATAGAAAAAAGACATCGAGAAGATTGAAAAGAAAGAAAGAAAAATTATAAGAAAAATCTTAGGCCCCAAACAAATAAATAGTACAACATACCGACTTTGAGGAAACCAAGATACCTGTGTATCAAACAATAGACAGATATACATAGCGATATGAAAAAAAGAAGGCTTAAGTTTTATGGACACAAAACGGATGAATCCGAGTAGGCTAACTAGACAAATAGTTGAATTTTATGAAAATAGGAGTAGTGCTAAAATAGAAATAATTAAATGGATTGCTTGAATTAAAGAGGACCTAAGATCAGCAAATATTACACAATGTGAAATTCAGGATAGAGGCTGTTTCCGACACAAGGTTAACAAGGAAGGTTGGCCAGTGAGAAAAATGTAGGAATACAATAACAACTTGGTCTGACGAAAGGAAAAAAGCACATTGCGAAAGAATGAAGTTAGTATGGACGCTAACAACAACAAACTCCTCTAACTATACTTCGCGTGGTCGACCAGGGCCCATACGTGAATAATAATAATAAAAACAAATATATATGGATTTATGGTTTTTCAAAATATTCTTTGCGATGATCGATAAACTATTGCATACGTTTGAATCAATATTCACAGCACTTTTTACATTTCGATCATCAACCGCTTCTTCTGGCGTGGTCACATTCCCATTTATTCAAAAAAAAAAAAACAGCCGACTATTTGCTCCGAAGTTCTTCTGGAACGAACAACTTTTGTTGGATTTGGCTCATTTTGAAAGACTCATATAGTCGACTACTGTTTACTTTCGGGCTCATACGCATAGATCCAAGATTCGCCATCTGTGCAGATGTAATACACGGCTTTTGACGCACCACAATTGCATTTTTTTCATTCAGCATTTCTTTGTACCAGTTTACACGAGCTTTTTGCCCTACTGTTTACCGTAATTTTCGAGCGCTAGGAATGGTGTAAATGAAACATAAGTAAAAATAGCAAATAACTAAGTACCTCAAAACGTCACTACTTTGTTATACCGTAGTATTTCTGAAACTGTAAATAAATAATTGTGTAAAAATGCAAACTCTAAAAAAGTGAGATGGGGAATTACATATTGATATTTTGTCAGCACTTTAAGAGGTGTTAAATGCAATGAAATACAATTTACTCGAAAATTACAAAAAATATGTTGAAATATTAATGGTCCCTACGTAACTGAAAGATCTGAAAAACTTACTTGATGAATAAAATATTGTTGGCACACTACATGGCGCGCAAGGAACAATACGAATGACAGATTGATGACTGTGTTGTACATTTTGACGGAACGAAATATTCTGAAGATGTCAGTATTTATTATATATATGTGTAAAATATTTATGAGTGTGAACATTAGCTCGCTTGAAAGGTTTGAAGTAATATGTTTTTAATTAATGTTGAATGTCGTTGAAGGATTGCAAGTTTAGAAAGTTGACATTTTAGTCGTCAAGATTTTCTAATATGAAAATTTTTAACATTTTTTAAATAGGTTATTTTGGTAATGAAAACATTGATGATGATGATCACTTAACTGCACGTGAGCTTTACAAAAAAATATCTATTGTTGATCAAGATTTCAAAATGCTTTTTGTTTTTGAAGAATAATTTATGATGACGTTATGCAGTGATAAAAAAGTCAAGATGTTCTATTTCAAAGTGATAATTTTTTTTAAAAATACAATGAATGTGTTAACCATGGTTAACAACACTTTGTATATCTACGAAGCATAGATCGAATTGGATGATCTACTACCTTGTTCAAAATCTAAGGTCTCTTTTTAAATAAAACACAAAGTATTAATACCATTCAAATTTTGCTACCTTCACAGTGTTCCCCTTCCACTGCAATATGCTTATCTCAACGTTTTTTTCAGTCTTCTAAACAGTTTTTATACTCAAATTCTGATATTCCCTTTAAAATGAACAGCGAATTCTCTTGAATTGGCTTCTGTAACTCAAAACGGCGTTTACAAAATAGTTTTTTCAACCAAGGAGACATGAAAAAATCCCACGGTTCCATAACTGATGAATGTGGAACGAACGTTTGATTTTTAGCGATAAATTTTCAGATAATTATTGCAGTGTGCGATTGTGTGTTAATCGGCGATTTCTCGGTACATGATCCTTGATTTTGTTAATGTTTTTTTAATTGGTTTACGTGGAAGATCTTTATGAACGAGGTTCATCTTCAACTGCTTCTCTACCATCACTGAACTCCTTGTACAACTTGTGATAATTTTTTTGTCCTAATACTTTCTTAACATTTCTAATGCGCGTTTCGTTTTTTAGATAAAATTGAATACACATTCTTTACTCGATAAATGTACCCTCTTTAAAACTCTAATAATTTCTAACCTAATAAGCGAAATCATATGAAACTTCTGTCAAATGTCAAGTACATCTAAAAAACCAGACAGGATAACTTATTATATAAGGCACTTTAGTTTTGATCATAGTATACATAATTGTTGTTTGTTTATCTTGTTTGCTTAAAACGATTATAAAATATGTGACAAAATCAACAGCTCAATATAATATGATTTTTATCATGTTATAAGTAGACCCTGGGTTTGTGAGAAATAAGGAAATAAGTCGTTTCATGCAATTGCGTGTGCTATAAATTCAATTTATGAAAATGTCTATATCGCCAAAATGTTTATAAATTCATTTCAATTATTTTTTTTGTGAGTTCATTGGATTGTTTTATTTTTTTATATTCTATGGTTAAAAAGTAACAGAACGTGCTAAGTAAACACAACGACAAAGCTAAAGCTAGTATTAATTTATTTTTCTGTAGAAAGAATCGAATTTTTTTAAGAAAACGTAAGTTCCATAGCCGAGTAGCTTGACGAAAACCTTGGGTCACCAAAGCAAATATGAAAAAACGCTTACAGTTTACCGAGGAGTACTTAGAAAAATATTATAGATTCTGGGTAGAAGTAATTTTTACTGATTAAAGTAAATTCAGTATATTTCTGTGTGATGGACAGTATTGGGTAGCTATCGGTTGCGCGCCACAGTAAAGCATGATGGAGGCCTCGTAATGGTTTCGGGGTGTACATACGTCGGCTAAAGGACCTGAAAGTTTGCACTTTATTGAAGGTATTATGGATCAGAACATGTATTTGAACATACTTAAAGAAAATTTGAAACAAAGTGCTGCAAAATTTGAACTGAAAGAACATTTAAATTTTACCAGGATAAAGAGTCTAAGCAGAAGGCTGCAAAAATTAAACACTGGTTACTGTACAATGTTCCAAAAGTCATCGAAACTCCTCCGCAAATTCCATCCATCTGAACCATCTGAAGATCACTATAAAGGAACATACATTATATCTGTAATAAAGAAAAACTAAAAGCAGTATTAAAAGAAGAATGGGGGAAAATATCAGGGGAATATTGTACAAAAATAGTTTAATCAATGGTGAACAGATTAAGGACTACGAACAAAATGTTGACTATGTGGTATTCATACTTTACGGCATTATTATTAAGGTAAGAAATATATATTTTTTCCTCGGCGCTTGACAGAGCAAAATTTGTTTGTACCGACAGTGATACACTACATAAAGAAACAAATGACATAAAAGACATTTTAATAAAAAGCAATTACCCAAAACATTTTAAAGATAAAAGCTTTAAAACTTTTGATACCAGAGAAAACAGACAAGTTATTAATAACAATAATAATAACTCTCAAAAAATTAACCTCACAATTCCTTATATCCGCGGTATTTCTGACACAAATAAAAGAGTAGGAAATAAATACAACATAAGAAAGACATTTAAAACAAAAAATACTCTTAGATCTCTATTAACAAAAACTAAACCAAACAACATATAACAAAATACCAAAAATGTGGTTTATAAAATTCCCTGCCAATGTGGCAAATTCTATATAGTTGAAACATCTAGACCGTTAGATGTTAGAATAAAAGAGGAGAGAAAAACCTTCTTAGAAAGGGCGATTTTAATAAATCTAGAATTTGTCAACACGCATGGGAATCGGGTCATAAAGTCAATTGGAATAATTTCAAAACGGTATTAAAAGAATCGATAACAAAATACAGAAGATTAAAAGAAACCGCTATAATTAATTTAAATAAAAATAACTGTATTGTTATGCGTTCGGTAGATTTAAATTCAATATGGTTCCCGATTTTAAAGAATACTATTAAAAACATTTAAGAATTTCAATAAACAATCACAATCACGCGGTAAATCTCATCTATATATATTTTTTTGGTAGTATGTCACTGTCATTAAAAACTAATTGTCAATGTAAGTATCATTGACGTACATACAAAAAAAATATATTTACTTTCTATCTTTTCATAATTTATAGAAATTAAAATAATTTATTTTTAGATTCGTTTTGAAAAAGGGAGGAGAATACTTCCCGAAACGTTAACCTTAAAAGTTTGTAAATTTTTTAGAACATTTTTATATTTTTAAAATTTTGTTTTTTGGGCAAATTTATTACAAAAAGAATCACTGAGAAATTTGTCTCCGTTTGTTTTTTTTTGTTTTTACCCAGTTATTCTTTATTTACATAAGAACAGATATTTTTTAAGTTTTTTAAGTTTTAGATCGTGGCGAAAACCCAAATAAAGAAAAAATATTTTTAACGTGTGCGAATTTCATTTTGACATTAACTCATAGTCAATTCCCATGCTTCTCTCTGAATGAAAAAGATTGTTTTTTTTGCGCTAATTAACGTGTTTACATATTAAAAATATGGAAAAAAATGTCAGTCCTTATTTTTTTTGTAAAGGGGGTGTCACCCGCAGGTGAAAAAAAAAAGTAAAGTGTTTGTGTTAGAGGCGCATCAGCAACTAGGCTATTTAGCGACTGGACCTACAGTTTAACGTGGGTTCCGAACCACGGTCATCAGCTTCCGATAAACCCAGGCCAGCACCCCCCTCGGGCTATAAACCCTTGGTTATGTGCCTACCCATAAGTCTATCAGGAAACCTACCGACTGGCGAGTGACCAACGTAGAACACTTCTCAAATACAGGTTATATGGACCAAGATTCTTTGGTAACCTGGAGTGTAGCTCTAAAATGACAGCGGCACCTAAACCATAATCAGATTTTTGCTTTAGAGTCGGACTCGGAGTCGGAATTTGCAGTTGAGGAGGTACCCATGCCGTGTAGCCGCTGACCAAAGTTTATAACCAAACCTGACGGGCTTCTCGTGGATATGTTTCTTTGTACTATGTCTCTCAAAATACGGCACAATGGTTTGTGATGGATTTGAAATATGTGATGATCCTACTTTTTCGAAATTGGCGGTAACATTTTGAATGAAAATATCAAAGTATCTACGAATCGATTCCGCCTCATGCTAGAAGATACACGTTCATTATGAGTATCCGCCTTTTTTTCCCATAACATCCTCATATAATTGGGCGTCAAATATCCGGTCAGTAATAATATTGCAATATACATCCTAATTTCTTCAGATGTAAGATTCAAGGTGTGATTTCTTGTAGTACATAGGAATTACTCATATATGATGTAAATTTTACTATATCTTCACTGATCAATAATTTGAAACACTCGGTGACACTCAGTTCCTCTTTGAAGGTGCCTAGAATATCTTCTTCACGATCCCCTTTCCCACAAGAATAAAAAAGAGATGTATTATTCGTCCATTTCTTTACTGTAAATTTCTTTTCCTTTTTTTCTTGCGAGCCGGTTCTTGAATTTCATGCTATTCTTTTTCTATTTGCTCTTCTCTATTATCTTCTTTATTTTTTGTAACAGTAGGTTTAACCTGCACTTCTACTTCTGAACGTAACATTCTACTCGGAAGGTGAAGGAAATTGTCTTCATTTTCGTCCCCACTGTTTTCATCAGTGATGTCACCATCCCCAGGAGGAAATAAGATGATGTCACCATCTAGGTCATCGTCAGCTTCTAATGCATGAACTACGTCGTTCAACGTCAACCTAAAATAAAAAAAAAACTACCACGCACGCATCTCAAACAGCAATTTAGTTATAATAATGCCCAGTATATTGCAGGTGACACGTGTTATTTAGACCGCTATTTTAAATACAAAAACAATTATTTTCCAATAAAATTATTTACATTACAAGTTTGATTATAGAACAACAATTTCCAAGAATAACTATTACAGTTCAATTCTTCTATTGGAACCTTTGGTGTGATGCACTAAACTTGAAGAGATTTACCACTAAACACCAAAACACTTTTTTGAACTGCTCGACGCACGTTTCGCTAACAGTGTTAGCATCATCAGGAGATGATTTATGGTGATGCTAAACGTGCGTCGAGAGCTTTAGAAAAAAGTTATTTGGTATTTAGTGGTAAATATGAAATCATCTCCTGGCTAACCAAATCAGCATCATCAGGATATGCTTTAATCTACAATTTAATCTCTACAGATTAAATCATCTCCTGATGATGCTAACATGGTTAGCGAAACGTGCGTCGAGCAGTTTAAAAAAGTGTTTTGGTGTTAGTGGTAAATCTCTTCAAGTAACTATTACAGTACTTACCCTTTTGGCATTTTCTCAATAATATAAAGTCAATAAAACACTCCCATGCAAGAAAATGAAGAAACCGTTTGAAACAAATTAATTATTTTGACAGATGACATATGGGTCAGTGTTGCCAAAATAAAATTGTAAATACTACTAAATGTTGACTTTTTAGTAGTAGTAGTATATTTTTCATTTAAATATATTATTTAATATGTTAAATTTATTCGCCAATCTCTGTCACCTAGATGTGACACTGGGAATTGACGGGTTAAAAAAACTTTTGTATGTATTCTTGCTGTATTTTGCTTTACTTTTGCTGTATTCTTGTAGTTCTGCCAAAAGTGCTAAAAGTTCGTGCACCACGTCATTTCAGAGGAACGAGGTATTGGTATAAAAGAAACAACCTTTTTCTCCGTCAAAAATTAACGTTTTTTCAATGTTTTTTTTTTGGGATATAGAAAATAACTAAAAAGGGCTAAATCAGGATAATATTATCCACGAGTTTTTAATAATAAATTACCGATTTTAATCATTTTAGCACGATAATATGAGACTTATGCACTATCCTGTAAAAACAAGACACTACAGTATAACTCTAGATTTTCTTTTTTTTTCTCTTAAATAGAATTTGAAAAGACGAACCAAATTATTTTGACGTCATTATTCCAATATACAAATGTATTGTTTCATTTCACGTGGGCCATTGTACTAAATCAGGCGAATATACCATTTCAATTATAACGAATCATTCATTTTGGGGAAGGTTTAGTTTCTTGTGTCGCGAAGCCTTTTTTATTGTATTTATTCGCTTTTATTATTTACACAGCCATTTTCAATGTTTTATATTAAAAGGTACTTTATATTTTATACTATTTATTTAATATTACGTTATTATCACAAGATATATTAAACGTGTGGGACTTCCCCGACAACTTTGGAGATGGGTCCTTCGATAGGTACACTTTGGACTTTGTAAGCCACATGTGCACCATGTGCAGCAGACTCTACAGATGCAGTACCAGTTAGGTCAACGTGGGGTCCGTCCAGAGGTACAGCCTCCATTCTGAAATCATAAAACAAAAATTTAGTTGAGGTTGAGAGTTTTGCAATATAGTGTCAGAACATTGAAACGTAATTGCGGCAACACTGTTTTAAATGTAAATATTACTGATAGACTACTGTGTTCAGTACATTGTGTCAGTTCATCTTGGAAAGATACACGATTCAACAGCGCGTAAAAATTGGTTGAAGAGCGTTTCAAAAACTTGAATGGCATCCCCCACTTTGGGGAAAAATAATATTTTTTGGGTTTGTGAACAAAAATACCAGCAATATTTTGGCTGATGAAAATCCTCAAGTGATTTAGGAGTTACATTTTCATCTTCAGAAAGGCATTGTTATGGTGGTTTTTTGGCTGAAGGAGTGATAGGACCTTATTTTTTTATAGACGATGATGAAAATCGTTTTCCTATTAATGATGAACGCTATTGAAATATGCAGAATATTTTAGTTATGTTAAATTTAAAGTTTGCAGAAATAAACCCCGAACAATTCTAGACCTTAAACGAAACATTCAGGTCACCATTGAAAATTTACCACGCAATATGTGTGATAGAGTAATCGAAAAATGCGTCTCCAGAGTTCATACCACCTGACGAAGTTGAGTTCTCATTTTAAAGTTCTGACACTTTTATTGAGAAACTGTTTATAATCAAGTTGGTTAAATTACCCTGTGATTCTGTATCCTTTGTCATCAGCTTCGTAATGAACAGTCCTTTTATAATAACCATCACTGTAGGAATACATTCCTTTGACAGCAAGACCATCTCTTTCCTCGCTTCTTTGGTGCGTCAAATCGCTGATATGATCCTCAATATCTGAGGAGAATTGATATCTAAAAAAGCAATGTTATTTTTTTTTGTGGTTGACGTTTTTATCTGTTACCTAGCAGCTTCATTCTGTTTTTTTTCATATTCATTGGGTACATAAGCTTTAGGAGATTTAGATGATTTTGCTGGAGCTTCTGGTCTAGCTAAGACCAAAGTGGCCAGCATGGAGAGGACAATCTGCAAAGTGAAACATTTCACTGACATGTATGAAAAATTATAGTTTTACTTACCAAAAGTTTCATTGTGATAACAAGAGTACAAGTTACAGTGTAGTGTTGTTGAATGATAAGTGGTTTTGTTATCTGTGAATTTATATATTTTTAAAAATATTTAGAAAGTGGGCTTAATTGAGTTTTGGTGACTATTGGTAATTTGGTTAAATGCAGTAATCTCTCTGTTGAGAATACAGATAATTGAAAGACATTCCATTTGATGATTAATAAATAAAATATTAAACGAAATTTTGCAATTCCAACAATGGCTTAATGTGTAAATCAATTTAATAAGTGATAGTTAAGTGACATTAAGATAATCTACGGGAATTTAGACAAAAATTAGGTAACAGTGTTAACATAATCATATAACAAGATTCCTTAAAAGTTTAGCTATTTAAAAATGATAGTAAGCTCAAGAAATCATATGAAGAGGATGATTCTGTTGTATGAATTAATTCCGTTTAATTTTTAAAAGTGAAAATTAAGCACCATTAAAAGGTCCATCGAGCCTATAAAGCATATTACAAGGTGATTTTTTGTGGATGCAAAGGATTTTCTTGTATGACCTGTGGGTTACTGTCACATCAAAAATGACGATTGTGACACTACGACAAGTTGATTGCGACAGTACCAATGTGTAGAGAGAAATATAAGTAATAATAATAATAGATGGCCTTTATTACATCATAATAATGACAAGAAAAAAAAAAGAAATAAACAAAAGTAAACAAACAAAATAAATGAGATTTCTCAATTTGTTGGTCAGCAAGTTGGCGAAGTCTAGCATATTTTGCTATTCCACTCAACCAACCTACCGATCTTAATCCCTAGATAGAAAAAAAACAACTTACCTATAAAATCACAAACATTTCCTCCCATGTCTCACACACATCATATTCTAACAAACAATATTATTACACAACCATTTGACCACCGCCAGAACCTCAAATGCCCATTAAACAATAATGTTAAAAAATTATCTGCAATTATAACTGTTGAAATAATAAAAATTCCCTGACTTTATATTTGAACTTGTTAATATTAAACATTTTAAATATATTGGGGGAGTCTATTCAATATTTTAATTATAATTATCATCAGGCTGTGTCGATCCACTGCAGGATGAAGGCCTCTTCAGCATGCTTTCAACTTTCACGGTCCTGGACTTTCCTCTGCCACTCGGATCTAATATACTTAACGATGGCATCAGTTCATCGTGCTTTCAGTTTTCTTCGCGGGCGTTTGCGATCAAGCGGTATCCACTCCAGGATTGCCTTGGTCCATCTGTCGTCCCATCGCCTCGCTATATATCCTTCCCATCTCCATTTCAACTGATTTACTCTTCCAATGATGTAACAAACTTTCGTTTGTTCCCTGATCCATGCGCAGGGTTTTCTGTCTCGTCTTGTAATGCCAAGCATATATCTTTCCATTCCCCCCCTGTATTACCTGAAGTTTTTGTATTGATAGCGATGTCAGTGTCCAAGTTTCACTTCCGTAATCATAACGGGTAGGATGCACTGATCTAATACTTTTCTTTTCAGGCAAAGTGGGGGTCTACTCTTAAACACTATGTTGAGCCTGCCAAATGGCTGCCAGCAACATTTTACACGTCGTTCCACCTCCCGGGCAGTATCTCGCTCCATTGAAATCCTCTGCCCAAGATATATAAAGTGGTCCACGATCTCCAAATCCCTTCGTAAAACTGAAATTCTTCTGTCTTGACTGAATTTATTAAACATAACCTGACTCTTTTTTAGGTTTATTTTTAAGCCAAATGGTTCGCCAGCCATTTGCAGCTTTTGTATGAGTCTTTGCAGCTCCTCTTAGTCTTGTGAAAGGAGAACGATATCATCTGCAAATCTGAGATGGTTTCAGTTTGCATCATTGATCTTTACTTCATCCTGTTCCCAATACAGTTTACGGAATACTTCATCAAGGCCAGCCGAGAAAAGAATATCGTCATGCTGTACACTTCGTTCTACATTAATTCCCACTTTAAGATCATCAAGGTGAATTTACATATGCGTTATCTACCGCCTGGCTAAGCAGTGCATCTATCATGGCATGCTTTGAGATGGAGTCAAATGCTTTTTCATAGTCGATAAAAGCCAAGCACAGTCACATGAGTTAAGGGCAACTCTGTCCTTAACTCTGCTGGGTGATTTTAAGTCCACTCCATACCGAGTTTGGAGATCTATCTAAGGTCTCTTAAACATCGATGTTTTATAATATGGTATTGTAAATTTGCTTTTATATCTAATATTCACATAATTACTGGCTGAACGAGCTACAAACATACTTTTAAGTGAATTGATTAAAGAATTATTGTCAGCATTAATAACCTTAGACGTGAAATTAGTCATATGAAGCTGCCATCTGTAATCCATAGTAAGCCACTTATGCTGATTAATCCTTTGAGAGACATGATAATCTGACTGTCCATAGACTGTCCATAGAGTCGAATAATTAATTTAAGAATAAAGTCAACAAAAACTAAATACCTGAGGTCAACAAAACAAAGAAAGAAACACTAAATGGATATTAACCATGAAATATGTGGATGTCATTGAAAAATTTAACTGTTAAATATTTAGGCTCAGTAATTACGACTAACAGTGAAATGCCAGAGGATGTAGTTGCGAAAATAACGACTAGAAACAAATGTTTTTGCGTTCTACAGAACATCTTCAGATCGATATCGAGGAATACGAAAATAGAGATATAACGGGCATTCCATTAAGAGGTTTCGAATGTTGGTAACGAATAAAAGAAACGTTTCATAACATACCTGAAAGTTATTTATGGCAGTGCGAAGCTGGATAGTATACAATTATACGTGGAATACAACATCTGTCAAATGACCGCCACGACTTATCTGGCAGATCACAATTCTTTTGTTGAAATTCTTGATTACTGCTGAACACATTTGCGGAGTTATGTCACGAATTATTCTCCTAATTTCTTCTTTCAACTCTTGAACGGTGTGCGGATTATTTTCGTAAGCTTTGCTCTTCACATAGCCCCACAAAAAATAGTCTAGCGGCGTCAAGTCGCATGACCTTGGTGGCCAATTTACGTCCCCATTCCGGGAGATCAGCCTCTCCTGTCCTTACAAAATTCAACTAACACAGGAGCTAAAGTCAGCCGACCATGGGCAACGCCGTGCATTTGCCAATTGGATCCTACAGATGAAGGCAAATGACAATAATTTTTGCGATAAAATCATTTTCAGTGACGAGGCTCATTTCCACTTAAACGGTTACGTAACGATGCATGCTCAACGTGTCACAGTTTGGTGCAGTTTTTGGGCTGAGGGTATCATTGGACCGTATTTTTTGAAGATGAAGATGAACGAGCTGTTACAGTAAACGGAGAACGATACCGAACTATGATTGATGTTTTTTTATGGGATCAAATAATGGACATGGATTTAGAGAATATGTGGTTCCAACAAGATGGTGCGACATGTCATACAGCACGTGAAACATTGACTTTATTGCGTACACAGGTTGGAGGGAGGCTGATCTCACGGAATGGGGACGTAAATTGGCCACCAAGGTCATACGACTTGACGCCGCTAGACTATTTTTTGTGGGGCTATGTGAAGAGCGAAGCTTACGAAAATAATCCGCACACCGTTGAAGAGTTGAAAGAAGAAATTAGGCGAATAATTCGTGACATAACTCCGCAAATGTGTTCAGCAGTAATCGAGAATTTCAACAAAAGAATTGTGAGCTGCCAGAGAAGTCGTGGCGGTCATTTGACAGATGTTGTATTCCACGTATAATTGTACACTATCCAGCTTCGCACTGCCATAAATAATGTTCAGGTATGTTATGAAACGTTTCTTTTATTCGTTACCAACATTCGAAACCTCTTAATGGAATACCCTCTATATAACAATAATTGAATCTGTAGTATTATATGAATCAGAAATGTGGAACGTTCTAACAAGGAAAGAGGAATTGTCTTTGGGTACTTGGGACTCCATCCAAACGGAAGGCGGTTGAATGATTAGATCTTAATAGACTAGATATAGTGAAATAAATTTGGAAGAAACTACTGAATTGGAAGAGCCTCATCGATAGTATGGTTAACGAAAGATCGACTAAGAAGATATTGAGAAAGACCATAGAGGAATTGAGATCGAAGGGATGACTGATTAAGAAGAGATGGTGAGGCAGTGAGGAAGGATCTGTGGGAGAAACATAGAGAGCAAAGAAGAAATTAAACAAAGGCTCCCTCGATAACTAGGTTATAGAGGTGACGGAAATGGATGACTTCGAGACCCCTAAGGAAAGGTCCTTGGTGGGTTATCAAGTCCTAGAGAAGAAGATTACATTTGATAGAACACATCCTCAATTTTGCAATAATTTTCCAGAAATCAATATACTTAAATGGCTGACATATAATATTCTTCATAATCCTTCATATTTACAAGTTTATCCTGCGTTCTAGATTAGACTCTGGTTGCTCACTCTGCCCTTAACTCTGCTGGGTGATTTTAAGACCACTCCATACCGAGTCTACAGTATTTTGTCTCTGCTGAGTCTCGAAGCTTTCACAGATCCATTTTATTCGATAGACTTTCCAGGCCGTATAATTTTCCGGAGTCAATTCATTATTAAAGAGGTGCAGCTTGGCATTTTCGTAATTTGCTATTCAATTTGGATCTTACACAAGCAGATTCCCTATCCTCTTCTCCTCTTGCTAATCTTAGTTTTCTAATTTTCGTTTGACTCCATTCCTAGTTTTGGCAAGGGCTGCCTTCATCAATCTCTTTTTAAGTTGTTGTTTCGTTATATCAGGTCTGAATATTCCTCCCATTGCTCATTCTTCACGGATGGCTCTAAGTCATCAGTGGGAGTCGAACAATTTTTTGATTCTGATCACCATTCTATTATTTTTTCTTATAAAACGGATCTTTCAGATTATGCGGTTTTTTAAATTCTTGAAAAAAACACAGATGGCGTTGTGATCTAGTCTCACTTCAGAAGTGTAATATATGGCGTTTATAAAAATGGAGTCGTACACAATACAAGAACGCGTTAAAATTGTTGAATTATTTTATGAAAATGTTGTGGATTCAGCGAACACCAAACCAATCCACGAAAGGATTTAGCTCGGAGGGCATATAAGGTTCCAATAACACATGAATTAAAGCCACATAACATAATTTTCAACATAACATAACATATTTTTACATAAACATAACAACCAACCAACCAACAAACAAACATCATTTTTCTTAAAAAAATCACCTTTTCTTAGCACATTTTGAAATTGCTGGCTATGTTAATAAACACAATTGTCATATTTGAGGTGAGGAAAATTCACAATTGATTCACAAGAAACCTTTACATCCTAAACGAGTCACTGTTTGGTGTGCACTATGGTCAGGAGGTGGAATTGGGCTGCATTTCTTTGAGGATGCTGCTGGTGAGCTGTAATTGTGAATGGTGTTCGGACATGATAACTGGATTTTTGTAGGCTAAATTGAATAATATTGACCTGAAGGATAAGTGACTCTTCGCTCTGCTAATGGAACAATTGATTTATTGAGAGAAACATTTCCTGGGCGAGTTATTGCAAAGAACGGTGATGTTAATTGGCCACCAAAATCATGTGATTTGACACCGTTGGATTATTTTGTTTGGAGTTACGTGAAAAGCTAGGTCCACAATCGATTCCTAACCTAAAGAATGAAATTATTCGAGTCATTGGTGAGATAAAGCCAGGGTTGGTTATGTTAAAATGTCATCCAAAATTTTGATAAAAAAGTGGACTTTTATGAAGCTGCAAGAGGTGGTCATTTAGTATATATTTTTTTTAAATCAAAGCAAATTTTCTGTTTTATTAAAGTATTAAGAAAACCGCTCAATTTGAAAGGCCCTTTATGTCCGTATAATGGTAGCCTGAAACGACGTGGTTTAGTTTACGAACACCTGCCATTTTAACACTGTTGACAGAACTAGAAAATACTGCTTAGCTTAGCAGCAAACGAAAATTATCTCATAACAAGCTAAAAGAAGCCTAAGCCTTTTACTTTGCCATATTTTGTTTAGTCGTATTAAGAAACATAAAGTGTTCAAAACATGGTATACAGTGAGTAATGGGCTTAATTTATCATGTGGTATATGCAGCAAATTTTCAATGTTTGCTGAACTGGTCTATTGGATTGCTGATTCTGATGGATACTGATCTATTACAGCTGCTATTTTAATAACTTTGTATTGTATTTGTATTGTAACATATATTAACTTTTCAATAACATTCATCACATTATTCATAACAATTAAAGTCATGTTGAGTGAGGAAACATACTGATCTCTATAGAAACGTTCACTAACGATGTCCTACTTATACAGATAATACTTGAAACTATCTTTTTAGTAGAATAATAACACTAGTTTACACGGTTTTTATACCCTATCTGAAAGTTGTTAATTATTGTTTATTTAGATAAGAGTTATGCAGAAAATATAATACAAAAATTCTGTCATGTCTGCTTTTAGAAATATTTATTTACTTAAAAATGGAAAACAATCTAATTCTCGCCTTCTTTTTATAGTTCTTTGGATCGGCTTCTCTTATAATTGACTAACATGTTTTCATCCAAAAATCCTTAATGTCGTTCTTCGAAAATCTTTAAATCTTGACGAAAACGTTCCCCCTGTTCGTCACTCATACTTCCTAAGTTTTCAGGGAAAAAACTTAAATGCGAGTGCAGGAAATGAATCTTCAATGACATGTTCACTCCCATCTGTTGAACATTTTCCAATAAATCAGCAACAATCTTTATAATTTTCACTTTTTTTATTTCTCGAAAATTCTTTGACAATCATTTTGAATGACTTCCAAGCAGCTTTTTCGTTAACAGATAAAAGGCTTTCAGACTGAAGATCTTTTAATAGTTGTACATCTCTTATAAGATCATTTAATTCGGCTTGATTAATTAAATGTGGAGTGTTTCATTGAAGAGAGAAATCGGCCGAGTCACTAGAAATCAATTTAACTTCAACATCACTTTCATTGTCATCTTTTTGTATATTGTGACTCGAATTGTCGCGACAAATTGGATATGGAAGATCCTTCGAATGTGAAATTGGCTTAATAACAGACGGAATTTCGGTTATACAATACTCGCCTTAATTTTTGTATTATATCCCACAGTCTTCGTAACACAAAAGTAACTGTCATTTTCAAGATTACTAGGTTCTCTCCATAACATTGGTGAACCAAATGGAAGCTATATCCTAATGACCACTTGAGTAAAGCGATTCTACAGCTTTCACAAAACACATGAGGCACCCACTTTTTATCTTGGTTCGCAACAGGTTTTGAAAATATAAACTATACACAAACGTAGCAAAAACGACCAGAACTTTGTTCACACTTTCTATTCGACATGTTAATTCAATTTGAATCAAGATATTTGTTGTTTGAATCGAATAAATAAATATTAAACTGAAGTCACCACGTAATGTTGTTGAAAAAAATTATTTGGCTGTAGAAAAAAGTGACGTGATAGAATATTTCTGGTAACACGTTTTGGGAAAGTAGGTTAATATATCTATATCTATATATATATATATATATATATATATATATATATATATATATATATATATATATATATATATATATATATATTTTCCTTTCGGGGTATATAAAAAAAGTTTAACTTTGTAAACTAGTGTTATACTTCAGTGAATTATTAAGTGAAAAGGCAGCTGTTTTAATGAAAATACAGTTTTTTAATTTCTATATTAATCATTTATTCTTTCCTATATTACCTTTTTACAAATTTATCTTTATAATACATTTCTAATATATACATATCACAGAAAATCTATACAGTATTTGTTTGGTAACCCCAGTCTTCTTTGATCATATCACAACCTTTTTCGGCAACCATGAACGTTGGAGCATTCGTATGGGCAGCCACAATTTCAGGCATTACGGAGGCATCGATGACCTGCAAAAAACATATTCTTGTCAGTATTTGGACTGATTACATAAAACGCTATAAATTAGGTAGTAAAATGTTTTCATGTTAATATAAAGTTTATTGACTCTTTTAAGCCTTAATTAAATTATATCGTCGATGTGATCTTGATGCATCTCTTCTTAGGCTACTTCTAGCTCATATCTTAAGGGTCAGATTACTCGGCTCATATCTTAAGAATCATCTTAAAGGGCTTGCAGGGTGATTAGACGGTGAACGATCTTCGAAGACATCTTCGAAGGCATCTAATATTTCATTTTGCTGATATATCCGGTTCAGTATGGCGATGAATTAGGTTCCAGAATCTTAGGAATCCCGGAATGAACCTGATGACCTACGACAATGGGTTTCCATAGTCCGTTATTCCCGTCTCTTCCTGGGCCTTTCCCACTCCTTCCCCCCATCTCTTCCTTGGTATTTTTTTCGGTCTTGATCTCTATATTCTTTCCCCATATTTTCTTGGCCAGTCTTTTATTATCCATTCTCTCGTTGTGGTCCCACCAACTCAGTCGTTTTCTCCTCTATACTCTGCACTTCCCAATATCTCAACAATAAAAGATTGTTGCCAGTTCTTCATTCGTTCTAATTCTCCAACCTCCTCTGTAAATGGGGCCATATACTTTCCTTAGTATTTTCCTCTACGAGACACTCAACGTTTCTCACCGGTGCAATTACTATTGATCTAATTATTGTTGAGTATATAATTTATTTTTTTATTCGTCGATATCGATTTGGATTTTAAGATCTTCTGTAGAACGAATTATTTTTTGCCTAGATATTTAAAACTATTAACTTTTTCAAGCCGTCTTTAATACTAGATCAATATCCAGATGTTCCTCTTTTTTTTGTTTTGATTTTTGAGTTTATTATTCGACATATTTGTGACGTCTACTCAAGCTGTCTAAACATATGTTTCAATTCATATTTTTTTCTACACATCATATCAATATCAATTTGCTTATGCTAGAATTTGTTTTATATATATATATATATATATATATATATATATATATATATATATATATATATATATATATATATATATATATATATATATATATATATGCCCACAAGGTAGAGTAACGGAACCGTGGAGGGAAAATATTACAGAAATCTTTCACCCATTCTCCACGTGGTGCCACCGTTCGCCTTCGCCGAACTGTCAATCATGCGACGTCACGTGTCTCTCGGGACCGGTTTCTAGCCTTTCAGCCGTCATCAGCCGAGCTCTAGACGAACGCAAGGAAAGCAGTTCGGAGAGGCAATCGTGGCCAGACGAGATCAACTGGCCATTTTAATGACGGGTCGTGATCGCACACAACTCACGCCATCATACGGCGAATGCTCGTAGCAGTCAGGACCGCTCGTAACATTCTGCCTGGAACCTCGGGTATAATACCAGGTATGCCCTGGTATTATACCCTAGTAAAATTAAGTTTACAAGTGTTGTGGAAATAAAAGCTGACATTTTGCGAGAAAATCGGCATTATTAACCGAAACACCTATTTTAAAAAAGGAATAAAACAATTTTTTTACATTAGTTACTTTAGTACTTTAAGTTTAAAACTAAGTTTTTCTTAGTTTTAAAGTAGTGTTTAAGAATGTAAAATCGTTTTACGAAACTATAGTCACACACATTTTGTTTAAAAGTAAAAGTGATAGATAATAAAGTGTGGTGGGATGAAGTTTGCGAGCAAGCAGTATTAAGCCGCAGTAAAGCATTCAAAGATTGGAACAGTCAAAAAACAGCAATAAACTATAACATCTTTTTGGAAGTAAGAAAAGAAATATCGGAGCTAATTAGACAAACTAAAAGAAAATATGAAAACAATCAACTTAATGAAATAGAAAAAGATTTCCAAAAAAAAAAACACCCGAAACGTTTACAAAACATTTAAAACTAAATTAACAGGCTATCAACCCCAAAGTCTTTGCTTCCAAAAAGAAAACGAACAATTATCTCTAAATAACCAAGACAATTGCAAAGAACTTGCGAAATATTTTGAACAAATACTAAACTGTCCTGAGCCCTTAAACAAATTAGCAACACTAAACCCTAAACAAACAAACCCAGATTCATTACCACCGAATAAAGATGAAATAATTAGGCAAATCAAGCGGCTTAAAAATAACAAAGCATCTGGTGAAGATGGAATCACTGCTGAACTTTTGAAATCCGCTGGTCCAGGTACAATCAAGGAAATAACCAAAATTCTACAAGAAGTTTGGCGAACCGAACGGATTCCGGAAGATTGGAAAGGCGCTCTAATCCATCCACTGCCCGGTTTTCGACCGGGGAGATCCTGCCCTGAACAGATCTTGAATCTAAAGTTGATCCTAAGACATCAAAAACTGTACAATAAAAATCTCGTCTGTACATTTGTGGATTTCAAAAAAGCATATGATTCTACTGATCGCTAATCTTTATTCCGAATCTTGAAAGAACAAGGACTAGATCTGAAAACGTTGGCAATTATTAAAGCAACGTTAACTAACACAAGGTCAAAAGTTAAATTCATGGGTGACATCTTAAAACCCTTCGAAATTAAAACTGGAGTGAGACAAGGGGATGGACTCTCGCCACTCTTATTTAATTGTGTTCTAGAAAAAGTAATACAGGAGTGGCGTGAAAAAAAGTCGGCCCTGAATATTGACCAGCCCATTAAACTGGGGAGAACCAACATCAAAATTGATTGTCTGGCATTTGCTGATGATCTAGCAATTTTAGCTCAAGATGTATTAACGGCACAAAAACAGATTGAAATCCTAAAAGAAACAGCAGAAAAGGTAGGACTCCAAATTTCCTTTGAAAAGACACAAATAATACATGACCTGCAACAGACTAAGAACACCGTTTCTAAAAACAAATTATGGTAACATCAGACGAGTCACTCAATTCAAATATTTGGGTGAAATAATCATGGAAAATGGGTTGGAAAAAGCGGCCAATAAGGTTAGATGTCAAAAAATGGAAACGGCATTGAGACTTACACAAAATATTTACAACAAAAAATCCTTATCTAAAAACACAAAACTGAGACATTACAACACAGTTACTAAGCCAGAATGTCTATATGCTGGAGAAACGCTCATTTTGAATAGAAAGCGGGACATGGAGGATATTGAAAAGAAGGAAAGAAAAATCACAAGAAAAATCCTAGGCCCCAAACAAATAAATAGCACAACATTCCGACTTCGAGAAAACCAAGAAATCAAACAGTACACAGATATACATAGCGATATGAGAAAAAGAAGACTTAAGTTTTACGGACACATAAAACGGATGTATCCGAGTAGGCTAACTAAACAAATAGTCGAATTTTATGAAAATAGGAGTAGAGCTAAAGTAGAAGTAATTAAATGGATAACTGCAATTAAAGAGGATCTAAGATCATCAAATATTTCACAAAGTGAAATTCAGGATAGAGGCTGTTTCAGACACAAGGTTAACGTTTGGAAGGTTGGCCAGAGAGAAAAATGTAGGAAGTCTGGAACAACTTGGTCTGACGAAAGGAAAAAAGCTCATAGCGAAAGAATGAAATTAGTATGGGCGCAAAGGAAGGCTAACAACAACAAACGCCTCTAATTGTACTTCGCGTGCTCCACCAGGGCCCATACGTGAATAATAAATAAAATAAAAAAATGTTGTATTCCTTTTTAAAAAATGCACTATCATAAAGTAACGGACAAATCAATCAATAATTTGAAACATCTATTATACAGGGCGTTCCGAAACTCAATGTCAAGTGGGTGCCGGGCGAAAGGCAAGGTTATATCAGTTCTGGCAAAAATAAGAAAAAATTGAAAAAAAGTGGTAATAAGCATATTTTTGAAAATCTTGAAATTGGACACGCTAGGCTATATCTTTAGGCACTGTGATCATACATTTAGACATTATCACATTTCTCCATCTCATTTACACTGGTGAAGTCCATTTTTGAGTACGTACCTAGTAATATAGTATAGGGTGTTGAATTTCAACATTTTTAAAAATATGCCTATTATCACTTAACACAGTGATATGGATTTTTTCTTATTTTTGCCAGAACTGGTAAAATCTGGCCTTGCGCCCGGCATCTGCTTGACGTTGAGTTTCGGAACACCTTGTATAATGTGATACATACTCTTAGTCCTTTAACACCATAGACCCTTAACCGTGGATCAACAACTGCTTTTTTGTCAGTGGGTGGACCCATCTTGCAAGTTCCGCTTTGGTGATAAATGGTGAAAGTAAAATGTCTGGTCATGCATTCAAAATATGCATCACTGCCCATTCTTCTGTCCGCACACTGAGGTATGGGGATTGTGTGCAGTCTAGTACCTGTAAACAAGATTTACATAAAACGATGTTAAAGATTATGGAAAAGTTATTGTGTAGTTCCCCTCGCTGCGAAATGAAGTGTTTTGCAATGATTAAAATAAATGAATGCTAGACGATGAAATGTTAAGACTATATGGCGGATGATAACAATAATAATCCCAACCTAATGCTTGTAACGGTGGCTGTGCAGTTATATTCAAAGCCAAGCGAACGCCTTTAATGATCGTTTCCATGTCTTTGTTGTCCGCAAAGTAGTTGGGGTAAATATAAGGCTTCGTTCTATAGTCTGCATTTTTCAGCATCAATCTGCCTTTACTTTTTGGCCTCATTAACATGGGAAAGACCTAGAATATGATTCGGTTCACTATTATATGGAACGAAAATGTATTTAACTTTGTCCTACCATGAAAGAATGTTGAGTTTCTATTGGCTTGAAAACAGCGTTGTATATTTCATCGGTTATTCCAAAGTCCTTACGTAGCAATGGATCTGATACAATAGAACCTCCTTGGAATAGTAATTCCATATCTGGATATCCGTCTGGATCATTTGGATGATCAAAATCGTGGAATACTAAAACCTGTTAAAAAATGTTGGTTAATTAGATTATGTTAAACATTTACAATGTTAAAAAATACATATATTACGTATTACATTTTACTTATTACACATTACATATATTCATATAGTATATATTACATATATACATATATTTGTGGATCAATTATGGGTGAGTCTCTTTGTGGGTCAGACCTTGGTGCGGTAAAGGGCCTTCGGTAAGTCAATGAATCTTTGAGCTATGCTGTTTAGAACGCATGCCCCTGAAAGGGTAACCCATGGCGGACAGGTCAATGCAGAGACCTCAGACTAACATGATCCAAAATCTGCCAACCCGTACTGGACTAGCGTGGCAAATTACGGTCCAAATCCCTCCAACATAGCTTTACACTTTCAAATACGGCTCTCATTCCCCGGAGGCCAAGGGGCAACTACCTACGGCAGCAGGAAGACCAGCCCCAAGGCAGAGGGTACTAAGAATTACTAGGTTAGATCAGGCTGCCATTGGACTTTTGACATTGCAACACTTAATATTCGAACAATGAAAACGGATGAATGACTGCAATAACTGTTGATCGAGCTTGATAACATACATTGGGATATCATAGGGCTAAGTATATCTAATCGAGTACCCCAATGCGTCATTCAACTGAATAAAAAGTTTAAGCTTAAAATCGTCCAAGCTTATGCACCAGCTATAAGCTATGGTGATGAGGAAATTGAGATATTTTATGATGATGTTGCCCAGCTTCTAGACAACGAGAAGTGTAGGTACAAAATTAAAAAACTTTAATGTTAGAATTGGAAAAACAAGAGCAGGTGAAAATGCAACTGGCCCATATGGAAGTGGCGACCGGGACAATAGAGGTGACAGATATATATATATATATATATATATATATATATATATATATATATATATATATATATATATATATATATATATATATATATAAGGTTTTACAATATGAGTATCAGAACTAAGAGTGATAACCCGCTAATTTATATTTTATCTTGAAGATAAATATGACATTATGTTTTGAAAGTAACGTCGTTTAAATGTCCTCGGTTTTGGATAGTGGAATGCATTCTGAAAACCCAATTTTCGATTACTCTTGCTCATATATCACCTGGTATATCTTTTGGTTAAAGATCAAGTATTGTTTGGGGTTTATTTCTGTAAACCAGAGATGCAATAACCTCACCAAAGAGGCGTGAGATCGCATGATCTTGCGGGCCAGTTAACATAACTATTTAACATTAACACTAACACGATTTCCATCATCGTCTTCAAAAAAATAAAGTCTTATCGCTCTTTCAGCCCAAAAACCCCACCAAACAGCAACTTTCTGAGGATGAAAAGGTCACTTCTGAACCACTTCAGGATTTTCATCGGCCCAAATCCTGCAGTAATGTTTGTTCACAAACTCATTAAGCCAGAAGTGCGCTTCATCGGAAAACATTATATTTTCCCCAAATTTGTGTTTTATATATAATTCCATGGTAGATTGACACCATAACACTAACCCCTCACCCTATGAATGACATTTACATTTCAAATAGTGTTGCTTCTATTATGTTTCAAAGTTATGACACTCTTATTTCAAAATCCTTTATATGCTTGGTGTGGCGGTTAATAATTCTTATTTTTTTCTTAAAAAATCACCTTTAAATTGGGAGAAATATAAAAAATTGTTTAATCAAAGTATGCGCCATCGCTAGCTGCCCGTTTGCCAACCTCTCTGGCAATTTGTGGATGCCCTCCCAGAAAAACGGTACATCTTTTGTAATTTTTCGACCTCTCTCGATGAAAACAAGAAATGGTCGGAAGAGGCCAAGTTTGGTGAGTATGGCGGATGGAGCAAAAATTCCGAGCCAAGTACAGAAATGGTGTCTTTTTCGTATCTTGTCGTGCTGCAAAATCACTATTTGGTGTCTTGTAATCTATTCTGATCGCTTTTCGATCAATGCATGGCTCAAATTGATTATTTGTTGATGGTAGCGAACGGTATTAACTGTTTTACTTAATTTCAGAAGCTCATGGTACACGACACTCTTCTGATCCCACCAAATGCACAGTAATGTCTTCTTTCCAAAGCGATTCGGTTTCGCGATCGATGTTGATGCTTGTCCGAATCAATCCATGATATTCTGCTTTTTGGGTTCTCGAAATATATCCATTGTTCTTCTTCAATCACGATCCGGTGCAAAAAAGTCTTTCTTTCGTATCGAGAAAGCAAAACGTCACACACCGTTTTTCGTTTTCTGTCTGTCTATCGTTCAGCTTTGTGATATCCATTTTTCTGCTTCCGGAAC
The DNA here is from genome assembly GCA_031761425.1 of Cosmopolites sordidus. Taxonomy (NCBI): domain Eukaryota; kingdom Metazoa; phylum Arthropoda; class Insecta; order Coleoptera; family Curculionidae; genus Cosmopolites; species Cosmopolites sordidus. Next base: position 241,774 of record JARFXV010001235.1, on the reverse strand, counting down.
TTTCCCATGGCATGCAGATGATCACAAATGGTTCGACGAGCAACATTTAACCTCTTTACCATTAGTTGTTGAGTTTGCTTATCGTCTTCTTTCAACAATACTTGCAATTCGGGATCTTCCAATTTTTTCGGTTAATCTAGGCATTATTTGCCTTTCAAGTCGAAATCACCACTTTTGAATCGTCTAAACCCATAAGCGCCTTGTGTTGGGACATTGTCCCCGTAAATTTCCACAAGTATATAACGGCTTTCACTCGCGTTTTTCTTTTGATTGGACAAGAAAGGTAGTACGTACCGCAAATTCTCTTCATATTGCTTGAAACTCGACTTGTTTAGTACACGAAAAAATATGGTGCTAACTCGAAATGTTTTAAGCATTAGTTGTGGTTTGAAAGGTACTGTTGTAGCAACATAATGACATAGAACAGACTGTAAACCGACTGGAGCCACCGAATGAGGACATGAAATTGTTGATTGTGATGACTTGTTTTATCGACTGAAATAACAAGTAATATTGATTGATGAATATTACCTCACATCCACCTGGAACAGTGAGTGGTCCTCTGTGCCTGTTGAAGTAGTCTCTGAGATTCTCAACAGTTATAATGCTATCCGTTCTAAGTGATATTGGCTCGTTTATCATGAAAGTAAGTCCACCAACAGCAATGTGGTCCATCAAGTTGAAGCCGACCTTTAAGTTGCTGATCACTGGAATACCTGGAAAAAGAATGAAAACATTTTCAAATAGACGAGGGTCGTTGAATATGTCCTTAGAAAATTCAAGAGATGGAGTTGGAAATGGTTTGTTTTTAGTAAGCATCATTATTCACCAGATAACTGTCAAAGTCTCAGTTATATTCATCACATGGTTTCATTTTTATTGTCGATTGAAGCAAGAAACGTTTGTTTATTTAGAAAAATGGGAAAAAAGTAGTTTCGAGTGGTGATTAAACACTTATGTTTAAAAGGCTTAAAACCGAAATCGAACAAAGCTGAATTGGATAAAGTTCATGGCACGTCTGCTCCTGTGTTTCCAACTGTTTATAATTGGGTAAATGAGTTTAAAGGTGGCCGTACATCCACAAAAGATGAACATTCGTTTGGGACGTTCAGTGGAAGTGACTACTCCAGAAATGATTGACAAAAATCGCGACATGGTTTTATGTGATTGACGAATCAAAGTGCGCGAAATAGTTAAGGCCACAGGCTTATTGCAAGGTACCGTATTTTCAGTTTTGCACGAAAAATTGGGTGTGAAAAAATTTCGGCAAGATGGGTAAACGTAATCGTGTGGTCGACTCTGAGGCTGTTTTGGCGCTTTTTTGTCGCAGTCCTAATGAGTTTTTGTGTCGATACATAACTGTGGACGAAACATGGATATACTACTACACTCCAGAGACAAAGGAACCATCAAAGCTGTGGGTTTTTGAAGGCGAACGAGCTCCTAAGAAGGCGAAGACAGTGAAATCGGCTGGCAAGGTTATGGCCATAGTTAACGATTACTTGGAAAAAAGAAAAACAATAACTGGAGAGTATTATGCGTCGTTATTGCACCGATTAAGCGAAGAAATCAAGAAAAATCGTCTTCATTTGAAAAAGAAAAAAATCCTCTTCCCATACATCACACCTGTTGGCCAAAATCGATGGCCAAAATCATGGAATTAAAGTTCCAATTATTACAACATCTACCGTATTCACCGGATTTGGCCGCCAGTTTTTTTTATTTCCGAATTTAAAAAATGGCGGATAACGGTTCACATCGAACGAGGAGGTTATCGCCCAAACAGATGCCTATTTTGAGGACTTTCCGAAATGTTACTTTTTAGACGGCTTAAAAAAGTTGGAGAAACGCTTGGAAAGGTGTTAAAATAATTTGTTTTTAACTTAAAATAAATTGTTTTTTTATCTTTTTCTAAGGACTTATTAAACCACCTTTGTAGTTTCTTGTCCTTTTAAGTCGTGGTACATTATTTGAGCTAGTCTGAAGAGGTATGCTATGACGTGCAAAAAAAAGCATGTTCTTTACATACCAATACAACCATTTAGTTTTTCAAGTTGGTATGATTGTCCTTGATATCTGACGGAGATTTAATATAATTTTTCTTGTTAAGTTGGAAATTATCGCATCCTTTGTAATTGTTAAACATTTTTGTTGGCGTTTTGTAAAATGAATATATTTCTCGAACTAAGAATTTGCATTAAATTCAAGGCATATGCAGACATTTCTCGTACTGATGCAATAAAAATGTTAAGAAAGCGTTACGGTGATGAAGCTATGTTAAAGAAAGATGTTTATAAGTGGTACAAGGACATTAGTAGTATTAGGGAAGCATAAGATACCAACTTATAACAAAAAAAGTATTATAATTTTTACGCGGGCTTTTCAAATGAACAAATTCAAGGAGATTAAATCATCTCCTGATGATGTTAACTAACATGGCTAGCGAAACATGCGTCCTGCAGTTTAAAAAAGTAATTTGGTATTTAGCGGTAAATCTCTTCGAGTTTACTGTTTCACATCGAAGGTTCCAACAAAAGAATTGGTTAGAGAAGCAGTTGAAGATGAACTTTGTTCAGGAAGGTTTTTCACGTGAATCAATGAAGAAAAAAAATCAAGGATCTTGTACTGAATAATTGCCAATTACAAGGGTAGTTTGAAAAGTTTCCAGCCCCAACATGAAAATGGCTTTACTCGTTCTGGTAATATAATAGAATATGGAAGTAAGAAAAAAAACATCGAAGCTAATTAGACAAACTAAAAGAAAATATGAAAACAATCAACTTAATGAAATAGAAAAAGATTTCCAAAAAGATAACACCCGAAATGTTTACAAAATATTTAAAACTAAATTAACAGGCTATCAACCTCAAAGTCTTTGCTTCCAAAGGGAAACGGACAATTAGCTCTAAATAACCAAGACAATTGCAAAGAACTTGCGAAATATTTTGAACAACTACTAAACTGTCCTGAGCCCTTAAACAGATTACCAACACTAAACCCTAAACAGAAAAACCCAGATTCATTACTTCCGAATGAAGATGAAATATTTAGGCAAATCAAGCGACTTAAAAATAACAAAGCTTCTGGTGAAGATGGAATCACGGCTGAACTTTTGAAATCCGCTGGTCCAGGTACAATCAAGGAAATAGCCAACACTTCTACAAGAAGTTTGGCGAATCGAACGGATTCCGGAAGATTGGAAAGATGCTCTAATCCATTCACTATATAAGAAAGGATATAGAACAGATGTAAACAACTACAGATGAATATCTCTTCTTCTAGTTTGTTACAAGATTCTATCTCAATGTCTACTAGACAGAGCACAGGGACAGTTAGAACCTAAAATTGGCGAATATCAAGCAGGTTTGATCCTGAGACATCAAAAACTGTATAATAAAAATCTCGTCTGTACATTTGTGGATTTCAAAAAAACATACCATTCTATTGACCGCGAATCTTTATTCCAAATCTTGAAAGAACAAAGACTAGATCTGAATACGCTGGCAATTATTAAAGCAACACTAACTAACACAAGGCCAAAAGTTAAATTCATGGGTGACATCTCAGATCCCTTTGAAATTAAATCTGGAGTAAGACAAGAGGATGGACTCTCGCCACACTTATTTAACTGTGTTCTAGTAAAAGTAATACAGGAGTGACGTGAAAAAAAGTCGGTCTTGAATATTGACCAGCCCATTAAACTGGGGAGAACCAACATCAAAAATGATTGTCTGGCGTTTGCTGATGATCTTGCAAATTTGACTCAAGATATATTAACTGCACTAAAACAGATTTAAATCCTAAAAGAAACAGCAGAAAAGATAGGACTCCAAATTTCATTTGAAAAGACACAATATATGACCTGCAACAGACTAAGAACACCATTTCTAAAAACAAAATATGGGAACATCAGATGAGTCTCTCCATTCAAATATTTGTCTGAAATAATCATGGAAAATGGGTTGGAAAAAGCTTGTCAGAATATGGAAACTGCATTGAGACTTACACAAAATATTTACAACAAAAAACGCATATCTAAAAACACAAAACTGAGACATTACAACACAGTTATTAAGCCCGAATGTCTATGTGGGGCAGAAACGCTCATTTTGAATAGAAAGCGAGACATCGAGGAGATTGAAAAGAAGGAAAGAAAAATCGTAATAAAAATCTTAGGCCCCAAACAGATAAATACAACAACATACCGACTTCGTAAAAACTCAAGAAATAAAACAATACACAGATATACACAGCGATATGAGAAAAAGAAGATTTTAGTTTTACGGACACATAAAACGGATGACTCCGAGTAGGCTAGCTAGACAAATAGTCGAATTTTAAGAACGTAGGAGTAGGAGTAGTTCTAAAGTACAAATAATTAAATGGATTGCTGCAACTTAAGAGGACCTAAGATCAGCAAATATTACACAAAGTGAAATTCAGGATAGAGGCTGTTTCAGATACAAGGTTAACGTTTGGGAGGTTAGCCAGAGAGAAAAATGTAGGAAGACTGGAACAACTTGGTTTGACGAAAGGAATAGCGAAAGAATGAAATCAGTATGGGCGCAAAGGAAGGCTAACAACAACAAATGCCTCTAATTGTACTTCGCATGGCCCATCAGGGCCCATACGTGAATAATAATAATAATATAATTCCGCATGCGTTGAAAGATATCCTTGAAAATTTCAGCAATATTAGGTGTTCAGTTGTTGTTTCCACAACATCCACTTATGTCAGTTGATATCACTGTTTCTGCAAAGATGAAAGAAATCGAATATCGAGCCGTTATTAAATTCTTGCATTTAATATAGCTGAAACTTTCAAGGTTATCTTTCATCGCATGGGCAATTTTAGTACCAGAATATTTTTGACGAGTAACGCCACATTTATGTTGAGGCTGGAAATTTGCAGACTACCCTTGTAAGTATTAGAGGCATTGTCCATATTACCGAAATATCATTTGGATTAATTCAATCAATTTTGAAGGATAATTTACACTTGTTTCGTGTCTCTTTTTGTTTTGTTTCGAAAATACTGAATTTTTTTAAAAAACATGGTCGTGTTGAAATTGCTGAAGCCAGATGTGGCACTGTGTGATGTTTTCCTGTTACCTCGATTGAAGAAACAACTGGATGGGCACAGTTTTAAGTTCATAGAAGCTATTCAAGAGAGTTTGCTGGCCGTTTTAAAGAAAATGTCATAAGTAAAGTACAAAAACTGGAAAAAGTGTCTTGTAGTGAGAGGGGATTAAAAGTCACCTTACTTATTGATCATAATATTATGTGTTACGATACTGACATTTAATGGTTCTTGAGATCTTTTTTACACAAAAATCTCAATGTCACCAATAAAATCGTTACATATTCGGTTAAGTTACATTCAAACATTTTTTTCTGTTTGTTTCAGGTAAATATTGAAAATGTTGTTACCTAGTTGTTTCAAATGTTTGCTGGGGCCGATGCCACTGAGCATGAGGAGTTGTGGTGAGTTTATAGAACCAGCCGAGACAATGACTTCTTTTTTAGCTGAAATATAGTAGGTAACTCCGTTCTTCACCATTTCTACTCCTTTTGTTTCTTTAGTCATTGGATCTATAAAACGAAAAATTAAGAAATTAATATATATATATATATATATATATATATATATATATATATATATATATATATATATATATATATATATGAGCATTTCACTAATTGTTTGATCGGGAACGGGCCCCACCCATCCCTGCCCATCCCTGCCCATCCCTGCATTCCAGACTCTCCAGGGTACCGACATATGCATTTCTTTCTCCCCTATGAGAAATAGGGAGTCCCTATCCACAGTCACAAACCCATATTTTCGCCGACCTCCCGTCGGATGGCGTATATATACAGTGTTAGAATTCTTTGGACTGCGTCCAATGATATCACAGTGTTGAGCTCTTGATGTTCCAGATTCTTCAGGGTATCGATATATGCTCTCTCGTCAAGAATAGGGAGTCCCTATCCACAGTCAACAACTCATACTTTCGCCGCACTCAGCACTGTGGTCTCATTGGACGCAGTCCAAAGAATTCTAACACTATATATATATAATATATATATATATATATATATATATATATATATATATATATATATATATATATATATATATATATATATATATATATATATATATATATATATATATATATTAGTTTAGTTTTTATTCAAAAAGGTAACAGATTTCGACATTCCTAGGCAGACTAAACCGTCATAGAAACGAACTAGTCAAGTTTATTTATAAATGTGACTTTTTCTCTTAACAGTGACAAGTAAAGACCGGATTATATGCAACCAAAAACCTTAAGAATATGCGCATATATATGCACTTATTTTTTTTAATTTATGCAGGATATATGCAAAAAATCCGTAAATATGCAGTGAATATGCAACTAAATTTTGATTTCCTAAATTACATTTTCATTTAATTAGGTGATTGAGTATTGAATAAAGATTAATTCAAGTTATAATATAATATACTTTATTAATTCAGTTAACACCTAATACAATGTTTTATATGAAACTTGTACTAAATATTAATATTAACTCGAAAAATTATAAAACGCACTAGTTATAATGTGTGCTTCAAGGTTCTGAACTAGAAAATTGCGGCGTCTATCACTAAGGAAATGTTTATACAAAGAAAACGATCTTTCTACATCTACTGATGTTATAGGGCAAAATTTTAATTTCGGAACTAAGGCAGGCTCAATAGCTAAATTATTTACAGTTTTCCCTGACATTATGTCTACGACCTGCCTTAAAATCTTGAAACCTGTGTTTTTTTCTATCAAATTTTCGAATTTTGCCACTACTGTTTTCCCTACCTCACCTCGTATATTTTTGCAATTTTGTACACATGTCTCTATTATATCCATCGACTCTGGTAAACTTGTACACGATTCCTCTAGTTGCAAAATACTGTCTGCTATAAATACATAGTTACACTTAATATGCATTAACTGTTGTTCCACTACAGTACTTTAAAATATTTCTTTCGATTTTTGGATGCACTGTGAATCATCACCAGACATTTGTGAGATTAAGTCCTTCAATTTTTGAAAATTATCTGCATAAAATAATGCCGCACGAATCCAGGTGCCCCATCTGGTCACGACAGGCTCAGGTGGTAATGGTACTCCGGGCAAATTCTCTTTGAAAAACTGTACTCTCAGTGGGGCCTTTATGAATATCTTTTTGACATTTGCTATTAGGTCATTGACCAACGGAAAAGAAACTCAAATAGTTTCCGTAACCCTATTTAATCCGTGAGCTAGACAAGTTACATGAATCAAATTTTCATAAAATATTTTTAAATTCTTTCTTGCCTTTATCATATACGGCGCAGCATCGGACAATAGGACAAGAATTTTATCTGTAGGAACTGAGTTCGGCAAAAAGAAATGTGTTAAGGTTTCTTGAATACAACGTGTAACTGTAAGATTGTTTGTTTTTTCCACTTCTTTTACGGCTATAAGGTAAGCTTTTCCAGGTTCTTCTTCTGTGAGTTTTCCGATCATTCAATTAACTATGTAACGACCACACGAATCAGTTGTTTCGTCGACAACAATATACATATAGTTACCTCCAATTTCTTTTTTTATTTCATCTATCACGGTACCAAATACCTTTCCAACAACGTTTTTTCGTAATGTTGATTCATCTGGAGCATTATTTTTTGTATATTTTTGCAGAAAGGCCTTAACTTGCCGGTTGGTTAACTTGTTTAAAGGAATATTAGCAGCCAAGAACGTTTTACATAGATCTACATTAAATTCTGACTGGTCATGGTTTCCGTTTTTAAAAATCTCAAATGACTGCTTCAGCGTTGACTGTATGGGCCCAGACTTCTTCATGTTTCTAACCTTAGCTACGTGAGACGGCGTCTTAATATGTTGGTCTATTTGAAATTTCTTTGAGCAGGAAACAATTTTTGAACAAGATTTGCAAAAAACCTGGTCGCCGTCCAAAGCAAGTTCTGGGTAAGGCTTAATCCAAGAAGTACATAGTATTTTCGACATAATCACTGCTTTCACTTTCACTTTGTTTGCACTTACTAACTGCACAATAATAACTGCGACTACAACAAACGACAACCTGAATAATACTGACAAACAGCAAAGTTCACAGAATAAATATAAGTTAAGTCACTAGGCGTCGGTACTTCGAGCAACGAATTTAGACTGGCACCAGTCTGTAAACGTTGCAAACAGTAACAAATATGAGAAAATAAATAAAAATAGAAGTTTTTGTACTTATTTTATTTTATTGCCCCATTAGGGAAAACCGAATCTGCAGACCGGGACCGCCCAGACACGGCGCCGTGCGACCATGAAACGTAAGAAAAGAATACAGAAATCCCAAAACATGCTTAGATATGCAATAGTCCCTAAAATATACATTTTTCCTTTAAAATCACAAAATATGCAGAATCTTGATTTTTTTCTTTGGGAACAGAACTCCGCCCGAGAATATTTCCGAAATAGAGTTACCAAAGGATGTCGGCAAATTAACCGGCAGACTTTTGGAAATGTTCGTGAAGATTTCGAAAATAGGCTGTATTATTGTCTAGCCAATAACGGAGCACATTTTGAAAATTTAATAAAGTGAATGTTGAACATGTAGTCATATTTTATAATTTATCTAGTGTGTTTAAAATGTGTCGATATTTTAGAAACCGTTAGATTTGGTCATAGGATATGTAAGAGAAAAAGTGTTTATTATTTCAAGAGAAATACAGAAATATAAAAAATAGGAGTTTCCATTGAAAAAATGTCAGATGACATATGTCCCGCTTTTCTGAGGCTATAAAGCTATTTCTGAGGCTGAGGTTATTTCTGAGGGTATAATTAAGGTGGCATGTTACCATTTTATTTGTAAGTTTTAAAAGAAACGAGATGTGAGCAATCCCTTCCAACTTTTTCTGACGCAAAACACCCCTCTACCGCCACTCTGTTTACTGTTTTCCTTAGTGTCTTCTTTACCAGTTAAATGATCTTTTTTGGGACTTTACAAGTTTCTCTCTATGACTTAAATTTCTGTTTAGAGGTACTGTTGTAGATCATTTTTAGGGCGAAGACCTAATCTAGTACATCTCGCTTTTTTAACCCTCCCTGGTATTCTCCCATTTGTCCATTTACATATTTATTTGAGTCTGCTTCTTATACCTCTTGCAATGACTTTATAGGCTACATCGAGTATTGTGATTCCCCTATAATCTGTGCATTCGGTTTTATCTTCTTTCTTATATATGGGACAGTATGGCCTCTCTACAACTGTCTGGCATATTTTTCTTCCTATCCTTTTTATCAGTATAACCTCCGTTAACCATATAACCTTGCAAGTAATGTTCCACCTCTGTGTTTAATTATCTCCGCTGTTATACAATTGAATGCTGCGCTTTTGTTGTTTTTCAGTTTTTTTTATTATTCGTTTTATTTCTTCTTCGAAAGGGACTTCCACTACCCGATCCATCATATTCTCGTCCTAACCCTCCCCACTTTCCTTTATCGTTTTCCGTCATTTCACTCTTTAACAGGTTTTCAAAATATTCTCTCTATCTGCCTAGTTTTCCTTCGATACCTCCTACTAAATATATATATATATATATATATATATATATATATATATATATATATATATATATATATATATATATATATATATATATATATATTGTTTGGAGTATTAGATTGATATGTGCTTTCCCCTTAGAAAAGTAAGAATGTCCAATGAGGGTCAATTTATACCTTGGTTGACAAGAAGTATCAGAATGTCATCTATTACTTTAAAAGAATTGTATCGAACGAAACTATTATCCGGATAAGATGCTACACATTATAGGGTGTACAAAAGAATTTATAGGAAGGTTATAAGAAGGGCTAAACTGCTTTACAATGTGAAACAATATTTTGAATCGGAGAACAAGTCAAAAACGGCTTGGAAAATAATAAACAATAACATTAAAAAAAACCGCAATACAAGAACTAACATAAGCACCATAAGAGATGAGGATGGAATTACTTTGAAAGACAAGTATGAAATTGCTAGTTGTTTTAATAAATACTTTGTTAATCTTCCTAAGAACGTGTTGGTGAGTTCAATGGCTGCTACTAGGGTTAGACAAGTGACTCCAATTCAAAACTCTATGATATTACGGCCAGTTAACCACTATGACATAATTAAAACAGTAAGGAAACTAAAAAATACAAATTCTGTGGGGCTAGATAATATTCCTTCAGTTGTACTGAAGAAATCTATCCACTCATTAATAATACCGTTAACATATCTAGCGAATGGGTCTCTGGAAACTAGTATTTGTCCGAGGGCATTAAAAACATCAAAAGTAATTCCTGTCTTCAAGAGAGGTGACCGGCTCTCCCTCTCCAACTTTAGACCAATAGCTATTCTACCTACGTTATCTAAACTGTTGGAGCGTATAGTGTATGAGCAGATCATGTCCTTTCTTGTGCGCTTTAAGATATTGAAATTATCACAGCACGGGTTTCGAAGTGGTCGATCATTCAGTAATCTGTGAATTTTTAAACAAGATATATGAAAACATAAACGATAATTGCAAATGTGTTGGTCTGTTTATGGATCTAAGTAAGGATTTCGATCTGGTGGATCACGCAATACTGCTGGACAAACTTCATCACTATGGCTTGAGGTGTCGGGTGAGAGAGTGGTTGCAATCTTACTTGTTTGACCGACACCAAGTTGTACAGATTGATGAAGCAACATCTGAAAGATTAAGGATTATTTTTGGAGTGCCCCAAGGATCTGTTTTGGATCCACTATTATTTTTTATTTTTATTAATGATCTGCCAGATGTTTGCTGTAGCGGAAATATGGTAATGTTTGCTGATGATAGCAGCTACATAACAGGAAACAGAAACATACAGGGAGCCATTGAAACGGTACAGGAAATGCTCAATAAATTTTATAGTTGGTTTACGAATAATCGAAAGTTCGGAATAAGTTATCCCTTAATGTGGACAAACCCAGTTTTATTGCTTTTACTCCTCGAACACACACTATAACGGAGTCATATTTACTAAAAATTAACGGTAAATCTATACAGCAAACATCCTGTACTAGATTTCTAGGCGTTCATCTCGATAACAGACTTTGCTGGGATGAGCACATAGCTGAACTATGCTAGAAATTAGCTGCTGTCTCATATGCTGTTTATAGGTTGAAACGGGTTGGTACCACGGATATTGTGCATTCATATTACTATGCAGAGTTTTACAGTCGCGCAAAACTGACCGTGAGAAATTCACCAAAAATATTTTTAAGCTTCTAAAACGACCGCAAGAGGGCGTGACGAGCTAAACATTTTTAAAAATCATTTTTTTGTGTATTTTCAAGTGTTAACCGAGTAAGAAAAATTCTCAGTTTTAATTAGCAAACTGTCTCCTACAACTTTGTTTTATGACATTTTGTCGTAATTTCGCGAATAAAGAAGGGGGGGGGGGGAGTTTTATCTATTTAGATAAAAAGTCGTCTAATGTCCGTTTGCCTAAACCGATTTTCCTCAATTTGGATTCATTTAAAAAGCAATTGCTGGGACAATCAGATAATCTGGGAGATAAATTATTTAGTTTATAAAGAAACCGCGAGGTGGCGTTACATTCAACAATAGTTTTTTGAAGTTTTGTTCAGTTTTTTCAAATGGAATGGTACAGCTTTTATTACATGGCTAGAAAGGTAATTTAAAGACGAATCATCCAGTGAAAACCCGAAATCGATATCTCTTACATGTCAAGAGATATTTCGATTTTTCTGAAAAAATCAGTTAGTTTTAATTTTTACCGTAATATTAAGTTAAAAATTGGTCTTAATATGGTACAGCTTTTATTACATGGTTAGAAAGGTAATTTAAAGAGAAATCATCCAGTGAAAACCCGAAATCGATATCTCTGACATGTCAAGAGATATTTCGATTTTTACGGCCGCGATCCATCCTTAATGGGACACCTGATATATATATATATATATATATATATATATATATATATATATATATATATATATATATATATATATATATATATATATATAGAAAAAAAGTTTAATTTTTTCAGTCTTCAGACAAGCATTAAGAATGCCAAGTGTCACCTTGGCGAAACGTCTGCACGTTCCCAACAAACGGGACACAAACGATCGGATGTACTCCCGGACTAATAGTCTAGCATATATATATATATATATATATATATATATATATATATATATATATATATATATATATATATATACATATACATATACATATACATATACATATACATATACATATACATATACATATACATATACATACTAATTGTAGCCCTTAAAAAAGAGTTACATGGTTAACACGTTTTATTTTCCTTACCAATATGAATTTTTTTAACCATCGAATATTTCGTTACGTGCAGGTTGCTTCTTGTACTGATTGGATGTAAATAAGCCCGACTGCTGCTTTCTCTTACGCCGTCATTAAGGCTTAGTTGCAGTTGAGAAACGCCCACCTGTAAACGATTATTGTTTATTTATTTACACTGTTGTTCAAAAGTTTGCGACTTATTTACACATTTTCTTTAAGACTGATAAATAACTAAGTTTCATTATAATGCTTTTATATATTTCAAACGCAGGCGTTTACCGAAAAAGAATATGAAATAGTTGAGTAGATATTTTTAGATGCTGACTTGCACAGAAAAGTAAGACTTGATACTGACTTGTAAGAAAAAATTCCCATCATATTTCGGAATATTAACATATTTTTTTTGTGGAAGATTCATCGGGAAAATGTATTTTTAGCCATGAAAATTTGTTAAGCTTTGCTGCTTATTTCGTTTTTTCTAAAAATGCTGATTTTGTTTTCAGAAAATCTAGAGATATTTATGCTTATTCGTAGAAAGAGAATGGTTAAAAGTATAAAGTCTTCATTTTGTGTATAAATAAACTATGATTATACTATTTGATTTGGCATGGCATAAGATGCACGTTGTTTCAATTTTTTCAAAACGGCTTTTGAAAAAAAAAAATATTTTGTGACCGTTCTACGGCCTATCCAGGACCCTATAGGTATATCTTTGGGAAAGAGGATTCTTAAGCGTTAAATCTGCGCCGTGAATTTTCTGAATGGGATTTCGCTTCTAGATATTTCCATCCCCAAACCTGAAGAGATATCCGACTGGACATTTGCATGTCCAAAATTTACTAAAATAGACAAACCGCATTATATTGAAGGCATTAAGAAGTTGAAACGTCCCTGGTCTAAATATATTCAATTTCAAGAAAGAAAAATAAAATACTTGTGTAGGTCCGTTGTAGTCGACGTAAGGAATACCATATTGCAAGCTGGAGTTAATAATGGCCTCTGCGATTTTTGTTCGATATGGAGCATAGCTCACGTCCAAATAACCATCGTAACCGTGATACTTATTGTCATGGGGAATAGGCACACTAAAGTTTTCGATTTTTCTGCAAAAAAAAGAGGTACAGTGGTTATTAAAAAGTATGTTAAAGGAATGATGGAATTACTTGAAATATGGCAGTACATCGTTGTAGGACCATCCTTCGTTTCCCATGTTAGCCCAGTTGTCAAAGTCTCTTCTGTTTCCTCTCGTATAAATCATGTAATTTAATACACTAGAACCACCTGTATGGGAAAAAAAATAATGGATTCTTTAAAATTTTTACAATATATTGTTGTGTTCGTAATGCAACCTTAGTCAGGACAGTTTACGCTTGCTATTCGTTCTTTCGGTATTCGCGAATTCATTATTTGTAGTTAAAACTTTTGAGTAGATCTCTGAGTATTTACAGTACACGTCACAACTTCATTGGTACACATGATGCTTCACTTGTTCATTATAGCTCTTACATACATTCCAGGACAGAAACTGTTTTGCGGAATTTCTAGATATTAGAAGGAACTTCTATATACAAGGTATATTTTTTAAATATGGTCCATTTTTCAGTAAGAAGAAAAATACTATAAATATTAATAAAATATATTTTTTTCATATTCTACATACTTGTATCTACTTTTCTACACAATTTCCAATTTTGTTCAAACATTTGTCATACCGCTCAACCAGTTTTTGAATTTCGACGTCAACGAAATCTGCCGCCTGTGAAGAAGCCCAATCCATGACTGCAGTTTTAACTTCTTCGTCGTCGTTGAACCGGTGACCATGAAGGAACTTCTTTAAGTACCGAAACAAGTGAATATCACTGAGTGCAAGGTCTGGACTCCTGGACCGCTTGACGATTGCGCGCCATGCTCACGCTCATTCACAAACGGACCTTATTTAAAAAATACTCCTAAATCATTCCGGGTGTCCGGTCGTTCTGTACACAGTTACGACGTTTCGTCCAAAATCACATTTGGCATTTTCAAGTAGTGTCCAGTTTGAGTGAAGAGTCCAACTGACGTGCACGGGTCGTTGCGCTCACTCTTATAGGCGGCCGGCGACTGCGCAGATTGTATCGGGGTAGCTGTCGGGCTCCCTATACCTACTATATATATATATATATATATATATATATATATATATATATATATATATATATATATATATATATATATATATATATATATATATATATATATATAGAGGCATTTCATGTCAAATCGACCGTTTTTGAACCCATCTCCTTTTGATTTGACAAAATTCGAATCAATTTTTCAACGAACCGGCGTTTTTTTTTTCAAATAGTCATAACTCCAACTGACGTGCACGGGTCGTTGCGCTCACTCTTATAGGCGGCCGGCGACTGCGCAGATTGTATCGGGGTAGCTGTCGGGCTCCCTATACCTACTATATATATATATATATATATATATATATATATATATATATATATATATATATATATATATATATATATATAGAGGCATTTCATGTCAAATCGACCGTTTTTGAACCCATCTCCTTTTGATTTGACAAAATTCGAATCAATTTTTCAACGAACCGGCGTTTTTTTTTTCAAATAGTCATAACTCCAAAAATTGACTTTTTTTAATATTAAGACGTTTTTTTAATTATTCATTTTTTAATCAACTTTTCAAAAACATTACAAAAATAAATTGAATTTATCTTCTATAAAATTTTTGAGTTTTTCGAAAAAAATTTTCTTTTGTCAAAGTTCGCCATTTTTTTTTTCCAAAAAAACCTCCATTCTACGTTTGATGCCGCCCCATCGTGGGTCAACTTTTCTTTTTTTTATCGATTTTTTTATATTTTCAATTTTTTCGCAATTTAAATTTGTTTTTATAATAAAATTATATAAAAAATATCCATATACCTCATCTCAGAAAGTAGCATAGTTGACCCGTGGATATGTATATTAATAGCAAAGATTTTCCACATTTCGAATGGATGTTCAACCCGTTTTTCTCAATCGCCATTATAGCATCAGCAAGTGTCGGCCAGAACATTCTAGCTGAACGCAAGCAAAGAGATATATATGCTTCTTTTGTAGAAAGAAAATGGTTAAAAGTCTTCATTTTGTGTATAAAGACATTCTAGCTAAACGCAAGCAAAGTTTCTGGAGGAAACGGTCAGGACTAGACCATATGGATTGTCCATGTCAGGTAGGGTCATACCGACAGGGTGCCCACGGGCAGTACCCACCTATTAATATATCTATCCACTATTTTTTTTTATTCCTCAATTGTTATGATTGGATTACGAACGTGCATCAGATCGCAAACGAATTATATTCATTCCCACGTCACAGGGAAAGTAATTTTTTTATATTTCCTCACTAATTAATTTTAAATACTGATTATTTGAAAATATCTTAAACGAAAAGACACTTATTTATTGGTCTCCCTAATTTTTTTTAATAAAATTCTGTCTATGAAATATTTATAATATATCTTTAATATCCACGATATAGCTGTTTTTCTATGTCATTAATAGACCATTTTAGACTTTATGATTATTAACCGCGTCCAAAAGTTGTATACTAACTCGGTGCGGCTTTTTTACCCTTTTTTCCGACTGAACACGTGAGTCAAATCCGCCACCAAGCCGTGATATTTGAAGTAAAAATATTGAATTTTGTCTAAATTGATGAAAATTTAACTTACCGATAACTTTTCCTCTCGGCCAATTGCACCTTTGTCCATCGAAACCCAAGCATGATCTTCCATTAGGTTCGGTTTTATAACCCCAATTGCTTTCCGTGAATTGTAAATAGTTTGCGAGCATTGGCAGATCCATAAGATAGTTTTCCGGTCTCCCTGAAATTGTTTTACCAAACATTAAATACGCAAATACGTTTTAATGCGATTTTCGTGTAAGTTTTATTTTTACTTTAAAATTCCAAAATTTTTCTTCATATTTACATTTTTTACTCTTATTTGTGGTACATTGGTAAAGAGAATCGTTATATTTTTTAGGCCCAGTGAAAAATAATTTATTATATAATTTATTTTATATTTAATATTACTATGTTATGTTATATTTAATATTACTATTATGTTTTACTTTTGGGTATAGTTGATGAATTAATAATTGTTTCCGTTTTTTCTTTTCTTAATTAATTAATTTCTCTTTCATTGAAGCCGTTATTTTGAACTATTAGTTTTATTTTTGGCAGTTCTATTTTTCGATTATTTTCGGATAATGGAACTGCTGAAGCTCGGTGATCATAGACTTATATGCTGCATATTGATATATAATGAGGTGGATTAATTATTTTGTAATTGTTATATCTGAGTATGTGGGTTTTGGGATTTCTATAGATATTAAATTCTAGTCCAATATTTTGTTTGGATATTGAAAGGTCCAGTAAATTTATGGTTTGATTTTGTTCTTTTTCAAGTGCAAATTTTATTTTTGAATGGTTTATAATATATTTAAATGTTCTAATGTTTATTCTATTTGTCTGTCGTTTCCAGTATAATAAACCAAAATGTCGTCTACATATCTAAACTAAAACAATATATTTTTTGCTTTATCCATTAAAAAAAAATATTTTCCAAGTTTGACAAACAGTTCTAATAATAAATTGCTTAGTGCTTACCCATTACTAAACCATCCTTTTGTTTGTAAAAAAAAACTATTAAATTGAAAAGGTTCTAAGTAAAATGCTAGGTTTCTTAAATGGCTATTTGTGTACGAAACTACCATAGAAACTACCATTTTATAGATACCGGACATATATTTTCCGAGATTACAAACTTACAAATTTTACATTCAGCACCAAAAAGCAAAAACTGAAATTTTAGAAGCGATTGAAATTTATAAATATAATAAAGACTCGTTAGACAGTTATTAAACGATCAGACAGATCTCCAAAACACCCCACTATTTAAAATATACGAGTAAAATTAGGTACATAGGATAAACAGCTGTAATATCTTAGTTTTAAAGTAGTGTTTGATAATGTAACATTGTTTTACGAAACTATAATCACACAAAATTAAAACATAAAAGTAATAGTTATTCGGTTGAATTTTCTAGATCTAATTGAAAAGTTACCTTAACATAATTTTGTTAAATAATAACATTAATAAAATTTATTGTTAAAAAAATTGAAATGGCAATTATTGTAATATTTAATAATTAATTTCTAGCTTGGTGGTGTTTTTACTTTTAACTTATTAATATTTTTCTAATGACGTACTTATGAATGGAAAAAAATCGAGTTTAATAACTAGGTTTTTTTCCAATAATTATAGGAAATTTATCGAATCGAATAAATATAGTGTTTTATTTTATAAATAATTTATAATATTTTTTCCAGTTATTCACCAATCGATTTAATTATTGATATACGTAAGGGAAATAACTCTCGTAAATTTAACCAACGATTCTTTACATTATTTCGAACAAAAAGTTTTCGTAAAACACGTTATCTGAAATACAATCATTTCCACGAAAAATAGGTGGGAATTTTTTGATTTTTTTTTTAAATTGACAACGTCACATTGTCGTTGTGTTTTTTTTTGTATACCCAATTTCGGGGAGAAAATGGAATTTTTTGATTTGAAAATTTTTAAAAATAAACTGTAATATTCTTAACCATTTATTCCATACGTTTCAGCATAAATTTGGTTTGTTTTGTTGCATAAATATGAAAACTTACACATTATTGTCGTTTAAAGTCAACGTTGAAATTACCAACACTAATTTTTCACGTTCAAATTATGAAACACGTGATTAATTGTTTTCAAGCTTTGAAAGAGAAAGAAGTGGGTGTGAACCACCTGCAATTTTTGACATACTGCGCACATGACTCACCTGCTTCGATGAGTAGAACAGACCAATCTGGATTTTCCGACAATCTATTTGCTATGACGCATCCGGCAGTACCAGCACCAACAATGATGAAATCGTATTGTTTAAGCAAGTTTCTCGGCGACATATCTGTTGGTTCCGTTTGAAATTGAGCTTCACCTTCTTGCACCAGCTTGACCAAGCCATCAAGCACCGACTGTTGTAGCGTATAGGTGACAGTCATTAACAAAAGAAATATCTGAAGATACATTGTAATTTTTGACCTGGAAGAATACAAAAAATGTATTAAAAATAATTAATATGATTAAGAAGTTACTGTTGGTTTTTTTGTATGTAAAACCAAGAAGTATATATATATATATATATATATATATATATATATATATATATATATATATATATATATATATATATATATATATATATATATATATATATATATATATATATATGAACATTTTGTTAGGACTGGGGACGAATCCCACTCATCCCCTCTCATGCCTCTCGATGTTCAGGCTCTTCAGGGTACCGACATATGCTCTCTCGTCAGAATAGAGAGACCCAACAGTCTACGAGATCACACAGTCCGAGATCTACAGTCAACCACCTATACTTTCGCCGACTTCCCGTCGAATGGCGTATATATGCAATGTAAGACTTCTTTGGACAGCGTTGTTGTGTGTTCCATATGAGATTGTGGAACCCAGCCGTTGGGTGTATGTGACACTCAGCTACGGTTGTCTCATTGGACGCTGTCCAAAGAAGTCTTACATTGCATATATACGCCATTCGACGGGAAGTCGGCGAAAGTATGGGTGGTTGACTGTGAATAGGGTCTCTCTAGTTTTTCTCAAGTTTATTTTATATCAACGAATAAACTAGAACATAACAGTTTATAATATTCACCAAGTGAAATAATCGATCGACATAAAATAAATATAAGCACAAAAAAAATGTAAACTAAAATTCAAAAATACATAACTTTCAATAAATAAGAGCTTGGTCACAAAAATAAAAGTGTTTAGAAATAGAACGCACAAAAAATAAAAATAAAAAAAATAGTATAACAAGGACAAACTTGTAAAAATCGAATTATTGATAATAAAGAATTTATTTCATAATATAGTCGAAGATATTCTCTGGCATGTTTTAGCCTCGCGACCATTCTCAAAGAAAGTTAGTTATGTATAAATAGTTTATACTTAACTCTCTTATGTATAAACAGTTTATATATATTATAACTCATCAAGCTAATCGTGCGATAGTCATTGCATTGTCTTGCATTGTCTTCGGAAGAATGACAACGTTGATACTAACCAGTTATTTGGCAAAATGTCAGTATTATAAATTTTACAAAATAAATCTACAAATAAATAAAACTGATTTTCTTATATCAACTTCAGTATCTCTGATGGTATTTCATCTGGCCATGGTGATTTTCTATTTTTTGATGACTAGTGTATATATAAAACAGTCACAAAATCCACGATGTCATATTAAATGATCACCGGCTGAAGATCCACGAGCTTGTTGACATTGTCACCACTTTTTAGAAATCTTCAGAATTTGTTTCCTTTTCTAGATCGTCACAAACAAGCAACCAGCTATTTTAAATAAATAAAATAAAGCAAATTAAATATTTCAATTGTTTAACAATTGTTAAACAAATTCACAAATTATCTAAATGTTTTTAATTGTGTTAAAAATATTTTAATGGAATTTTCTGTTGAACGTTTTTGTTGATTGCAAATTATACTCTTAATGTTGCAATTTGCATATTGTTTATAAATTGCTGTTGCAATTATTCTACATTTTCTTTTACATCGTGTGCGCTAATTTATGTAACACTTTTTTCGTTATTTGCAAAAAATACGTACGACTTACATGACTTTTGAATTTTCAACGATTTACTTTGATTTTGATTTGACTGTCACTATTTACAAGGTCATTGTGAGAGAAACAAGTGTGACTGGTATACTTCTATATATAAAATATCTATACATAATTCAAAATTGTGATGTCTCTTTCAACATAAGTCCTCTTATATTATTTAGAGTTAGAGTTAAGCGAGGATTTTTCTGAAGCATTCTTAGTGCTCTGGTATTTTTAGGAATGCCATGATCGAGGGGTCAGAAGTCAGAAATTAGCCGTCAATATATATATATATATATATATATATATATATATATATATATATATATATATATGGAGTTTTTTGACTTCTTTGGACTGCGAGACAACAGTAGTCAGGATTTATACACCCCCGACCGTTGGGTTCCACAATCTCATGTGGAACGCACAACAACTTGTGTCTCCCCCATAATGAGCAATAGTTAGTTGCTTGACCGGGAGGAAGCTCCACCCATCCATTACATTGGAGGGCACATGTTTCGTCTGTTGGTGGTTAGACTCATCAGGGTACCGCCAAGAATTGGGAGTCTCTCTCCACATTGAAACAACCCATATTTCTTGTCATGTGGAACGCAGAACAACCTGTGTTTCCGCCATAAATCTCTCTAAATAATTCCTATATATATATATATATATATATATATATATATATATATATATATATATATATATATATATATATATATATATATATACATATATATATATATATATATATATATATATATATATATATATATATATATATATATATATATATATACGTCCTCACATAAAAATCAGTCAATACAATCAACTAACGATCGCTAATCTGTTCACCAAAATCAAAGATACCATTCCAATCGGTCTACAATCAAATGTAATTTATAAACTGACCTGCAAAGATTGTGAACAGTCTTATATAGGACAGACCAGTCAGGGGCTTAAACAGAGAATGACATTGCACAAGAGTGACTGCCGTAATCACAACAACAGATGTGCTGTGGTTGACCATTTCCTCAGTACTGGACATAATATGGATTTCGACAATGTAAAAGTCATACAACAGATGAACAACTACAAAAAAGACTGTTTTTGGAGATGTGTCATATAAGACAAAATAAAACCACGATGAATTTTAAATCAGATACTAGTGGTCTTAGTAGTATTTATTGCCATATTCTCAAATAACACCAAACAATGGATGTTCGTGTTGAAAGTGCTTCAGTCTTTTCAACCTCGATGGTTGCAGGTTGAAATACCTTAGTGTTTAAAAAAGATTGTTAATTCCTGGTTGGGGCCCGTATCGTTCAAGAACGTTATTTAGATACATACGTTTTAAACCATAGTCATTAATTGTAAGTTTATATATTTATTGTTATGTGAATTTATATTTTAACATGTCGGTGTTCTATACTATTTCATTGTTTATTAAATAAAAAAAGAAAAAAAAAATTTTAGAGTCTCCTGATGAAGTCATCAAAAAAATGACGAAATATTAAACACTTGTTTTACTGCTGACCGCTAGCCCGAAACCAACCAATTTCCCCAAGAAAAAAACTATATATATATATATATATATATATATATATATATATATATATATATATATATATATATATATATATATATATATATATAGCCTCTATCTTCTATTGAGCTTCTTGATGCTTTTGAGCTTTTGAGTTTTCAAAATAGACGATCTAAACAGACTGTCACTTAAGTGTAATTTCTCTAATTAATATCGGTTTTTTATAAATAGATTTTTAATTTATATGCATTTAGACTAATTCGATAATTTCCTTATTACAGTTTTTAAAGTTATGTGAAAAGTTTAGTTGCATAATTGTAGTGAATATTTATTATTATATAAGGTGCTAATCTTAATTTCAGCTACTATGATCCAAAAGTAAACTGCCTTTTTATATAAAACACAAAGTATTTGTTTATTTGCCTTTCACTGTAATACCCTTATTCCAATGTTCTTTTCAGTTTTCAAGTTTTTGTACTGCACTTTTGTTATTTCATTGGATTATTGAATTGGATTAAATTGAACCAAATGATATTCCAGTAATATATAGAATGTAATACGCGATTACTCAGTACACGACTCTGTGATTTTTGCGTGGAAGCCCCTTCTGAACGAGATTCATGTTCAACTGATTCTCTACCATCATTAACCACTTGTACCACTTGTAAATATTTTTTTGACGTAGCTTCATAGCCGCAACATTTTCTTAATATCTTTAATTGATTAGCTCAAGAAATTTGGTTTTTTAGTGAAAATTTAATGCAAATTCTTTGCTCGATAAATTTATTCATTTTGAAAAATCGTCAACAATTTTTTTTAACAATTACATAGACGCTATTATTTTTAATATAACAAGCACATTTATGTGAAACTTTTGTTAGATGTCAAGTTTGTTAAAAAAAACAACCGGTTGTGTCATACTTAAAGCATCCAAATTTCTATAACAAAAGTTGCCTTACTTTTTTATCGTAGTACTAGGGTAATTGAAAATTTCGCAGAGCGATACCTGTAGAGTAGTAAAACAACTATATATTCTACTACATACAAGTTTCATGCTTCATATGAATATGTGTGTAGTTTCAAGTCGATCTATCAATTCGTTCGTACAAAAACAGCTGCTTAGAGTAAACGAATCAGTGTTATTTTTTAAAATGGAAAATATTGACAATCGTGCATTGATTAAATTCTTTGTAAAAAAAAGGTTTAAATGCAATGGAAATTCATGGTGAAATGATAAATGTATTAGGAGAGTTTGCTCTTTCAAAAACAATGGTTTGTAAGTGGGCAAGTGAGTTTCAATGTGGTCGTACAAGCTTGAATGATGATCCTCGTTCTGGACGTCCAATAAGTGCAACTACGGAACAAATAATTCTATACAGTTTTATTTTTTGCAGTTCTATTTTTCTATTATTTTCCTCACTATTATTTCCCCACTATATTAAATTCCTCACTATTTAAAATATTGTAAAAAAATTAAACCCAATAAAAGTATAAAATTAGGTACATAAAATATATAAACAGCTGTAAAACCTTAGTTTTAAAGTAGTGTTTGAGAATGTAAAATCATTTTACGAAACTATAGTCACACAAATTTTGTTTAAAATAAAACTGATAGATAACAAACTAAAAAATTGTTATATTCCTTTTTTAGTTTTTGGGGCCGACCATTGTTATGTTGAAAAATGGTTTTATGGCGTATTCTGCTCGTTTTTCCTTCAATGCTCGATTCAGTTTTATCAATTGTTATCTGTATCGATCGCTAGTAATCGTTTTACCAGGTTTCAGCAGTTTGTAAAACACAGCTCTCCTACTATCCCACCAAATGCACATCAAATCCTTCTTTCTATGTTTATTGCGCACTGGTTGTGCTGTTGAAGGGTGGCCTGGGTCTACCCATGATTTTTTGCGCTTTGGGTTGCCTTACTTTTTTATCGTAGTACTAGGGTAATTGAAAATTTCGCAGAGCGATACCTGTAGAGTAGTAAAACAACTATATATTGTACTACATACAAGTTTCATGCTTCATATGAATATATGTGTAGTTTCAAGTCGATCTATCAATTCGTTCGTACAAAAACAGCTGCTTAGAGTAAACGAATCAGTGTTGTCACGAATCATATTGACAATCGCGCATTGATTAAATTCTTTGTAAAAAAAAAGGTTTAAATGCAATGGAAATTCATGGTGAAATGGTAAATGTATTAGGAGAGTTTGCTCTTTCAAAAACAATGGTTTGTAAGTGGGCAAGTGAGTTTCAATGTGGTCGTACAAGCTTGAATGATGATCCTCGTTCTGGACGTCCAATAAGTGCAACTACTGAACAAATAAATCTATACATGATATGGTTATAGATGACAAACAATTGACTTTGAGTGAAATTGCTAAGGCGATGGACATGTCAACTAAATGGACATTTCATATTTTGAAAAAAGAATTGGGCTTGAGCAAGCTATGTGCAAGATGGGTGCCGCATTTGTTAAATTCCGATCAAAAGCTACCTCGAGTAAAACTTTTGAACCAATATCCGGATCTTTTTCGAAAAAAAAACAATATATTTTAAACGCTGTTTTGTAACTATCGATGAGATTTGGGTTTA
Source organism: Cosmopolites sordidus (assembly GCA_031761425.1). Lineage (NCBI taxonomy): Eukaryota > Metazoa > Arthropoda > Insecta > Coleoptera > Curculionidae > Cosmopolites > Cosmopolites sordidus. The sequence continues at coordinate 217,476 of JARFXV010001235.1, read as the reverse complement.
CCACTACGATCCTGAGTAGTATGTATGTGGCGGAAATTAAGTTTAAGCACTTTATACGAAATGATCTGTTATCAAATAATAAGGGTGACAGTCCACATAAATTTGACAGAAGTCAAATGTATTGTTTGTATCAGGTGTTAAAAATTATCATCGATACCTCAACAGGTGGTTATACTGTAATCCTTGACCTACATTAACACTTAATGCATTTAAGTAATTATCATACTTATACAATTTACGATCGGTCTCATTGTTATTCTAGTATATTTAAATAATTTCATTCTGTTTATTAATATTAAATAGCTGAATGATTAATTGATATGTGTTTGTTAGTTTAAATAGCACCGAAATTCTTACGCATTTTAGACATTTTTATTAAATATTAATTATATAAAGTTAGATATTGCTTATTGTTCATTATATTCTTATCAAAAAGTGCCAGTTTTTTTAATAACCTTCTTTAGTGGTTGCGTCGATATACTTTAACTAGTTTATGTTGGCACGACTGTTTCTGACCTTTCCGACAACGAACTAATTTTAGTGACGCATTATTTTTGATGAATATATTTCTGAAATTTGACTATTTTGTGCCCTTGCCAGTCCGTACATCTTTAAATATAATTTATCATTATTTAGTTCTAGATATCGTTCGATTCCTTATTGTTTTATCTATCTAATAGGTGTTTCGGTTCACAATATCGATTTTTTCGCAAAATTTGAGCATTTATTTTCATAATAAAATAAATTACTTTAATAATCACATTACTGGCCATCGTAAGCTATTACTTTTCCCATGTTCCTGCCAAATAATGGTAACAATCAAGCCAAATTTTCATTTCTTCGTAAAACTGAAAGTGTTGTTTTGAAATCCCGTTGTTTTGAAAGCATCGATGGAAATTAGTGTTAGTCTGAATGGGCTAAGTCCGGTAAATACGGCGGGTGGAATAGGACGTCCCCTTTAAGCTTCTCCAAATAGTTTTTTATATTATTGATTGATTTGTTCGTTACTTTGTGATAGGTCATTTTTTAAAAAAGGAATAAAACAATTTTTTATTTTGTTATCTATCACTTTTATTTTGAAACAAAATTTGTGTGACTATAGTTTCGTAAAACTACTTTACATTCTGAAACACTACTTTAAAACTAAGGTTTTACAGCTGTTTATATATTCTATGTACCTAATTTTATACTTTTATTGGGGTTAATTTTTTTACAATATTTTAAATAGTGGGGAATTTCGGAGATTCGTCTGATCGTTTAATAGCTGTCTAGACGAATCTTTATTATATTTATAAATTTCAATAGCTTCTAAAATGTTTAATTTTTTGTTTCTGGGCGCTGTATGTAAAATTTTCAAATTTGTAATCTGGGGAAATATATGTCCGGTGTTTATGAAATGGTTCGCAAAATTAGAGTGTTGTTTCTTTAATATGTATGCAGATTTATGTGCTTTGTATCTGGTCTGAAAATTTCTGCCGGTTTGTCCAACATAGCAGCTACTGCACTCATTGCAACTTAACATACAAACTCCAGATTTTGTATTTGCTGATGTTTTATCTTTGGCATTAAAAATTAATTTACTGGTTGGCTGGGTGGTTTTAAACGCTATTTGCAAATTATGTTTCCTCAAAAAGCGAGCTATTTGTTCTGAAATTGGACCGAAATATGAAGTTTTTACAGTATCTTTTATCATTTGTTTGTTTTACTTTTGGATATACTATTTTTATATATGTTATTTTTTAAGTAACGTTTTTAATTTATTAAGTAACTAATTTCTTTTTCTTTGAAACCATTATTTTGTGCTATTAGTTTTATTTTTTGCAGTTCTATTTTTCTATTATTTTCCTCACTATTATTTCCCCACTATATTAAACTCCCCTCTATTTAAAATATTGTAAAAAAATTAAACGCAATAAAAGTATAAAATTAGGTACATAAAATATATAAACAGCTGTAAAACCTTAGTTTTAAAGTAGTGTTTGAGAATGTAAAGTCATTTTACGAAACTATAGTCACACAAATTTTGTTTAAAAATAAAACTGATAGATAACAAACTAAAAAATTGTTTTATTCCTTTTTTAGTTTTTGGGGCCGACCATTGTTATGTTGAAAAATGGCTTTATGGCGTATTCTGCTCGTTTTTCCTTCAATTCTCGATTCAGTTTTATCAATTGTTGTCTGTATCGATCGCTAGTAATCGTTTTACCAGGTTTCAGCCGTTTGTAAAACACAGCTCTCCTATTATCCCACCAAATGCACATCAAATCCTTCTTTCTATGTTTATTGCGCACTGGTTGTGCTGTTGAGGGGTGGCCTGGGTCTACCCATGATTTTTTGCGCTTTGGGTTGACAAAATAGATCCACTTTTAATCACCTGTCACAACTCGATGTAAAATTTTCTGTTTTTCTCTCTATCAAGCAAAATTTCACAAGTGGTCTTTCCTTTTCAATGTCTCTTTCCTTCAATTCATATGAATCAAATCTTCTTTCCTTCTGGAGCTTTTCCAATGCGTGTAGACGTTCGGAAATGGTGGAGTGGGCTACATTCAGTGCTTTTACCAATTGTTTTAATATATACGTTTAGTCTTCATCCAATCATATTTGCAAATCTGCATCTTTAAACTTTTTCGGCTGTCCTGGACGCTCTTGGTCTTTGATATCAAAATCATCACTTTTAAAGCTTTTAAACAATCGTTTACAAGTTTTTTGGGTTAGAGCATTTTTGCCATAAGCTTCAACTAACATTCGATAACGTTCAGTAACCGCTGTCTTCAAATGAAAGAAGGCTTCACAAAACGTCTGTTTCTGGTACATAATTCGTAACCGAACACCAATTAGTAGTATACTTTCATAGGAGTCGGAAAACTTTTATAAAACATTTTATAAGGTCTACTCTTTGAACATTTTTCGCCCAAAAATTCAAAACTTCATAAAATAGAATTATCTCATATTCGAATATTTACTACGCTTATCAATATACTGCTAGCCGATTTGATTTTGCAAATATAATTGTTCAAAAATTAGAAACTTTCTCAATATTTCATTCTCCAGATGTTTTTTTTTGTAAATATCTTGAAATATCGAACTGCGCTTATCGCCGTTCAATTCCTTATTCATTTTTCTATCTACAAGTATATTTTCAGAGGAATAGATAGAATTCAGTTTTTGGATATTTCACTAGGGTTCATCCTTTGAAAAATGTTCGCCAAATATGCTTGGAATGTATGACAGTAATACTCGGTGAAGGACGATTTGTTTTATGTACTGCGGGTAACAAAATTCGTACGTGCAGATTTTTCAGTTGCATAATCCCACAATCTGGTTTTATTACAACACAACAATGTTTATATTCGATACGTGTTTTGATAGTAAAATTAACATCATTATAAACAGGAATATACACAATAAAAATTACCACATTTTTGAGGCTTGCTTTTAAAATTAACACGCTGTGTGTAAAAAAAGCCTCTATCGGTGGCGGCTCATGAGGAGGGCATTGGGGCTCTGCCCCTCCATCATTTATCACAGTAAACAATTTTTCAGAGCAAAATACCATATTTTATTTCCGTTCAGTTTCTTTCCTTTAACTCATTTTAAGATATTATTAAAAATTAAAATCTCCAAATGTAGAAGAACGTCTTTCGACCCATCACACCAAATAATGCGGAAAAAATTCCATCCTCTCGCCACAATTTTTGCATCGTTGGTCGGACGTTTACCTCCAGCGACCCTACGCCACGTCATCTTATCTCATCGTTGGCGTTACATGTTCTGTTGGTTGCCAGAATTCGGGGGTTTAACTGCTTTCTAAAACATGCGATTTGGACGTAGATTCCCTGCGACTGAGCGTATCGGTAATTCGTTTTAAACGCTGATTTGACGGGTACGGAGCGTTTGATATTTGTCGCGTCGCGTATTTTGTTAGCCTCGCGAATACTTGTTTTGATTTGGTATTGATTTGCGGTTACAATAAAATATTTGAATGGTTTACTGTTCGCGAAACAGTAAGTACCGGCTTATTCATTCATTTATATGCGCAACAAGCAACAACCTACCCTCCAATGTCATTGTAAGTAAGTAACTAAGTTTTGCTGGTTCACCTCCTGTATAGGGTTTCAATAGCACGAAAAGTTAAAAGAAGGAAGGGGAAAGCAGAAAAAATCTTCAGCAGCACTATTCTCTTCTACGCCCTCCCACTTTATAAACCCAGGAGCCGCCACTGGTCTCTGTTGTGTACATTCTACAATCTACTTACTTTTTAGTTGGTTAATATTTATGTAGATTATTGAATTAATATATGGATCAATTCGGTGTCCATATATTTCGTTTTTCCATTAATAATAATGTCGATTTTTTCGCAATATTTGAGCGTTTATTTTCATAACAACATAAATTACCGTAATAATCAAAGTATTGGCCAAAGTCGTTAGCAATTTCTTTTTCCCACCTTTCTCTCAAAGGATGGATTTCGCACAAGAAGAACTTTTGGTTTTTTGAGATCACCCATTCAAGTCAAGTTTTGCAACATGGGGCCGAGCATTGTCATATTGAAAAATTACTTTATCGTATCTTTACGTGTATTCTGGTCGGTTTTCCTTCAATGTTTGGTTCAATTTTATCAATTGTTGTCGGTATCGATCGCAAGTTCTCGTTTCACCAGGTTTCAACAATTCATAATACACCCCCACTCCCCTACTATCACACTAAATATACACTAAACTCTTCTTTTCATTTACCCCGTTTTCTTCAAATTAAAGAAGTTTTGATTGATTGCGCGGTTGGCTCTTGGTGAAACATAGTAACAATGATAATAATTAAAACACTTGGTATTTGTTTCACAATATATTCAAGATATTCTCTAACATGTTTCGGCCTCGCGACCATTCTCAAAGAGAGTTATGTATAAACTAAACTAAAGTTTCAAAGTGCTGTCTAATGGAAGTCGGTTTTTTCATCTCGTTAAATTTATTACACTATCAATAATTGGAGTATTTCCGAAGTCTAGCTGGGTGTTTGTTAGGTTTTTGCCGTCGTATATGGCTTTTTTAATTTCGAAAATTTCCAGGTAATTTAACAGTCTGCTTTTATTGCAGCTATGTATTAATTTGGTATTATTAATGTTAAAAAAATGGTTCTGGTCTATACAATGTTCGGCAAAGCCCGTCTTTCTCTGATTGTGTAAAATTGAATATTTATGTTCTTTTAGCCTATCATTGAGCGATCGGCCCGTTTGGCCTATATAAATAGCGTCACACATATTACATTTAATTTCGTATACTCCAGATTTGTCACAAAATTTTGCTCTTTCTTTGTTATTGTTTAACATCGATGCAAGATTATTCTTATTAACAGAGATAATATTAATATTTTCGTTCTTTAACTGATTTGTGATTCTTGAACTTAATTTGTGAATATAGTTTATAGCATGCCAATTTTTAGAATCTTTTTCGGGTGTTGCGGCATAAAAATGTTTGGTGTTGTTTTTCTTAATCTTGTTTTTTATCATTTTATCTATGATGCTTGGCTGATATCCATTATTCCTTGCGATATTTTTGATAATATTAAGTTCTTTTTCATAGCTGTCTTTTTTAAGTGGAATCGTTAGAAGTCTGTGGGTCATACTATGAAAAGTGGACATTTTTACATTCCATGACTGATTTGAACTTGCGTGAATAATTGTATCGGTATACGTGGGTTTTCTAAATATTTCGAATTCTAATTTATTCGGTGTTCTTATTATTTTTAAATCTAAGAAATTTAATGAATTATCCGTCTCTGTTTCCATTGTGAACTGGATTTTTGAGTTTACACTGTTTAAATATTCAAGAAATTGACCCAATAGTCTTTCTGTACCGGTCCATATGCAAATAATATCATCGACATACCTGACCCAAAAATGTATGTGTCTTGTATAATTAGTGTCGCTAAATAAATTGTTTTCAAAATTAGCCATATAAATTTCTGCCAGGAGGGGGCTCAGGGGGCTTCCCATTGGTAATCCATTCGTTTGTTGGTAAAATATTGAATTGAACAGAAAATAATTTTGTTCGGTACATACATTGATAGCTTCTATGAGAGCATTTTTGTGTACGATTTCAAGATTGCATTCATTGTTTAGTTCGGGGTTAATTAATTCAGGGTTTAGTTTATACATAACTCTCTTTGAGAATGGTCGCGAGGCCGAAACATGTTAGAGAATATCTTGAATATATTGTGAAACAAATACCAAGTGTTTTAATTATTAAAATTAAAGAAGGTTATTAAACTTTCTCGCAAAATGTCTTTTTCTGGGACGTAATTCGAGAACCAAGAATGAACTGACCTTTACTGGTGTATGTTTATCCTCCAAAACGCCATATATGTCATTAGTCTATACCAACATATGTATTTAACGCCATCTTTTAGTAAAATTGACATTATTAATCGAAACACGTATTAATTCCTAGACTTCTAGAATTATGTTTAATGATGCAGGGCTATCTCCTTCCAAAATATCTGAAATGGTATTATGAAAGGTAGAACGCAAATGGACACGAAAGTCAAGATATGCAAAACACTGATTCGGCCAGTAGTCACTTATGCCTGTAAGATGTGGACATTCACAAAAAAAAATAGAAAAAAACAGAAAAAAAACAGAAAAAGTGCTTGCAGTATTTGGTAGTAATATATTCAGACCAATTGATTATAATGGCTGGCAATGATTGTAACAATTCGTGTATCATGTATAACTTCGAACTTAATCTGGATATTGTGAAGCTCAATATTCATATCTGGTGTTGGGACATGAAGGATGTAAATTATGTTCAAAATCAGCTTCAGCTATGTCCGAATCCCTTTAATTATCAGATAGGAATCTATTTCTTCTTAGAATGATTCTTCCATTTCGCTTTGAGCATCTTTAAGCAGTCGAAGTTCAGAAAAAGCTTCAGTGAATATTTTCAATTTAAAACAATAAGTGACCTACCCTCCATCCCAATCTCATAGATTACACCATTCCAGTATACGAACAATGTGCAGATTAATGTGATACGAGAATTGGTGTTTTTGTATCCGTAATTGGCAGCAATGTTGACTGTATACCTATTTGTCATACGGATGCTATTTGTGTTGTTTAGTGACTTAAAATGTATCTTATGTGACTTATTGTATCTCAGTCAAAAAATGGAATTAACTTGTAAGAATTTTCATGCGATGATTTACTACGACTTTCGACATGGGTTATCTCAACAACAGTACATCGATCGACTTTTGACTTTTCGATCGACTCGACTTTTGACAATGAAGCATCATCTTAAACCACCATATGTCACTGGTTTAGTAAATTCAGTCGTTCGCTTACGGACGAATTTAAAGTGGGTCGTCCAAAATCGGTTGTTGTGCCAAAAAACATCGATACTGTGCGCGAACTGATAAAGCAAGATCGTCACGTGACATACTGTGAGATTAAGGTAGATACTGTGAGCTCGACATTAGTATGACAAGCATACACAAGAGTTTACATGAGCATTTAGCCGTGAAAAAGATTTGTGCCCGTTGGGTTCAGCATAATTGGGACAATCGTTCAAAAAAGGCTCGTGTCTGTTGGTGCAAAGAAATCCTCAAAAAATTTAATCGTGATGCATCAAAAGCCGTGTACAATATCTTGGATCTATGCATATGAGCTCGAAAGTGAACATCAGTCGACTGTATGGATCTTTCAAAATGAACCAAAGTCAATAAAAGTTGTTCGCGCAAGAAGCATAAATGGGCGCCTGTTTTGCTGAGATAAATAAGTATGTGGCTACAATGCCACTTGAGAATCGTACACAACCATTTGTCTGCCAGAAGCCTTTGAATAAATAAGAAAAAACAACCAGCGACTTCGGATCATTCTTCGCCCTGACAACGCGAACTCTCACACCCCACAACTCAATATTTGACCGGTCAAAAACCCGAATTAATGGGTCATCCGCCGTACAGTCCTGATTTGGCACCCAATGACTTCTTTTTGTTCCCGTTCATGCGTTCAAAATGCATGTTTTATAGATCATCGCATGGATCATCGCGGAAAAACAATTAAACCATTTTCAATGGTAAATATTTACTTATTTTAATACTTTTATTTTTATTTATTACTTCGGATACATAAATAGAAATCCTCGTAGTGTTTGAGTTTTAGAAGATTAGAAATGAACCCCAAGCAATGAATATGCCAATATATGGAACGCATTGTTATTCTTTCACCTCTGATCTGTCTTTACCAAAAACGTTTTCTGCTGAACCTAGAGTTTAAAGTATTTAAAGTTATAATATAATTTATTTTTTATCTTAAAGTTATTTGAAAATAAATGTAACTATTATGTTTAAAGTGTATGAACACCCATACATTAAATGAACGCTAAAGTCCACAAAAAAAAAATCATAAAATCAAAAGGCAATAAGGCAATACGTAATTACTATTATTGTCAATTGTACTATGTTATTAATACCTTTCATATTAGCTATGGTCATACTAATTTCAAAAACATACTGTTGATTATTTTGCTAATAGGTATTGTTGTACATTACAATTTTGTTTAATACTGTTAAAAATACCTTAATAAAATAAAGGAAATCTATCCACTGAACCTTTTCAATAATTGATTTTAAATTATAACAAACCATTATCGGTTTTGGAAAATGTTACTAGATATTTATTATTGGGTTATAATGGCTGAGTTATTGGTATTCCCCACAACGCCAAAAATAGTCATGTTTAAATTTTCTATAATATATTCTAAGGTCCACTACTATGATCAAAAAATAATGAATTTGAATTAAACATACGCTTATTTTCTCATTTTCGGTACAACTATTAACAATATTCAAAAATTAATCTGTTAGATTAAATTTATTCAAATTTATTCAAAAAATTTATTAATAAAAACTTTTTTTTTTACTATTAAAAATATTCTCCACAAGCCCACGTGCAATTTTTCATGTATACAACTATTTGTTTTTCAGGTTGGTATGACTGTCTTTGAGATCTGATAGAAGTCTTATATCATTTCATTTGTTAAGTTAGCAATTTTGCGTCTTTTTTACCAATTTGCTCAAAAAGGAAGCTGAATTTGGTTATACAAATTCGCGCATTTTCTCATTTTCGATACAACTATTAAAAATATTCAAAGAATTAATCTATAAAAATATTCAACATAATTATTCTATTTGAAAATATTCTCCACAAACCCACATGCAATTTTTTATCGATACAACTATTTGTTTCTCCAGTTGGTATGCTTGTTGTTGAGATCTGATAGAAGACTCATAATTTCGTTTGTTAAGTAAGCAATTATCGCGTCTTTTTTATCGATATGATCAAAAAGTAAGCTGAATTTGGTTATAAAAATTCGCGCATTTTCTCATTTTCGATACAACTATTAAAAATATTCAAAAAATTATTCTATAAAAATATTCAACATAATTATTCTATTGAAAATATTCTTCACAAAACCACGTGCAATTTTTTATGGATACAACTATTTGTTTCTCCAGTTGGTATGCCTGTTCTTGAGATCTGATAGAAATTTCATATCATTTCGTTTGTTAAGTTAGCAATTATAGCGTCTTTTTTTATTAATATGACCAAAAAGTAAGCTGGATTTGGTTATAAAAATTCGAGCATATTCTCGTGTTCCATGCAACTGTTAAAAATATTCAACAAAATTATTCTATAAAAATATTCTTCACAAGCACACTGTGCAATTTTTCATGGATACAACTATTTGTTTTTTCCAAGTTGGTATATATCATTTCGTTTGTTCAGTTAGCAATTATATCGTCTTTTTTATCAATATGATCGAAAAGTCAGCTGGATTTGGTTTTGAAAATTTGCGTATTTTCTTGTTTTCGATACAACTATTAAAAATATTTAAAAAATTATTCTGTAAAAATAGCCAACAAAATTATTCTATTAAAAATATTCTTCGCAAGCCGACTGTGCAATTTTTGATGGATACAACTATTTGTTTTTTCCAAGTTGGTGTGTCATATCATGTGGTCTCATATCATTTCATTTGTCAAGTTAGCAATTATCGCGTCCTTTTTATCAATAGGATCAAATTCGCGTATTTTCTCGTTTTTGATATAACTATTAAAAATGTTCAAGAAAATTATTCTGTAAAAATATTCAAAACATTTATTCTATTAAAAATAGTCTCCACAAGCCTACCGTGCAATTTTTTTATGCATGCAACTATTTGTTTCTCAAGTTGGTATGCCTGTCCTTGAGATCTGATATTAGTCTCATATCATTACGTTTGTTAAGTTAGCAGTTACAGCGTCATTTTTTAACGATTTTTAAAAAAACTTGTTGAGCTCATGTCAAGCTCATTGATTACTCCATTTCAGTACAGGAATGAGCTGGAAGGTAATGAGAGGCATTTTTAATCTTAGATGGTTGGAACTGAGTTCAATGTCCAATTTGTCTCTACCAAAATGATATTTCTCACTGATGTTTACAACTCTTTGGTCCATTATTATCAAATTACTAAACTAAACTGGTTAATGAACGAACTAAAAGCATTATTGCTTGATGATGAGTGAGATCTGATCCGAAACTTATCGAAATCTGTCGTTCCTATCCATTGTCACTAGGACTTTTTTTATTCTATAATCTCCTTTTGTATGCTTATTCTAGGCTTATAAAGGGTGATTTTTTAGTGCGTCTGAGCTTCCGTTCAATCATCGCTGTCAAATCTTCATGGCACACCAAATGTATGACAAATCATCATGGAACTGTGTGTGCCAAATTTATAGAGCACTTCGTTTAATTTTATGGTGCACTTGATTGTCCAACAGAGTCGAAATTATCGACAAATTCCGAACACATTTTACGCTGCTCGATATTGAAATAAAAACAAGACAAAAAATTATGCGTTCCGAAGAGACTATCGTCTCTGTTGCAGACGGTGTCGATGAAGATCCAAATTTTTCAATTCGTTAATGGGGATCGTTACAGAGCTATGATCAATGATTATTTACTTCCGAATTTAAATGGTATTAATCTGGAGAGTATAAATAATTTGTCGTAAAATTATTCGTGAGTTTATAAGCTGCGTGAAATATCTTACAGAACCTGGATAAAGGCGACTTTATCGATATATAAATATCGACGATATTTATATATGCAAATTTATTTTCGATAATATATACTGTATAATGCACATTCCATTTTTCTAATCATATTAATTTATTGAAAGAAAATATTTCCACTCACCTTGAATCAACACCAAACGTAAAAGACAATAAATCCAAATCAGTGTCACTCTTATTGTTATTCAATACTGATTTAAGTGCTACAGTTTCATTAAAAGGAAAAACACAACACCTTATTTAAATTCGTGCTAATTGAGAGCGGAAAACATTCGATGCCACTTTTTTTCGAATTATTTCTCGTCTGATAGTTAATGACGGAGCATTTAACTCCGAGCATTTTTAAAGGGTATGGTATATCAGCTGGTATTACCCCTACCACAGCGTAACGTATGGTATCAATTATAATATATAGGTGAAGTAAAAAAAGTTCACACAAAAGATGGTAAGTTCTGAATATGTGCCGGTGCTGATGGGTGGAAGTATACACTCTTAGACAAAAATATGTGGATTTTGAGGTTGATTCATGTAAAATTAATCAATGCTTCGGAACGTGATATCAGATTAAAACCCAAAGTGTTAGCAGAGATATCACATCACATTTTTTCTGCAGTCAAATCACTTTTTTCAATTACCCTACGTGGTGACTTTAGTTTAATATTTATTTATTCGATTTAAATAACAAATATCTTGTTTGAAATTGAATTAAAATGTCGAATAGAAAGTGTAAACAAAGTTATGATGGCTTTCACTACATTTGTGGACAGTTTATATTTTCAAAAAAAGGAAGACCCGTTGTAGATTCGTTAAAAAGTACATATCTTCATTATTTTGGATTTTCTGTTGCGAATCAAGATAAAAGTGGGTGCCTCATGTGTTTTGTGAAAGCTGTAAAATTGTTTTACTCCAGTGGTCATCAGGAGATAACGTATACCTTCCATTTGGTTCACTAATTTTATGGAGAGAATCTCCATATCCTCCAATCTCGAATTTCCTCCTTGTAATCATGAAAATGTTACTTTTGTGTTTCGAAGACAGTGGGATAAAATACAACAAATAAGGCGAGTATTGTATATGCCGAAATTCCGTCTGATATTAAGCCAATTTTACATTCGAAGGATCTTCCATATCCAATTTATCCTGGTAATTCCATGTTGAGGTTAAATTGATTTCTAGTGATTCTGACAAATTCTCTCATCAAGGAAACACTCCACATTTATAATAACCAGCTTTTACAATATCAATCACAGGGGCTTTGCCTTCAGGATGATTCTTGTATTTTACTCTGGTCTGTTCACTGACAAGAGTCCACAGCTTATCCAAATTTATAGCTGGTGCCCATTTACTGTTTCTCCTTAGATGATAATTTCTCATACCCAGCTTACCGAAGTAACCTGGATGGTATTTATCAAAATTGATTCTATGGTGGTGCATACCACCGGCATTTCCTCTACCTCCTGGATGTTTACGATGTTTCCCAATACGACCATGTCCATGGGAAACATGACCCATTAGCTTTCTTGTCTTTTTTCTAAGAACTACTTGAACTACTTGACAGAACTGTCAAGTTCTGTCAAGTAGTTCCTTTTTACTTCAAAGTGTTAACATGTCCACCCATAGAAAAAAAACGCCACATTTAATTAAACAAGCCCAATTAAATGATCTTATAAGAGATTTACAACTATCAAGATTACGACACGAAAGTTACGTTGTCCAGAAACAGGAGCAAAGTTTACTAAGAATTTTTCAAAAGAGAAGGGGAAGGGGCGTGTTTTTTTAGTTTTTAAACTATTATTTATTTTTTATCACTACCTACCCATGGCGGGAGTGGGTAATTTGCGGGCCTACTGTCTTTCTTGGGCGTTGTAACCGTGTCTCAGGCTCTCTCTCCGAAAGCAAATCCTTGATCCTGACGATCCTGTTCAGGATAATTGGACGAATTATTGTCATCGGTGCTTGAAGTGTGCAAAGTTTCAATTTAATCTGACGTTTTGAAGTGGGTGAAAAGGACGTTCAAAGATTCCGTTACATAGATAAATACAGGGGAGGCTAATAAAAGCGTATTAATAAAAAGAAGACGAAAATTAGCCAATTTTATTTTTTTTTAGATTTTTTTATTTAGAGATTTTTAAATTAGCAAATTATATTTAGATTTTTTTTCCATTTTTAAGTAAATGAATATTTCTAAAAGCAGACGTGACAGAATTTTGTTATTATCTTTTCTGGATGGAACTCTTACCTAAATAAATAATAATTAACAACTTTCTGCTGGGGTATAAAAACCGTATAAACTGGTGTAATTTATATTACCGTGATTCAAAAATAAAGTGAATTTTGTTTAAAAAATTCGTGCCCTTTATATATTGATACAACCATTTGTTTTTTAAGTTGGTATGATGTCCTTGATATTTGATGGAAGTTTTGTATTATTTCGCTTGTTAAGTTAGAAATTATAACGTTTAGAATTGTTAAATATTTTTATCGGCAATTTTTGAAAAGGGATTTATTGACCAAATTTTGTCTAACAAACGAAATTTTTTGTGCTGATGCGTTAAACATTTTCACAAAGGCGATGAAACTATGTCAAAAAATGTGTACAAATGGCACAAGGACTTTAGTGATGATAGCTGAAGAAAGATTAGAAAGATTAGATTAGAAAGATTAGATTAGATTAGAAAAAATAGCTGAAGATGAACGTCGTTCAGGAAGACCTTCTACGTCAACCGAGTAAGAAATCATTACCGAAAAAAATTTTGTTCCTAAAAGAACGAGTTTTTTGAAGAGATTTTTTTTGCCGTCTAGGGACTATGCTATTCTGAAATGCATAATTATTGTCTATGGGACTTGGATCTATGCCTATGACCCAGAAACAGCTCAACTATCAAGCGAATATCATATTTAAGATGATCCAAAAGCTTTGCTATTTATGTATCCGGAATAACAAATATAAAAACAAATATTTATTATTGAAAATGGTTTTATTTTTTTCAGAATATTCTCCACGATGATCGATACTCTTTTGCATAAGTTTAAATCAATTTCCATAGCACTTTTTTCATTCCGATTGAGGTATCTCCAAAACATGCATTTTGAACGCATCAACCTTTTTTTCTGGCGTCGAAAATCGTTGACTATGTAGTTTGTTCTTCACTGACGGGAACAAAAACAAATCATTAGGTGTCAAATCAGGACTGTACGGCGGATGACCCATCAATTCGATGTTTTGACCTGTCAAATATTGAGTTGTTCGGTCCGATGTGTAAGAGCTCGAATTGTCATGGTGAATGAATGATGTCACTGTTTTTTTTCCTATTTCTTCAAAGACTTCTGGCATACAAATGGTTCTGTATAATTCAGAATTCACCATTCTACGATTATCTAATGGCACTGTAGCTACATGCCCATTTAGAAGTGCTTCCTGCGCGAACAACTTTTGTTGGGTGTAACTCATTTTGAAAGATCTATACAGTCGACTGTCATTAGGAGATCGCTTCATTATCGAAGGCGACTTCAATGCCAAGCACACCTACTGGGGTTCCGCTAACATTACGCCGAAAGGAAGACAACTGTACGCAGCTGCAAAGAGAATGGCCTGCTACTTCCAACCAACAGGCAAACCAACGTACTGGCCTACGGATAGAAATAAACTGCTAAGCTTAGGCGACTTCTTTGTGCTGCGCAACATTGCATCCTCATATGTCAGTATTGGAGAAAGCTTTGACTTGGCATCTAACCACTCGTCAATTGTGCTCTCACTAAGTGAGTACGTAATCACCAAGCAACAGCCATCGTATTTTACTAACGGGAAAACTGATTGGATGGATTTCGAACAGAGCTTGAACAGAGAATTGAGCCAAATATAACCCTGAAGACGAAAATGTAGCTAGACTATGAAGTTGAAAAACTAGTGGTTGACCTGCAGTAAGCTGCGTACAATAATACACCCAAACTGAAGCCAAAAATACCAAAATTGAACTACATCAAGAAAATTCGAGATTTGGTACACGAAAAAAGAAAAGCTCGGAAAGCATGGTAGCAAACTCGACGGGTTCAAAGATGAAATCGGGTTCAAAGATAAAATCACAACCATCAAAAATGAAAGCTTTGAGAACTACCTAAGTAAGTTAATAGATCACAAAAGCTCTGACTACTCGCTATGGAAAGCGACCAAATCTTTGAACAGGCCAAAGAACCATGAGTCGGTCCGCAAAAGCGATGGTAACTGGGCGCGGCGGGATGAAGAAAAAGCAAAAATATTCGCTGAATATCTAGAATATCCGCATATTAGCAATAGAGATGGCATGACAATTAAACCAATCACCATAGCAGAGATTGTCACAACCATTGGCAAACATCTCAATCCAAAGAAAGCCTCAGGTTGTGACCTAATAACAGTGCAAATGCTCAGGGAGTTATCACGTAAAGCTATTATGAAACTGGCTCATCTTTTCAACGCTGTATTACGGGTCAGATACGTGCTAGTGCAATGGAAGATTGCTGAAGTTATAATGATTCTGAAACCTGGCAAAACACCTGAAGACAAAACATCATACCGCCCAATATCCTTGTTGCCTATTATACCCAAGTTGTTTGAAAAGCTGCTCCTACAATGCCTCAAACCCATTATAAAGGAGAAGCGTCTTATTCCAACGCATCAGTTTGGATTCTGCAATAAGCACTCGACAATAGATCAAGTACATTGAATCACTGATGTAATCGAGAGAGCACTAAAAGAGAAAAATATCTGTGCAACGATATTTCTCGATGTGGCCCAAGCATTCGACCAAGTGTGGCATCAGGGCCTCAAATACAAGCTGGAAAAATATCTACCACAACAAATGAGTCAAATTCTTCATTCATATATCACCGACCGTCACTTTAGAATCAAGCATGGTGAAGAATATTCAGGTCTTAAAAAGATATGTACTGGAGTGTCACAAGGCAGCGGTCTCGGATCTGTCCTTTATTTGCTGTACACCAGCGATATCCCACAGAGCTGTGGAGTAGTGACGGCAACATTCACCGATGATACTGCTTTACTCGCTATTGGAAATTAAATTAATTCAGCTACACAAAACTTGTCAACAACGTCATCAATTGGATAAAGAAATGGCTCATTAAATTAAATGTGACGAAGTCGACCCATGTCAATTTCACCAACAGGAAATTTAACTATATACCAGTGATAGTCAATCAGAAAAGAATTCCACATACCAACGAAGCAAAGTATCTGGGCATGATTGGATGCCAAGCTAAGATGGAAAACGTATGTGAAGAAGAAACGTGAGCAACTGGGTCTCAAATTCGGAAAAATGTATTGGCTACTAGGGCGCTACTCTGTGTTGTCAATACATAATAAATTGCTTCTTTATAAGCAAATTCTGAAGCCTATATGGACTTATGGCATCCAACTTTGGGGATGCATCAAGAAATCTAATATAAAAGTCATTCAGACGTTCCAAAATAAAGTACTTCGCAGTATTGTCAATGGTCCCGTGGTATAACCGATATGAAGACATCCATCGAGACCTGAAAGTGCCTACGGTCGAAGATGAGATCAAGGGATTTGCAAGTATATATTAGAAGAGGCTGGAAAGCCATGAAAATGTCGAAGTGATCTCGTTACTCGACAACAACAGACTTGCTCGGCGGCTGAAGAGACTGAAACCGTTTGATTAGTGTAGTGACAATGAAGGGTGTCCGGAATTTATTCTGTGCGTGTATCAATTACATGAAAAGAGTGATTAGTGTATTGTAGAATACGTCGTTGGATATGTATCTACCAAACATACTAAGATTA
The DNA here is from genome assembly GCA_031761425.1 of Cosmopolites sordidus. Classification (NCBI taxonomy): domain Eukaryota; kingdom Metazoa; phylum Arthropoda; class Insecta; order Coleoptera; family Curculionidae; genus Cosmopolites; species Cosmopolites sordidus. The sequence continues at coordinate 200,564 of JARFXV010001235.1, read as the reverse complement.
AGATAAGTTTTTAGTTTTAGTTTAGATAAAAGAAAACTTTTTTTATCTAAAGTTTAGATAATAGTCTATACGACAGAATTAGAGAATAAAAAAAATACAGTTGACTGTTTACATTCAGGCTCATACGAATACTCAAGATTCGCCACCTGTGTACATTACATGTACCATCTGCATTACAATTATATTTTTTGAGCAACTTTTTACACCAATTGACACGGACTTTTTTGAGCGATTGTCAAATTATGCGGAATCCAATACACACAAATCTTTTTCACGGCTAAATGTTCATGTAAAATCTTGTATTTTCTTGTCACACGAATGTCCAGGAATGGCTCAAGCTCACGATACGTCACATAACGATCAGTTCGCGCACATCATTGATGTTTTCTGGGACAACAACCTATTTTGGAGGAATTTCTTTAAATTCGCCCGTGAGCGAACGATGGCCATGATTGAATTCACTAAACCACTGATATACAGTGGTTTTAGATGGTACTTCATTGCCAAAAGTCGAAGAAAGTAGTAAATCATCTCAAAAAGTGAATTCCATTTTTTTACTGAGATGAAAATTTCTGGTCACTAAACAATACAAATATCGTCCGTATGACAAAACGTTCTGAGTACGTATACAGTCTACAATTGTTAAACTTTACGATGTATATGCGAGATGATACCAAGCAATATCTTTGTTGCCGATTCCGATTACATAAATAGCAACCCTCGTATAACGCGTAAGGTTTTTATCGATAACCGTTGTATTGTCCTCAAATAGTTCCTGATGCGAGCTGTCCAAGTAAGGTAATGGGACTGATTTTGTATAATGTTTTTATTCAGTTGAAACTACAATTCTACATTGCTTCCTTTAAAGTTGTTGCCTTAATGTTCTTCAATATCCCAAAATGGTGTTTTTTGAGGGGTATTTTGAATCTTAGGAAAAGGATGAAGTCTGGTGAATAAGGGGGTTGGTTACGGGTTGTTTTAACTTGCTTTTAATTGAAATTGCTATGTGTCAAGATGAATTATCGTGTTCAGGTGAATGCTCCTTTTTTCAAAGCCTTTCAACAACTTCTCGGTCAAAATTCAGGTTTACCGTTAGCATTAAGGCACAACTTCATTATAAGCTATCCACTGGCTATAAAAAAACCAAAGCAGCATGCTTTAAATCTTTATATTAGCTTATTCTGGGTTATTTTGGGCGTGGTGAGGTTGGAGTATGCCATTCCTCGTTCTGGTGATTCATTTCCGGATTGTATTTGGGTGAGTCTCGATCTTTTGAGAATTCAAAAATCCAAACTCGTCACCAGTAATGAGGGATTTTAGAAAATGAGTCAAAAAGTCAAGACATGTTTCCCAACTGCTGTTTTCTTGATCCTGCAAAAGTTTCTTTCGAACCATTTTCGCGCAGATTTTGTGAGTTAAATTCAACACTTCTCTGATCATTTTGACCATCAACCGACAATCAGAACGCACATGAACCCGGAATTTCTGGACGTTTCCATGACTTATTGCAGTTGAAGTCCTTGAAGCTGCGAGGCTGGTCTGAGAATGCCTTAAAACAGTTCAAAACCAGAGTTCTTGACAATACACAGTTTTCAAAGGCCTCTTGATGGCATGCAAAACTAACACTGAAGGCGCATGAGATGTTGGCATGTCGCTCTTCCAAAGGGGAAACCGACAGCTGTTTTCTTGATCCTGCAAAAGGTTCTTTCGAACCATTTTCGAGCAGATTTTGTGAGTTAAATTCAACACTTCTCGGATCATTTTGACCATGAACCGACAATCAGAACGCACATGAACCCGGAATTTCTGGACGTTTCCATGACTTATTGCAGTTGAAGTCCTTGAAGCTGCGAGGCTGGTCTGAGAATGCCTTAAAACAGTTCAAAACCAGAGTTCTTGACAATACACAGTTTTCAAAGGCCTCTTGATGGCATGCAAAACTAACACTGAAGGCGCATGAGATGTTGGCATGTCGCTCTTCCAAAGGGGAAGCCGACAGCTGTTTTCTTGATCCTGCAAAAGGTTCTTTCGAACCATTTTCGAGCAGATTTTGTGAGTTAAATTCAACACTTCTCTGATCATTTTGACCATCAACCGACAATCAGAACGCACATGAACCCGGAATTGCTGGACGTTTTCATGACTTATTGCAGTTGAAGTCCTTGAAGCTGCGAGGCTCGTCTGAGAATGCCTTAAAACAGTTCAAAACCTGAGTTCTTGACAATACATAATTTTCAAAGGCCTCTTGATGGTATGCAAAACTAACACTGAAGACGCATGAGATGTTGGTATGTCGCTCTTCCAAAGGGGAATCCGACAATGCTGCCAGATAGAATGCTTTATCACCGGTCTCATTACTTTATTTGTTAGCACGTCTCGTACACAGCCTCAGGATTGATTCTATATATAGATCCGGTTGGAGACGAATGTTGAAGAAGGTCAAGGCTAATTAACGGGCTGTAGCACAACAGGAAGAACAAGAAGAGGACATAAATACTTTGTGATTTATTTAAAAAGTCACCTTCCTTTTTAATCATATATTATATTGTCTATTACTATATATTATCTCTTGGCATTCTTTTAACAGCGTTATTCAGTCTCTTCATCAATCAAGGTTTTCTAATTCAAGGAATTCAACAACGACCGGAGTACGTAGGTTATCGCAAAAGTTTCCGAAATTGGAAATTCTTGACGGTTGAAATGTTCCGTTAGTTTCACAGTTGTAGAATTTACATTTTAATGGTAAATAGTTATACCAGGTTAAATGGCACTAAATAGTTTCGTTTGTATCGGTCTTTAATAAGCAAAATTTAGCAAAGCAGTGATTTTTAACGATTTCGTAAAGGGTGTCCCAAAATAAAACCAATAATTTTACAAAAATAACGTGCTTGTTTATTTTATCAAAAACTAGAGACATTGCAGTTATGTATTAAAAATAATATTCTTCAAATGTTTCTACAGAAAACCATCCTTTGCGTAGAATTAGCAATAATTTAGTTCAATTGCGGTTCGATTTTATCAATAACTTGACGCATGTTTTCCTTCAGGTCGTTAATCGTCTGCCGATTGTTAGAATCAACGGGTGAGCATGCTCTTGGTAAATCACAGTGCTTTGAGTGGTTTAAAAAGTTCAAAAGTGGCGATTTTGACGTGAGAAACGAAGAACGTGGAAGGCCAACGAAAAAGTTTGAAGATAGCGAATTGCAAGCATTGTTGAATGTCGATGAGGCTTAAACGCAACAACAACTCGCGGATTAATTAAATGTGACACGAGAAGCCGTCTCTATGTGTTTGAAAGCCATGGGAAAGATCCAGAAGATGGGAAAATGGATTCCACATGAACTGATTGAAAGTCAGCAGGAAAACCGAAAAACTATTTGCAAAATGCTGCTCGTCAGGTACAAAAGAAAGTAATTTCTCCATTGAATTGTGAAAGTGGATATATTTAGAGAATCTTAAGCATAAAAGGCCATGGGTAAGTCCTGGCGAACCATCGACATCGATTGCAAGGCTAAATCGCTATGGGCGGAAGACAATGTGCAAGACAATGTGTTTGGTGGGATCAGAAGGGTGTGATCTATTATGAGCTGCTAAAACCTGGTGAAACCATTAATACTGAACGCTACTGACAACAAATGATTGATTTGAATCAAGCTTTGCAGGAAAAACGATGAGAATATCAAGATTTTGCTTCATTATAATACACCATCACACACAGCAAAACTGGTCAAGGAAACGATTAAGGCGTTTAGCTGGGAAATGCTTTCACATGCGGCTTACTCACCAGACTTGGTTACGTCCGATTGCTACTTATTTGCATCCATGGAACTCACACTTGCTGAGTAGCGGTTTACTTACGAAAATGTACGAAAATGGCTCCAGACTAATGTGCCTCAAAAGGGCGACAGTTTTTTTTGCTTGGCATCTACAAATTGTCAGGCAGGTTGAAAAAATGCATAGCTAGCGATGGGCAATACAATACAAAAATTCCGGTTTCATATTTACTTACCTGGTAACTTCACTGTTTAATGATTTTTACTCGCTTCATTAGGTGCGGTAGTCATATAAATAGAACATAGATGGGTTTTAAAATTACATTAAATCACTTCCTGATGATGGTTAGAGAAACGCGCTTCAAAATGTTTATGAAAGTGATTTGGTGTATCTCTTCGAGTTTAGTCTTTCATACCAAAGGTTAAAAATAGAACAATTATGATACTGTTTAAGTTAAACGGCCGCATCAGGCATCGAAAAGTGGTCTTTCGCCATCATAATCTTTTCATCCATCCATGACTTATACTTTGAAATGCTTAAAATAATTTAACTAATAAATCCCAACACATAGTATTTACGCATGAACTCGAAAACAAAGATAGTTTACCATTTCTGAATGTTTTAGTCAGTAGAAACAGTAAAAATAGGTTAAATTTTGATATTTTTAGAAAAAAAACATCAACACTTCGATATACATTCCTAACAATTTGTATCATAGCTTCCAAAATAAGATGGCTAGTTTAATTTTTATGGTAGATGAATCAATTTTCGTTTAAACAAAGATAATTATAGCAAAGAATTAAAATGAATTAGGGAGGTATCCGAAGTTAACAGTTATAATAAGAACATTGTAGATAAATTAATTAGAAATTATAAATTTAGAAAATTATTGAAAGAATCGTCGACTTTTCAAAAGGATCAGAACAAAAATAAATTCATGGCAATACCGTTTGACGCCCAATTAACACGAGGGCTAGACAAAATTTTGAAAAAGTGGACATTAAGATTGTGTACAAACCATATAATAAATTAAGAGAAGTCCTGGGTAATCCAAAGGATAAAGTAGATCAATATGAAAAGTCGGGGATTTACGAAATGAGCTGTCAAGATTGTGATCGAAGGTATATTGGGCCAACAAAAAGATCTATATTTACGAAGAAGAAATGAACAATGTTGTATTGCCCAGCATGCAATCGAGCATGACCACAATAAATATATTAGTTCATGATCACAATATAGACATTAGTAATTTAAGACTGATTAAAAGTGTAAATAGCAATAGGGCCTTGAATGCATATGAAGACTTTCAAATAGAAAAATGCAAAAAATCACGAACCGGGATAAAGGACCTATTTCGTTCAGTGAACTTTTTCAATTATTAATGTAAGAGTCAGTAAACTTCATGGTTCATTTTTTTTTCTTTCTTTTGTTCTCTTTTTCGCTCTTTTTTTCTTGTATCCCTTTTTAGCATGCTGTATTAGGTAGGTAATACGCTTCCTAGGTAGTAAGTTAGCAATTAGGGTTCTCATATAAATAAAACATAGTTTAGTTTTAGAATTAGATTAAACCATCTCCTGATTATGGTTTTAGTGTTTATTGGGTGTTCAGTGGTAAATCTCTTCGAGGATGTTAAGTTGAAACATTGTTGGAAGAAGACGATATGCAAACTCAACAAAAATTAGAGGCCAAATGTTAGTCGCCGAACCATTTTTGATAGTCTGCATTTCATGGGAAAGATCCAGAAGTCGGAAAAATGGGTACCACATCAGCTGAACGACAGACAGATGGAAAAGTGAAAAACGGTGTGCAAAGTTTTGCTTTCTCGCCATGAAAAAAAAACTTTTTTGAATCGGTTCGTGACTGAAGATGAAAAATGAATATATTTCGAGAACCTAAAATGTAGGAAGTCGTGGGTTAACTGAGGACAATCATCAGCATCGAACGCAAGATTGAATCGCTTTGCAAAGAAGGCAATGCTGGGCGTTTGGTCGGATCAGAAGGGTGTCATGTACCATGAGTTTGTGAAACCACGTGAAATAGTTAATTCCGTTCGCTATCTTCAACCAATGATAAATTTGAACCACGCATTGATCGAAAAGCGACCAGAATGGGCTACAAAATATGGAAAAGTAATTTTGTTGCACGATAACGCTACATCACACAGTGCAGGCGGTCAGAGACGCAATTTCTCCACTTGGCTGGAAACTCTTGCCCCATTCGCCGTACTTACCAGACTTAGCCCTTTCTGACTACCACTTGTTTTCATCGATGTCTCACGCACTTACTATGAAGTATGGCTTGACGACTAAAAAGATGTACGGTGAGATGAGAGCATCCAAAAATGATCAGATAGATAAGAAAAATGAGCAACTAGGGATGACAGATACTTTAAATATACCATTTTTACCTTAACACACTAACAAATGTATCTGTTTATTATGAAAAATCTATACTAAAATTGGGGGTTTATATTAATTATCGGGAAATATATACATTTGTAATACTTTCCATATTAGCAGTGGCGGCTCGTGAGGGAGGGCGTTGTGGTGGGCCTCTGCAGCATTTATCACAGAAAACAATTTTTCAGTGCAACACACCATATTTTATTTCCGTTCAGTTTCTTTCCTTTAACTCATTTCAAGATATTATTAAAAATTAAAATCTCCAACTTAAAAGAACCTCTATCGACCCATCACACCAAATAATGCGGTTAAAAATTAAAAAAAACCTCTCGCTACAATTTTTACATAGTTGGTTGGACGTTTACCCCCAGCGACCGTATGCCACGTCAATTTATATCGGCGTTGGTGTTATATGTTTTGTTGGTTGCCAGAATTCGAGGGTTTAATTGCTTTCTAAAACATGCGATTTGGACGTAGATTCCCTTGAAATTTGCTTTGTGTACAAACTGAGTAATACTTTTTAAATAAAAATAATCAAGTTTTAATTGCAATCATGTAGGTGTCTGATTTAAAACAGTTAATAATGACTAATTTCAGTTTGGAGGTTAAAGTTGAATTAAAAATTAACGGTCGCACAATTCCGTTTTGAATTTGAGTCAAGTTCAAAAAGAATGCAAAAATAGGGCCAGTTTTACTCAAAAATTTGACAGCAAACTATATGTAAAAGTTTTCCGACGATAGAAAAAGGAGATTTACAGACCGAATTGGAAATTTTTATTCAAGGCCCGAGATTGGTCAAAATGAAGACATTAAAGGCTGTCTAAAGACATTCAATTTTATTGATTGATTTGTCCGTTACTTTGTGATAGTTCATTTTTTAAAAAGGAATAAAACAATTTTTTACTTTGTTATCTATCACTTTTATTTTTAAACAAAATTTATGTGACCATAGTTTCGTAAAACAATTTTACATTCTCAAACACTACTTTAAAAGTGTAAAATACTTTAAAAGCTATAAAACCTTAGTTTTAAAGTAAGAATGTACAATGCTTTCTTTAAAAGCAGTTCCAGTCCTATATATAAATAAAGATATATATATATATATATATATATATATATATATATATATATATATATATATATATATATATATATATATATAACAAAGTAAAAAATTGTTTTGTTCCTTTTTACATTCAATTTTATTTTGAATATGGGACTGGAACTGCTTTTAAAGAAAGCATTAAAGCATTAAGAATACTAGTGTCTACACCGATGACTACAACCGAAGCCGGTGTTTTTCGACTTTGAATTTGATTAAAACATATTTAAGAAATTCCATGGGGGAAGATAACTAATTCCGGACTTTAATGAAAAAGTTATTGAAACATTTATTTTGGACAAAAACAGGCGAATGAAATTTCACTTTAAAAACTAGGAAATGTGTACAATAACTATTTTTTCTCATAAAACTTTGATATTTTTTAAACTTTTCAAAGTTCTCATGAACTTTTTCGAATTTTCGCCTATTGATCTGCAATTACAATAAACTGTTTGAATGGTTTACTCTTCGGGAAACGGTAAGTACATACTTATTGATTCCTTTATCTGCGCAACCAGCAACAACCCATCCTCCAATATCCTTGGAGTAAGTAGTAACAATACAAAATTTTAATGTTTTCCTGGTTTACTTCCTGTATAGGGTTCCAATAGCATGAAAAGTAAAAAGGAGGAAGGGGAAAGCAAAAAAAATCCTCAGCAGCACTTTTTTCTTCTACGCCCTCCCACTTTAAAAACCCACGAGCCGCCACTGCATATTAGCTATGGTCATACGAATTTCGAGAAAATACTATTGATTACTTTGCTAATAGGTAATTACTATTGTTATCAGTTGTAAAATGTTGTTTAATATTGTTTAAAGTATCGTAATAAAAAAGAGGAAAACTACTGAATCTTGTCATAAATCGATTTTAAATTATAACGAAACATTTTCGATAAGGTTTTTGGAAATTTTATCAAATATTTATGACGTGGTATGTTATAGCCGAAAATTTGCCTTTGGTTTAAGTGGATTTGGTTAGGTTCATTGCTGTTATCTCGTAAAATAGTTCATATTTTTATTTTCAATAAAATATTCTAAAGGGTGATACAATAAGAGTGCAAGATGTGAATTTTAAATTAAACATGTTTTTTTTGTAGCAAAGTATTGAAATATTTATAGATTTATGATATAGACATTTGAATCCAAATTATGTATGGAACAACACATATAGTAAATTGCCGCCACGGCTTTGCTGGCGTACGCGTACTCTCCTAGAAATTTTCAATAACTGTTTTGCATAAATATGGTGGTATTTCGTTGATACAGCCTTCATTTTTGGCTTTAAATGTTTGGGTTGTCGTGGGCTTGTTGGCGTAAACCTGAGACCACATGCCCACATGTCACCCTATTGCCACGAGCATTATCTTTCAATTGAGGTATAATGAATTGGGTTATCAATTACCTGCCTAGTTAAAAAAAAATTGTCCAATGATTTCTCCAAACCGCAATACATACCAAACAGTGACACGTTGGGGATGCATTTGTTTTCATGAATCATTCGTTGATTGGCTGACCCCCAAATGCAGCAATTGTGCCCATTAACGAAGTCATAGAATTTCAGCCTTGACGCTGAAGATGATTTTGTCCACAAAATCGGCATTCACTTCTTGTTGTTCAATGATCCAATTGGCGAACTGTCTTTGCTGAGCACGGTCTATTGGCAGAAGGTGTTGAATCAATTGGATTTTATGAGCACGGAGATGCAAATCCTATGTAAGAATACAGTGAAGAGTGCCTGTTGAAATGTCCAATTCGTGTGCACGATGACGAATCGAGGACCTTGGACTCTCGGCCACACTCTCACGAACTGCCGTGATTTTTCACCATTTTCTTTCACCATTTTGATAGTTATTAACTCCTATCTATTGTAGCTTTTACAAGATATCGGCCGCTGTAGGTAAGATCGTTTTACGCGAGGGTTATTTGAGAGCCCACCGGTATCCTAAGGGACGAGGCCGAGAGAGTCTAATATCACATCTCGAGCTGGACAGACGTCTCCACGCCGTACCCTTCCGTTGGAAGTATGTAGATTAGCTGGCCAAGCCATACTACTCAGGCTTATTTTTTTTGGTTATTTTTTTGTTAAGGGTTTTATGACCCGGTAGTTACAGAAACCGGTCAATTTAGGATCAAGTCGTTATATAGCCAGTCATATTGGAACCCACCCATTACCGAATCTGATCTTTTCTGGGGCCCGCTTTTTGCAGTACCCGGTCAAAGCATATTTCAGACCTTTTGGGGACCCCCGCATTCGGGACACAAAATTGCCAGTAAACGACATTACTAGTAACTGGATAGTGCAGAGGCTGGAGCAGCGTAACAAAGGAGATAAGGCCAGATAATAATTTTTATTATATTTTTTTATTGCGTTAATATTCTATGATACTTTCACTTTAATTGCTTAAGACTCTCGCTACCACCAGGTAAAAGATAGTATACCATAATTCGATCTAATTTACTTTAGTTTGGTTTACCATATTTTAAGTGTACCTTAAAAAAGAGCTCTTTTAAGATAGGAAAACATGTTAGGATATCATTTTTTTGGTGATATGTCTAAGATAGTAGGGTTTTAGTGGACCACTCCGCTAGACGCCTTTTTGATTTTTAAATACTGTTTCATTTTTATTTTTTCCTGTTCTGTGTGTTTTTTGGGATTGTGCTTAGTGCTTATTAAATGTATAACATCAATTTTAAGTTTTTTTGTTATCTAAGATAGACCCGTTTTAAGGTTTATTTATACCTAGAATAATTTAAATGAACTGGGTGGTGCCCTATTGACGTGCCTCATCGCCCCGTTCGTGACTTACGCCTGGAGGGGTCCCGTCGAGGGGCTACCATAACTAAGTTGTAACTAAGAATTTCAGTTTTATTATTAAAGGGAATTAAAAGGTCACACTGCTTCTTATCGACCTGTCACAGTTCTTGACATATCGAATCATGATAGCTAAAATCTTGCGCTCATATTGTAACACCGTTTACTAAGATCAAAAAGTAAGGTCGCTCGCTTTACATGTCGATACAACTATTTGTTTTTTAAGCTGGTACTCTTAGATTCGTATTACTATTACCCTTAGATTGCTTGCGAAAAGTTATAAGTCCTTTTTTATAATGTATTAAATCAAGTGTCTTAGTACTTTTGAGTAGTTGTGTAGAATTATTCTACAGAAAAGGAGAAAGTTTCTCTGATTTTGTCTGATAATGTATGTAGTAAAACAGTTGTCCTACCGTGGTTCAAGGTATCAAGTTTGAGGCCGTACAAAACAGAATGGTGTTCCTGACCCACTATGGAAGAAATAATATTTTCATTTGTATGTTCGCTCACTAGTCTTATTTCAACATCGATCAGTGATCACGTATGTTTATTTTTGTGCGTGATTTTTATCAGGTCAAGTAAACTTTTTTTCTCTGTCTCTCACTTAATCTAACATTTTTTTTTAATTTAACACATATTTTTGGTGTTTTTAGAAATATTAGTCCTGATGTCCTTACAATGCACCATACGTATGTCGCAAAACATATAACTAAGGAAATATTAAATTCGAAAAGATTTACCACTAAACACCAAATCACTTTTTGAAACTTCTCAACGCAGGTTTTCGCTCGATTTGGATTGGATCTCGCAAGGAACTGATTCTCATTGAAGAATTGATTTAAGGAAATATTCATGACTTTCAGTATGAAAATTCTTAATTAACTTTTGCGCATTAGGTCCTGATTAGAGCCGTATGGTTCTGCAAAATTCTAAAATAAAATTTGAAATGTCTCAATAATCAAACGGTTTGAAACAAAAACTTCAAACTTGCAGGTGTTGTACAGGTATAATTTGGTGGTAATCCTGAAAAAAATAAAAAACAGTGGCCTAGTAAGGGCTAATAATGGCGGTTTTTGGAACAACGGTTTTTTGTCCATAAAAAGTATTTCTCTAAACTTTTAGTAGGAGGCAAATTCAATAGTACCCATGGGATATTGGATATGATAAATTGTGTCAAAAGAGATATATATATATATATATATATATATATATATATATATATATATATATATATATATATATATATATATATATATATATATATATATATATATATATATATATGCTTGGCATTACAAGACGAGACAGAAAGTCCTGCGCATGGATCAGGGAACAAACAAAAGTCTGTGACATCATTGGAAGAGTAAAACAGTTGAAATGGAGATGGGCAGGCCATATAGCGAGGCGATGGGACGACAGATGGACCAGGGCAATCCTGGAGTGGATCTATATATATATATATATATATATATATATATATATATATATATATATATATATATATATATATATATATATATATATATAGATACAGAGTGACTCACGGTGAATGGTACATTAGACGTTTACGGATAACTACTTAATGTAAAGATTTAAAATTTTCGATACTTATTTAAATAAATATGAGCTCTCGATTTAAAATGTTTATGGGCTGCGGTGTTGCCAAATCTACTCGTAGCTAATACCAACTTTGTTTTCTTGAATGGAATACCCTATATGATATTACATTTTTAGATTCTGTGAGGTATTTTAAAAAACTTTTTTAAGTAACATATGCTATAGCTATCTTGAGCCGTTTTGGAATTAAAAAATATTTTTTAAAGAAATTTGGCAAGAAACATCCGTGAATATAAAAATATTTTTTTTACAACCAGCATAGCTAGATACCGGAATTTTTCAATACGGTTCCTTAATTGGTTGCTTTATAACAATATACCATGAGAATTAATCGCATACAGGGCGTTTACAAAATAGTGGCCTTTTGATAGAACTTAATAAGTAATGTCTGAATGATTGTGGTGTGTTCATATATATTTTTCTTTTTTTGGGTTTTTCGCCACGATCTAAAACTATAGATATTTTTGATATTTTTTCAGCATTAGATCGTGGCGAAAATACCAAAAAAAGGAAAAAATATTTAAAAATTCATGTAATTCATGTTTCAAACATTTTTATTTAAAAAATTCATGTTTTAAACATTTTTATTTTCGAAAGGGCTTGGAAAGAAATTGGATTCAGCTTCGAGTAGATTTGGCATATTATATATAATAATATTTTTAGTTTCCACATTTCTACAATGTGCGTCTCACGGAAAAGGGACTTTTTAAAAATAAATATTTCTAGTGGCGCCACCTTTTGACTAGTAGGCGTTTGAAAGGTGCATCCTTCACTGACAATCTGACAACATTTCATGACATTCGGATCATTATAACATTAAGTGTCAGTGTGTTTATACCATCGCTCGAAAAAAAAAATGACGGAACAAAGAGCGAATATTAAATTTTGTTTTAAACTTTGTAGAACATTTATCGAAGCGTTTCAATTAATGAAACAAGTATATAATGAGGATTGTTTATCCCTTCAGAGTCTGATTTAAACGATTCAAAGATGGTCGTGAGAACATCAAGGGCGACGAACATCCTGGTCCGAAAAATTCGGTGGTTACAATGGGTGGTTCAATGTAACGTTGAAATTGTGCGTGAATTTATAAAAAATCAGTCAGACTCGTTCGTTGCGAGTTGCTATACATGGAATGGAATTGAACATCCAAACCTTCATTCATTGAACGTCCAAAGATTCAATCCATCACATGATCATTTAGGACTTCGGAAGGTTTGTGCACGCTTTGTTCCATACCAATTGACTGACGACCAAAAATTGCTCTGAATTGAACATTCCAAGGACTTCATTCCAGAGTCGAAAAAGGACAAAAACTTCAAATACAGCATTGTTATTAGTAATGAGTCGTGATGTATTCAATATGATCTGGAAATCAAGAGTCAAAGTGCCGAATTGAAGCACCCAAATCCAAAGAAAAACCGTCTAGAGAAGTCAAAAATCAATACAATGTTGATTTGTTTAGGAGAATAAGGAGTTCAATCCACCTGGTTAAACGATCAATGTTGTACTTTATCTGGGTATTATGCTTTAGAGAAAGATATAAATGGAAATTAGGCACCTTTGTTTTATTTATATACATCCGAAGAAGCTACAGTGTTGCGTGTTGCGTTATGTTTTACAGAAAAATATAAGTGGAAATTAGACAACTTCGTCTTATTTATACAATTTAGTATAGATTTCCATCAAGAAAATGCCGCAAACATCCCCAAAATAATTCTTTTTGGCGAAAATTTTTGGAATTTGTATCTTTCTGTGACATAATTTGCATGGTACCTCTATATTTATGCGTATTGTTGGTAAGGTCATACGTATACTTTTGACTAATTGCCCTGAAGAAACAGATATAAATGTTTTTCTTTCAACAAAGGGAGTAGTTCAATCTCTGGTGAAAAGGCGATATCGTTCGTGTAAAGCGGCATGTCTATACAATCAATGATGAAATTGCCAAGGTGATTTGCTTGTTATATAATCAGTTATTTCTTGTTTTCATAAAATTGCACCATATTGTTAATATAAGAGTCATAATCGACAGTATGAAGATGTGTAATCTATATACTAGGCTAATTGAAAAGTTCGAGGAGCGGAAATAATAAAACAAGTTTATAGTTGAAAAAATGACTTTATTCTTCTGTATATTCTCCCTTAAGTTCAATACATTTTTTCCAGTGGTTCTCCCATTCATTTATTCCATATCTGAAGTGATCTTCCGGAAGTCCTTCAAAATACTCATCTACAGCAGCTATAACTTCTTCATTTGATGAAAAACGCTTGCTCCGTAGGAATTTTTTGAGGTTTGGGGTCAGAGGGGGCAAGATCTGCTAAAAATATGCTGGATACTTTAACAATTCATAGAGCAACTCCTTCAATTTAGCCATTACAAGAATATCTATGCGAACTGGTACATTGTCTTGATGAAAAAAGATTTTTTTTTCGCCAAATAGGTCTTTTTTCACGAATTTTTGCATCCAATTGGTCCAGAAGGTTTGGGTTATTCTGTCATGTTATTGTTTTACCAGCTAACCGTATTACCGGTTAAAGGTAATCAAGTAACCAAATGCCTTTTGCATCCTAAAAAACTGATGCTGGCTGCTTCGGAGCTGAACAACTGTGCTCAGTCCACTCTCCAGTTTGTTGTCGTAGTTCATTATCATATAAACCCATGTAATTATTTGTTCAATAGTTGCACTTATTGGACGTCCAGAACAAGAATCATCATCCAGGCTTGTACGACCACATTGAAAATCACCTGCCCACTTAAAAACCATTGCTTTTGAAGGAGCAAACTCTCCTAATACATTTACCATTTCCATTACCCTTAAACGTTTACGAAGAACTTAATCACTGCACGATTTTCACTGATACACTGGTACGTTTACTTTAAGCTGCTGTTTTTGTACGAATGAATTTACAGATCGACTTGAAACTTCACATATGTTCATATGAAGGATGAAACTTCAAAATCTAGTAAATTATATGGCTCAATTTGCCTAGTATTATTATTTCTTTGAGTATATTAATTGCTGAACTTAATTTTAAATTAAAATTTTCAAATAATAAATCAGCAAGAAAATACCATAATCAATTTAATTCTCGGCCGTTTTGTCTACATTTTACACTTATTTATGAAAAAAGTATTACAAACTTATCTTCGAACGATAGATTGATAGTTGATAGTTTTGATGTGATAACTAACTGTCTATGAGGCTTTTGTCGACTTCCCCAAAATATGTGAACCGACTATCAGCCAGGTGATATTGCGGGGATCGGAAGAGATAAAAGTCTGAAGGAGCTAAGTTTGGAGAATACGCCGTGTGGGATAAAATCCCCCTCTCCAATTCATTGTTTCCAGAGTTCTTTTTGCTATATGTAGTCGTGCGTTGTCTGATGACTTCCTTCATGATGACTTTCCTTCTTCCCTTCCCAATATAAGGCCTTTTTTCCTTCAGAGCATCACTAACACGAGCCAGTTGCTGCTGATTACGGCCAGTACTGGCCGTAATCGTCGTAATAAGCCGTTTGATTAGATTGATCCTGCCATATACAGAACAACACCTTTTTGGCATGGATATTTGGTTTTTTCCATACTGTTTGATAGCTGGCAGGGATTAAGCCTCTTTGGATATGGTAGAGCATCATTTCTCAACCTGGAGGTCGCGTTCAGGAATTTGGGGGGTCGCAATGTGTTTAAAAAATAAGATCTGATATGAAACATCTTTTTATTAAAGTATTTTTAATTAAAAAAAAAAGTTAAAAAATTAAATATTACCAGATAAAAACAACATAAAAAAATAAACTTAAATAAAGTAATAGCCAAAGCTGTTTGAAATAATAAGTTAATGCGACGGTTGATATTGTTTTTCACTTAAAAGTTTTTCTATACGTGGATCATCAGAGCAAGGCATCCATGGGACTCAGCATACACAAGATTTTACATGAACCTTTAGCTGTGAAAAATATTTGTACGCATTGGATTTCGCATAATTTGACAATCGCTGAAAAACATTGAAAGACACGCTGGATCGTGTCGATTGGTATAAAGAAATGCTCAAAAAATACAATCGTGGTGCGTCAAAAGCCGTGTATAACATCTATCTTGTATAGTGTGTATAACATCATCTCTTTCAAAATGAGCCAAACCCAACAAAAGTTGTTTGCATTTTGCAACAACAGTTGCAAGCATTTTGAAGCAAATAGTCACCTGTTTTTTTTTTTTGGATATAAAAGCATGCGGCTACAATGCCACTAGAGAATCGTAGAACGGGCAATTTTTAATGGTACACAACCATTTGTTGACCAAGAGTCTTTGAAGGAAAAACAACCAGCGACACAGGATCATTTCTCATCAGTACCAACGCGAGCTCTCACACATCGGACCGAGCAACTCAATATTTGACCCGTGAAAACATCGAATTGATGAGTCACCGTACAGTCCTGATTTGACACCCAATGATTTCTTTTCGTTCCCGTATGTGAAGAATACACGACGTGGACAACGATTTTCCAGGCCAGGTATGTTTTGGAGATAGCTCAATCAAAGTGGAAATAGTGCCATAAAAATTTGGTTAAAACATATACAAACGTGTATCGATCATCACGGAACATATGTTGAAAAACAATAAAATCATTTTCAATGATAAATGGTTATTTATTAATTGTTTTATTTATTATTCCGGATACATAAATAACAACCCTCGTATAATACAATATTAAAAGATATGTAATGGATGATATTAAAATATGTTTTCCTGAAGAAATGGAAACATCTTAGTTCAACTAGAGGATACCCTTCAGTTCTAAGTCCTGTTTCGGAGTCAGCTTCATATACTCAGTGTCAAATTGGTTCCGGTCGGATGAAAATTTATTTAAATCTTATTATAGATGTTTCGTTGAATGTAATTTATTCACTAAACGCTTCCTCAAAATATTGATATTAATTACAAATAAAATATTCCAGATGTAAATACATATAAATAAATGTTCTAGGGAGAAATAACATCAATTATCAAAACATTTTTGGGAGGATTTTTCGAAAAGTTCTAAACTATTTACTAAGAAGCTTTTTACGTATTTTAACTTTTATTTGAAGCAAATAGAAAAATCATAACATTTTGAGCGTGAGTTAGAGCCCAACTTAAAACCATTATTTTGTAGATCGGAATGTTATGATCGGTATCGTTATGTTAAAAGTACGTTAAAAAATGTATTTGTTTTAAACAAAATAATGTTAAGTAAATTGTATAGGAGTATCGTTGGTTTGACTCTTAAACAAGTTAGTATAACCATTGACTTCAAGTTCAACGCGAAGTAAAATAAACACAGATAAAGTGTTTGCATTTGTGAAGAGTATAAATTGTTTTTTTTAATCATAAATAAAGCTTTTTTACATAAACAATTGCGTAAGTTAAGTGTTGCTGGTAAAAATGTTATTGGATATAATATAAGGTTGTCCCAAAAGTACTACCTGATATTTACCATTAAATAAAAGAATTTTTATGCAATTGTAGCTTTAGTCAGTATCATTTTTTTTTATAATAGTCTTTTCCCGTGTATTAAGTACATTCATGAGTTTACTTTCGAAAGACTTCTTATCTTTTTAATTTCGAAGAGATTTATCACTAAACACCAAATCACTCTTTTTAAACACTTTTTTTAAAAAAGCTATATTTATTTATACAACTGTATTTAATGAAATGTGTAAAATCATGAACCGTAAACTTAACTAAGCGATTACCTCTGATGATTTAATCTGTGGAAGTAAGAATGTAAGAAAATCGGAATAAAAGTATAATACCTATTCATCAGAGATGATTAAATCATCTCCTGATGATGCTAATATGGTTAGCGAAACATGCATCGATATGTTTATAAAAGTGATTTGGTATTTAGTGGTAAATCTCTTCGCGTTTAGTGTTTTACACCGAAGGTTCCAATAGAAGAATTGAGCATATACCCAGGTGAAAGCCGTTGACAATACTTACGTGAAAACACTTTAACATAATGACGTCACAAACATGGCAGTCAATCGTGGCGCTTTCATAGTCACGTGATTTTATTTTAAATTTTATAAATTTTAATTCATTTATAATTAATTGTAAACAATTTTTAAAAGCTTTTCGCATCGATTATCAATATTATTTATGATAAAGTTTTAAAATTAAGCAAACAAATCGAGAATTATTTTTTATTAAAAAACCCAATAACTAATATATTTATTGCATGATGAGCATATTGAGCATGATGAGCATGATGAGCATATTGCATGATGAGCAACGCAAAATTTTTCAGTTCTCCCATATCTAATGTGTTATTTATACCTGGTTAATATTGATCTTTTAGTTTGCTCAATACCCCTTCGATCACAATTTTGACAACTAATTTGATACTTTACCTTTACTTTTTTCTACTTTATCCTTTAGATTACCCAGGTCTGTATAGACCAAAATAATGACAAAATTAAAAATGCAAATTTTGTCATGAAACTTGGTATATGGGATTAGAATAACATCCTGAACAACTTTTTCTAATAACTTTTTTCGATATATCTAACGCGAAGTAAAACATCGAGAATTGACCCTGTTTGTGAATTCGTAGTAGGCTTAGTTTAAAGTTCAGATTTCAGTTGAGTATCTTAAAAAACGTCACCCATCAATCTGTCTGACTGTGCAAAAATTCAAATTTGTATTCCTTCAAATAGCGAAAATGTGGGGGTGTCTTCATCTTAAATGCGACACACTGTATAAGATTAATTTTTCGACAAGTACTAAAAACGGCAGCTTCAATTTCCGCTCTTGAAATGCTGGTTATTGAATTTTGAATTCTTTTAATCATGTTTTCTGGTGTGGTAGGACGAGTTTGAAAAACAAGGTCTTTTAGTCTTCCCCACAAGTAAAAATCGAGGACTGTCAAATCCGGTGAGCGCGCCGGCCACGAAAATAAACTACCCCGTCCTATCCAACGATTTGGAAACGAAGCATCCAAGAAGTTTCGAACCACCTGCGAGAAGTGGGCAGGGCATCCATCATGCTGGTACCACATTTGTCTTCCCGGATTATAACTGAGAATTTTTCTTACTCGGTTAACACTTGAAAATACACAAAAAAATTATTTTTAAAAATGTTTAGCTCGTCACGCCCTCTCGCGGTCGTTTTAGAAGCTTAAAAATATTTTTGGTGAATTTCTCTGATCATTTTTAGTACAATTTTTTTTCCCCAAAGCTGTGGGATAAATAGTTTTCAAGATACGGCCAAGATACTGGTATATATATATATATATATATATATATATATATATATATATATATATATATATATATATATATATATATATATATATATATATATATGTATATGTATATATATAGAATAGTATAGAATCTATCTAATCTATCTATATAATCTGGAATCAAGAGGTAGATTAAATCATCTACTGATGATGCTAACAAACATGGTTAGCGAAATGTGCATCGAGAAGTTCAAAGAAAGTGATTTGGTGTTTAGTGGTAAATCTCCTCAAGTTTAATACTAATAATATTAAGTTCTACGTCTTTTGCGTGAGTCCATTCGACAAATAACATCGTGTGACTTTTTTTTGTTTCGTTGATTGATGAGACCATTCATAGATGCCATTGTGAGTCTGATAACGCCATTTAAGAGAGTTCGCTAGCCGTTTTGAAGGCAATACCGGAAGATTTTATACTCATCTTCTGTTTACTTAAGTTTACTTAACTTAAGATTAAAATAAAGGAGGATAAATAAATGTGAATGTTTAAATAAATGTTTTGTGTTTTACTTAAAAATCAATTTACTTTTTGATCATAGTTTCAACTAATTTAATTTTTTTGTTTGTCTTTTTCATTTTCTTCTATTTATGTTTGTAGTTTGTGTATTTGCACTTCGCTTGGTGATTAATTTAAAATGTAGATAAAGTTGATGTAGACCATGGTCATGTTGGAGTTATGTTATGTTTATCGCTTTAGAAACGTCCTAGGATAACCGTTGTTAAGTTATTATTTCTGTTATAGTTTGTTTAACAAAAATGGTAAAAACAAGTGTTGTTTTTCATGGAAATTAACGTATGTGAAGGTAACTACTGTTTTATGACGTCAATTTTGTCTTTGAAGATATTTCAACAATTAATTGAAAAAGGTTTATCTTTTGAGATTCTAGGAACATATGATTACACAGGTTAACAAATTTAATCTTTCTTGAGGTGAACATTAATGAAAATAGGTGTATGAAATATTTTGTAGCCCTAAATACTAAAATGGTAAGCTAATTACTGTAACAGGTACACTGTTTTTTGTTACAGGAGGTCGGTGGTGGCGAAAAAAAAAGAAGACATATTTTTACAATCGAATATTTATTTAATATAAACATGTAATATAAACATGTCCTACGAGGACTAAAACTTTCACTTTTTCCTCTTGAGTTCTGTTAAAAATCTCTTTAAAAACCAGCAGTGATCGCCCAACATAGATGGATTCCAACGTCAATGGTATCTTGCTTCGATCGACCGGAGGTCTTGGTGAAACCTCTCTTTTTGTTTGTCGCTTACTGTACCCAAATTATCCAGAAAAAGATACAAATGGAGTGTAAAAAACGCCTTTTAAAGAATATGCGATACCCTGGCCTTTCATAAGTTTTCAAGAGTTTATTTATGAGGTTTTTATAGTTTTCATCTTTCTTGTTGCCCAGAAATCCTTTCACTACACTTAATATGGAGTGGGCGAAGAAGCACCTTTTTTGGGTTAACAAGGGGAGCATATTTTATGTTTGAAGTACCAGGTTCAAAAAAGTTCTATGAGACCAATCTTAATGTAATGTTCTTTTGTTACCCTACTGTCCCATCGACACAAAAGACAGCAATACTTTGTAAAACCCGCTTGAAGTCCTAGCAATATACCTGGTACTTGAAAATGGAATGTGCTATGCCATTTCTGTCAAAAGGTTTTTTAATAACTACCTAAATGAAACGCAAAAAGAGCATTCTCACCAATGTTACAAAAAACATGTCGATCTGTGATATTATTGATTTAATTTGTATGCTTAATCCAAGGGTTTTTGTGAATTTTTGTGAAATAGAGGCCAAACCCAGGAAATGTCTTCTTTACAATGATGAAGGATTGTTGAACACACCTAGAAATTGTAGTCTATAGTGATAAAACGATAATAAACAAGATACTTCAAAACAGCCAAAAAAATTGTACTAAAAATGATCATGAGAAATTCATCAAAATTATTTTTAAGCTTCTAAAACGACCGCAAGAGGGCGTGACGAGCTAAACATTTTTAAAAATCATTTTTTTGTGTGTATTTTCAAGTGTTAACCGAGTAAGAAAAATTCTCAGTTATAATCCGGGAAGACAAATGTGGTACCACCATGATGGATGCCCTGCCCACTTCTCGCAGGTGGTTCGAAACCTCTTGGATGCTTCGTTACCAAATCGTTGGATAGGACGGGGTAGTTTATTTTCGTAGCCGGCACGCTCACCGGATTTGACAGTCCTCGATTTTTACTTGTGGGGAAGACTAAAAGACCTTGTTTTTCAAACTCGTCCTACCACACCAAAAAACATGATTGAAAAAATTCAAAATTCAATAACCAGCATTTCAAGAGCGGAAATTGAAGCTGCCGTTTTTAGTACTTGTCGAAAAATTAATCTTTATATATATATATATATATATATATATATATATATATATATATATATATATATATATATATATATATATAGATATATAAATATATATATATATATATATATATATATATATATAGATATATAAATATATATATATATATATATATATATATATATATATATATATATATATATATATATATATATATATATATATATATATATATACACATGTATATATACACATGTATATATACACATGTATATATACACATGTATATATACAGTGTGTCGCATTTAAGATGAAGAGAAGACACCCCCACATTTTCGCTATTTGAAGGAATACAAATTTGAATTTTTGCACAGTCAGACAGATTGATGGGTGACGTTTTTTAAGATACTCAACTGAAATCTGAACTTTAAACTAAGCCTACTACTAATTCACAAACAGGGTCAATTCTCGATGTTTTACTTCGCGTTAGATATATCGAAAAAAGTTATTAGAAAAAGTTGTTCAGGATGTTATTCTAATCCCATATACCAAGTTTCATGACAAAATTTGCATTTTTAATTTTGTCATTATTTTGGTCTATACAGACCTGGGTAATCTAAAGGATAAAGTAGAAAAAAGTAAAGGTAAAGTATCAAATTAGTTGTCAAAATTGTGATCGAAGGGGTATTGAGCAAACTAAAAGATCAATATTAACCAGGTATAAATAACACATTAGATATGGGAGAACTGAAAAATTTTGCGTTGCTCATCATGCAATATGCTCATCATGCTCATCATGCTCAATATGCTCATCATGCAATAAATATATTAGTTATTGGGTTTTTTAATAAAAAATAATTCTCGATTTGTTTGCTTAATTTTAAAACTTTATCATAAATAATATTGATAATCGATGCGAAAAGCTTTTAAAAATTGTTTACAATTAATTATAAATGAATTAAAATTTATAAAATTTAAAATAAAATCACGTGACTATGAAAGCGCCACGATTGACTGCCATGTTTGTGACGTCATTATGTTAAAGTGTTTTCACGTAAGTATTGTCAACGGCTTTCACCTGGGTATATGCTCAATTCTTCTATTGGAACCTTCGGTGTAAAACACTAAACGCGAAGAGATTTACCACTAAATACCAAATCACTTTTATAAACATATCGATGCATGTTTCGCTAACCATATTAGCATCATCAGGAGATGATTTAATCATCTCTGATGAATAGGTATTATACTTTTATTCCGATTTTCTTACATTCTTACTTCCACAGATTAAATCATCAGAGGTAATCGCTTAGTTAAGTTTACGGTTCATGATTTTACACATTTCATTAAATACAGTTGTATAAATAAATATAGCTTTTTTAAAAAAAGTGTTTAAAAAGAGTGATTTGGTGTTTAGTGATAAATCTCTTCGAAATTAAAAAGATAAGAAGTCTTTCGAAAGTAAACTCATGAATGTACTTAATACACGGGAAAAGACTATTATAAAAAAAAATGATACTGACTAAAGCTACAATTGCATAAAAATTCTTTTATTTAATGGTAAATATCAGGTAGTACTTTTGGGACAACCTTATATTATATCCAATAACATTTTTACCAGCAACACTTAACTTACGCAATTGTTTATGTAAAAAAGCTTTATTTATGATTAAAAAAAACAATTTATACTCTTCACAAATGCAAACACTTTATCTGTGTTTATTTTACTTCGCGTTGAACTTGAAGTCAATGGTTATACTAACTTGTTTAAGAGTCAAACCAACGATACTCCTATACAATTTACTTAACATTATTTTGTTTAAAACAAATACATTTTTTAACGTACTTTTAACATAACGATACCGATCATAACATTCCGATCTACAAAATAATGGTTTTAAGTTGGGCTCTAACTCACGCTCAAAATGTTATGATTTTTCTATTTGCTTCAAATAAAAGTTAAAATACGTAAAAAGCGTCTTAGTAAATAGTTTAGAACTTTTCGAAAAATCCTCCCAAAAATGTTTTGATAATTGATGTTATTTGTCCCTAGAACATTTATTTATATGTATTTAGATCTGGAATATTTTATTTGTAATTAATATCAATATTTTGAGGAAGCGTTTAGTGAATAAATTACATTCAACGAAACATCTATAATAAGATTTAAATAAATTTTCATCTGACCAGAACCAATTTGACACTGAGTATATGAAGCTGACTCCGAAACAGGACTTAGAACTGAAGGGTATCCTCTAGTTGAACTAAGATGTTTCCATTTCTTCAGGAAAACATATTTTAATATCATCCATTACATATCTTTTAATATTGTATTATACGAAGGTTGTTATTTATGTATCCGGAATAATAAATAAAACAATTAATAAATAACCATTTATCATTGAAAATGATTTTATTGTTTTTCAACGTATGTTCCGTGATGATCGATACACGTTTGTATATGTTTTAACCAAATTTTTATGGCACTATTTCCACTTTGATTGAGCTATCTCCAAAACATACCTGGCCTGGAAAATCGGAAAAATATATTTATATATATATATATATATATATATATATATATATATATATATATATATATATATATATATATATATATATATATATATATATATATATTTATGCATATATATATATATATATATATATATATATATATATATATATATATATATATATATGCGTGACCCGCCCATGCCCTGTCCAGGTACCAGGTGTGCATGAAAAGTTGCACAGTGGGTCCGTTATTCTCCGTGGTTTTCATTTAATATTCTCTACGGACTCACTATGAAACTTTTCATGCATACCTGGTGCTTAGACAGGGCCTGGGCGGGTCACGGACGGTTTCGCTTAGTCTGATTGTTGTTGATGTTCACCATAGGATGGCATGAGCTGTATTATATTACACCCTACCTCCGATAGGTTTACCACTAAACACCAAATCACTTTATATAACATCACGGCGCATGTTTTGCTAACCATGTTATCATTATCAGGGGATGATTCAATCAGATTGAATCTATTCCAACTCACATAGTTTTAGCTTTCCACAATGGCAGACTTAAAAATTATTGAATCATGTCTTGATGATTCTAGCATGGTTAGCGAAACTCTCACCGAGAAATTAAATAAAGTGATTTGGTGTTTAGTGGTATATCTGTTCGAGTTCGATTCAATCATTCGAATTTTAAAATCAATAAGTGATTCGAGGCGATTTGTGTCTTGTCAAAGTGATTGTTGAAATTCTTATTTATTTCGTTCAGGTTCGAAGTATTTTTAGTCAGAATTAAAGACGGAACATATTACACAACGTTATGTTAATGGACCTGTTGAATGAAGAAATATTGATCTTGATGAAAGGTATTTATTGGCGCCTTATGTAGGCTTATTTTTCATTAGTTGACGTAATTTTTCTTATTTTTTTTAGTGTTAAATGACGGTAATTCGCATCCATATTATTATTATTTTAGTACTATTATTATTTGTCATAAACTGGTTAGAAATTATAAAAATATATGCAGTGGTGACCAATAAAATTAGAGTAATAGAAAAAAACTTTTACAAACCAAGTTTTTTTCTAACTTATTTACCATAATAAATGATATAATACGAAGGTTGCTATTTATGTATCCGGTATAATAAATAAAAACAAATATTTATCATTGAAAATGGTATTGTTATTTTTCAAAACATTCTCCGCGATGATCGATATACTTTTGCATACGAAAATCGTTGACCACGTAGTTTATTCTTCACGGACAGATACAAAATGAAATCATTGTATACCAAATCAGGACTGTACGGCGGATGACCCATCAATTCGATATTTTGATTTTGGTCGGATATTTTGACCGACAATATTAAGTTGTTCGATTCGATGTCTGAGGGCTCCCTCTTGCGGCTATTTATTTGTCCGCATACATATGGGAGCGGAACCTCCTCCGCCTCGTTCGAAATGAGGAGGAGGAGGTTGCGCTCCCATATTTTCACTACTCAAATTATGCGGAATCCAATGCGCACAAATCTTTTTTACGGCTAAATGTTCATCAATCTTCTTTATGTTTGTCATATTAATGCCTAGGGATGCCTCACTTTCACGGTATGTTACACGCCGCCCTTGCTTTATCAGTTCGCGCACAGTATCTTTAAATTCGTTCGTGAGCGAATGACAGCCACGATTGATTCACTAAAGTGATACAGTACATACACAATGTCAAACTTTACGATGTATATGTCAGATGGCGCCTAGAAATACCAGCGGATACATTCAAATAGCAACCTTTGAATATTAATATTAACTGACCTTTTTGTTTACACATTTAGTTTACGATAACTTAAGTTATCGATAATTAAGCCTAATATCATGTATGTCTTTTAAAGTGCTCTGTAAATTCATTCGGGATCATTAATATTGTCTTAGAAATAACTAAAAAACTAAAAAAATAAACTACTAAAAAAAACTAACTAGAAAACGAAAAAATTAGTTTAAATAAAATATATTAATAAGGCTCCGCCACTTTTAAACTAGATAATAAATAAGGAGAAACATATATGAATTTCAAGGTGTGTACAGTAATGAGAGTGATTTTGTATGTGTGTGTCTATATCACCACACACCACAAAATCTTTGCTTCAGAAAGCGGAATGGGAGATTAGCGCTAACTAATCAGGAGAATTGTCAGGAGCTGGCACACTATTTCTCTGATCTCCTCAATTGCCCTGAACGCGACACAAGATTCCCCAAATTGTATCCATACCCACTCAGAATCACCACCACCAACACAGGAAGAACTCCATAGGCCCATACGCAAACTAAAGAATAACAGGTCATCCGGTGAAGATGGAATCACCGCGGAACTATTGAAAAACCTCGGACCACAGTCACTGCAGGGACTTACGCAAGTTATCACGAACATTTGGCAAACAGAAAAATTACCAAATGAATGGAAATGTGCTCTTATTCACCCGCTGCACAAGAAGGGAGACCGAACAGATGTGAACAACTACAGAGGAATCTCCTTACTACAAGTCACTTACAAAATCATCTCAGCATGCCTTCTCCAGAGAACACAACAACAATTAGAACACAACATTGGCGAGTACCAGGCAGGCTTTCGCCCAGGTCGCTCATGCACTGAACAAATATTTAACCTAAAAACTGTACTGAAATACAAAGCTATCAGGAACGTCCCAATCATCTGCACGTTCGTGGATTTCAAGAAAGCATACGACTCCATCGACCGAAAATCTTTGTTCAACATCCTAGAAGAACAAGGACTCGACCCCAAAACACTATTATTGATCAAGCAGACACTAACTGACACAACCTCTAAAGTAAAATTTGTGGGAGAAATGTCCGAATCCTTCCTGATTAAAACTGGAGTACGCCAAGGAGATGGGTTATCCCCGCTCCTCTTGAACCTGGTCCTGGACAATGTCATAAGAGAATGGGAAAAAGAACTGAAAAATCAAGGACACTGGAAACCAATACGTCTCGGATGATCCAAAAACAACATAGAAATATCATGCCTGGCCTTCGCAGACGACCTAGCCATACTAGCAGACAATGAAAAAAGGGCAACCAAACAGATCGAAGTCCTCAAGGAATGTGCAGAGAAAGTTGGCCTACAAATCTCCTTTCAAAAAAAACGAATTCTTCTGCTCAAAATTAGTTGTCCAAAATTTGAACACCAAATACGGCAAAATAAATAGGGTCACTCGCTTCAAATACCTGGGCGAAATCCTCGAATCCACAGGAGGAGAGAAGATAGCACAGAAGACTCGATTGCAGAATATGAAGAAGGCATACGGCAAGACACACAATATCTACAATAAGAAATGCCTATCTACACACGCAAAAATAAGACACTACAACACAGTAATCAAACCAGAAGTACTATACGCAAGCGAAACACTTACACTTCATACAAAAAGCGGCATAGAAAAGATACTAAAAGAAGAACGCAAAATTATGAGGAAAATTCTCGGCCCAAAACTGACAGAGGAAAGATACAGACTACATTCTCGAAAGACCACAGAGATAATGTCCAACGTAGCGGCAGATATAAGAAAAAGAAGGTTTAGTAGAGTCCCACCGACAAGACTCACCAACAGAATTCTTACATACATACAAGGAGTCAAGTCAACAGTACCATGGATCACACAAGTTAGAGCTGATCTGGGAAAGGCACAGGTGGGTCCGACAGAGATTGAGGATAGAAGAACTTACAGAAACAAAATTCATATGTGGAACGTTGCATCAGAGAGCGAAGTTTCGAGAAGATCGGGAACAAAGTGGACGGAGGAGAAAAAGAGAATCCACCGTAGAAAGGATGAGAGAGGTGTGGAGGATCAGAAAGAACACTCGAAAATGAATCAGAATGCTTTGCGTGATCCAACGGGTCTATACGCACCTGATAATAAGAATTATATATATATATATATATATATATATATATATATATATATATATATATATATATATATATATATATATATTGATATGTGATCATGAATCACATATCAATATAGACAATTTTGTTTATTGAGGAAGCTATTGAGCCAGAAGTGAGGCTCATCGGAGAAGATGATTTTGCGATGAAATTCGTTGTCAACTTCCATCATTTCGAGAGCCCAATCGGCAAATTCGCGACGAATACGATGGTCGGTTGGCTTCAGCTCTCGTGCCAGTACCATCCTAAGTCCAACTTCATCAAAATTCGCCAGGTTGTCATTGGCGAGAGGCCTAACTGTTGAGAGCGGCGAGCAACCGAGACGTTGTCATTTTCGGCTACATTTGCTTGAACGGCGGCAATATTTTTAACACTTCTGGCTTTTTTTGTCGTTGAGGTATTTTCTAATAACATGATCAATAGCCTGTTCAGCAGGATCACCACGACGAATTCCCTGATGGCTCTGAATTGCTCGTTGAGGAACACGAGGGACAGCGAATTTGCATAATAAAATTGGAGACTTTCCAAACGTTCTTTTAACGTGAAACGAACCATGATTTAATTGCAAACGTTTTGGAAAACAACTGACAAGAGATATCAAAAATCGGTAAACAAATGAGCCCCAATTCCATCATAAAGGTCGTTCCGATGTCGTTCGGGAGGCAAACATTCTGAAAATTCTTTGAAAAAAAATTTAATTTGAAAAAAGATGCCTAGCAGACTTCACAAAATGCTATCAAATGAAAAGTATTTTAGAACTTCGAACGATCTTCTCATAAATAGGCATTTATTTAAATGCTTTTAAATCTGGAATATTTTACTAGACAATTAACATTAATATTTTTAGGAAACATATAGTGAATAAGTTATCTTTAACGAAACATTTATTATTAAGATTATAGTTATAAAAATTTTTATATTAATTTTCGCTCGGCTAGTACAAATAGAAAACATATTTAACGAATATTTCTGAGGACATGACGCAAATAGTTATTTTTGGTATCACCATTAATTAATAAATCAAAAGGTACTTGTCACATATAGTGAACTTTGTTTGAACAGTTGTCTTACCAATAAGGGATGTTTTAACGAATCTTTCTAAGAATATAACACAAATAGTTATTTTTGATATCAATAGCTAATAAGTGTATTTGTACAAATATCTTCTTATTATCGCGCCGTCTTCAAAGGCTGGCAACCATCATGACTATTATTACTTTATTTACAGATGCTCTAGATAGCTGGTTCGATGTGTATTTAACCATTCTCTCAAATTTTGCAGCCATGACAGTCTTGTTATTCCCACTCTTGTTTTTCAATTTATCTTTCTCTGTATAATCACTCTCACCAGTTCATAACCTTGTATTCTCATTGAGGGTGCGGGTGCTACGTCCGATGAGTAAGGTGAATGAGGTAAATCGTCCCAATTGAAGCTCAATAATTTCTACGGGGCCCTGATTGATTGACCTTTTTCTTTTGCAAATTCTGGTTTTTCGTCAATTTTCGTTTTCCTTCAACCTATAATTGTGATTTTTTTTCATATGTTTTGGCCTCACGACCATTCTTAAAGAGAGTTATGTATAAACTAAACTACAGTTTCAAACTTCTGTCTAATGGGGGTCGGTTTTTTTCTGACTGTCTCCTTAAAAGTATGACACTTTCAAGAATTGGGGTATTTCCTACCTGGACTTCCAAGCTGGTATATATTAGGTTTTTACCGTCGTATATGGCTTTTTTAATTTCGGAAATTTCCAAGTAATTTATCGGCTTGCTTTTATGCAGCTATGAAAAAAATGGTTCTGATCTATACAATGTTCGGCAAAGCCCTCCTTCTTTGAATATGCGAAATTGAGTGTTTGTGTTATTTTAGCATATCATTGAGAGATTTGCCCTATTGGCCTACATGTATAGCGTCACACATATTACATTTTATTTCGTATACTCCAGATTTGTCACAAAATGTTCGATGCAAGTTTTTTCTTATTAACAGAGATCATATTAATATTTTCTTAGATCTCTTTAAACTCGAAGAGATTTACCACTAAACATCAAATCACTTTTTAAATCACTCTGAATGGATTAAATCATCTCCTGATGATGCTAATATGGTTAGCGAAACCTGCATCGAGAAGTTTCGAGTTTAGTGTTTTACACCGAAGGTTCCAATAGAAGAATTGATTCTGGAACTTAATTTATGAATATAGTTTATAGCATACCAATTTTTAGAATATTTTTCGGGTATTACGGCATAAACATGTTTGATGTTGTTTATCTTAATCTTGTTTTATCTTGTTTATAATGCTGGGCTGAGAACCATCATTCTTTACGATATTTTTGATTATGTTAAGTTATTTTTCATAGCTGTCTTAATTAATTTAAGTCTTTGGTTCATACTATGAAAGGTGGACATTTTTACATCACAGTGTTTTTATTATTTTTAAATCTTTTATTATTTTTAAATTTAATCTAATTTAATGAATTATCCATCTTTATTTCGATTGTGAACTGGATTTTTGTTTGTATTTAAATATTCAAGAAATTGATCCAATAGTCTTTCGATAGCCGTCCATATGCAATACCAAAAATGTATGTGTCTTGTATAATTACTGTCGTTACTGTTGTAACGTCGTCATATTTTTTAAATTTTATCGTTAGTTCTACTGTATTTTTGACTACTTTGGGCGAGTTGAAATCGATAAATGATGGTAGATCACTATTCAGTTTTTGCAAAGTTTATTATGTTGTTACAATGCTTCACCAAGAGCCAACCACGCAATCAGTCGAGACTATCGATAATTGTGAACAGTAAAGGTTGGTGCTGATAGTTTAGTTGCGTAGAAGAAGTTCAAAGTGTATAGATCCCTTCCCATCCCACCGAATGCAAAGCACAGTTTTTTTCGGATGAAAGCGGTCTTTCGCCTTCCTGAATCCCCATACTTTTTTTCATTGTACATTATTGATCCAATCTACTTTTCACCAGTTACCATTCGCTTCAGAAATGGAGCCTCAGATTTTTTTGCAGCAAAACATCGCACAAAAAGTTTCGGTCCAGCAGATTTTGACTAATAAGTTCGTGAAGACTCTGGTCTCTGCTCTTTGCTATCTCACGGACCGTGGTGCTCGAATCTTTAGTGCTTGAAGGACAGCCAGAGAAATACCGGTCTTTCTAGACTTGAAGAGATTTACCACTAAACACCAAATCACTTTTTTTGAACTGCTCGACGCATGTTTCGCTAACCATGTTAGCATCATCAAGAGATGATTTAATCTTGATGATGGTTTGAGATGATTTGGTGTTTAGTGATAAATCTCTTCAAGTTTAGTGTTTCACACCAAAGGTTCCAATAGAAGAATCGGTCTTTCTAGATCAATATATCTGCCCTTGAACTGACCAAGCAACTTTTGCACTGTTTTCGCCCCTACAGAACCCTCATTGTAAACGGTACAATTTTTTTTTATTTGGACAGCGTTTTTGCCCTTTTTGACATAAAAAATACCAGTTTGGTATAAATTCAAATTGTCAACCGACATTTTCAATTTGAATCAACTTGTCTAGATGAAGACAAATCAAAGGGAATCTGAACGTAAACGTTGTAAATACCACAACAATTAATAATATGTCAATAAACAGTATTAAGCGTACACAATTTTTTGTTTACGAACGTTACTACTGGTGGCGGATTGTAATTGTAGTATGGGACTTTTTCTGATTCCTTTAGCTGTAGTTTTATTGCCAATTCTTGATGAACCTTTGAATGACCTTTGCCACTGCATCGTGCTTTTCTTTATATTCTATTGCTGGAAATGCTTCACAACCCCCTGTTATTGTCTCGGAGACCCGGCATCCATATCTACATCGATCATCCACCGCACTTCCGTCCCGAACTATGTACTTGAAGTAATTTCTGGCAGGTATAACTTGGTCTTCTATTGCCAGTAGGAAACCCTTTGTCTCCGGAAAAATCTGTCCATCAGTCAACCAGTAGTTCGACGCTAATATGTCGACTTGTGCAGAGGCTTTATGATTGTAATTTCTCAAATTCTATTTTTGCGTAGACTTGGACTTGATCTTCGTTTAGTCGCAGTGGTGTTGGTCGATCAGCCTGATATACATCATAGACGTTTCCGCCTATTTCAAGAAATATTTCCACAGATTTTCTATTTGTTGTCCAGTTGCTTACTAATATCGACTAATCCCGTACCGCCTTGTTGTCGCGGCAATGTTGTGCGTTCCACAGCACTTCTAGAGTGATGTTTCTGAGATTTTGTGAGCAGTGTCCTGATCTCCTAAAACTTTTATTATTATTGTCGACCTGTCACAATTCTTGACCTATCCAATCCTTACAGTCAAAATGGCGCGAAATTCAAATCTTGCGCTCTCATTGTAATACCCTTTAGAAACAAAGGTAAACAAGCAAAAAGTCTAGCGGTTTTTGTGTTCAATATATGCCATAGCACTATACTTCTGCAGTATAGTTTTTTTTTTGAGAAAATGAGGGGGGAAAGTGGAAGTACTATAAAAAATATATCTATAAAGTTTTTATTACGCGTATATCAATAACAGTACTATACTAATTATTAAAAATAATATAAAAATAATTATTAGTACATATGGTATTTTTTTGAACAATTTTTTTTAGTTTCCATTTGACCTAAGCATTTAATATACGTAATTATAGAAATTATTTTATATACGTCAATTTTTATAGGATAATAATAACGTAATGTAATTCACTGTAATTATTCAACATAAATTGCATTGACATAACGATATTTACAATTATTGCAGAGCTGCCCAGCCGATTTAAATATGTTTAATTTTATTTCAATAAAATTATAAAATATGGCACCTTATAAACAATTATGTTATTTATCGATACATCTCTAAAAAATATATTTCCTTTATAGTTTCATAAATATAATATTTATTGCTCTTTTATATTTTTGTTTCACAATTTTTGCATTTACAACACATACATTAGAAACATAAATGTTCATCTGGGTAAATTTTCACTAGACCATGTGGGTGTCTTGTTGGTTCCTTTTGCTACCATCAGAATATCAAGGGTATTTCCTCAGACAGTTTTCTGACTTATAGTTTTTATTAGTCACGCTCGTGTCCACGTTTGATACTAGCTGAAGGAACTAACAGAGGGTGTGATCATTTGTTCTTACTCTTTTAGAAAAGTGAGTCCCACATCAGGTTTGGTTAGTTCGTAGAAGGAATTATCTATTAAGACAAAATCTTCATTCATTTTCTATGTGGAATTTCTGTGAGTTTTATCACGCCGCCACCAGATTGTCGATAGTATCTCTTCTGATTGGTTTCTGATCTTATATATAGTATGTATAGTCCACATCGTTTCGATATCCGAAAAAAACGACTAGAAGAACCAGCAGAATGTAAGTTCATATTTGTCATGTGTGAGAAGGCATGGTGAATCGCACGACCCAACGCCATCTTTCGACAAAAATTAGTAGTAGAACTGCGGACATTTGACACATTTTTTCATTTTTCCGCATTACTTGGACTTGCAACTAAATCATTTATGTATTACATTACTTCATATCTGTATTAATTACTGGATATTGAGTTTTATCATTTGGTATTGTCGGAGTCATACTTTTGTCTGTAACATTAAAACTTCTTAAAACTATTCTATACAGTACTAATTTGGGCTTTAGTATTTTTTTGATAGTGTGATGTTATGATGATGGTAAATGCCCAGTGACATAGTTTAAATTTAAAAACTTCTATTTCAAGTCATTAAGGTTGTTTCTGATACCAGATTACAGCGATGACCAGTTCATCAAATGAGTTTTTGTTGACATATTAACTATTATCATGATTATTGTAATGATACTGTGCTCATCATTTCAAATCTGACGCTCTTTACACTTTATATCGAATTCTATCTACCTTCTAGTGTAAGGTTTTATATTTAAACTGTCCTTCCATTTATTTTTTCCTCTTTTCCTTTCCTGTTTTATCTACTTAATACCTTTGCTCCTTCTTCAATCCCATCAATACACCTTTTTCTTGCCCTTCTGTATTTTTTCCTGGTTGCTTTTGTTTCGTTCACTGTATTTGTTATATGCTGCTATCTGACATATAGTCAAGGAAATAAGTCGAACATAACACTCCTAATATCGATCAGGACCAAACTCTAAGTATTTACAGTTTGTTCTTGTTGATCTTAATTGACGTGAAACCATGCCATCAATTATTTCTTGTAGCCTAGTTGTTCTAACCAATCTTCTTTAACGAGATCAACACCTTTCTCACCAACCATGATCGCTGGAGCATTTGTATTACCACTTGGTATAGTCGGCATAATACTAGCGTCTATAACTCTCAAACCCGGTACTCCATATACTCTCAATCGTGGATCCACTACTGCTTCAGGATCCCATTGCGGCCCCATTTTACATGTACCAACGGGATGGTAAATCGTCATTGAAATTGTGCGAATGTGACATTCCCAATATTGATCGGAACCAAATTCTAAGTGTTTGCAATTTGGAAATGGGATTATGTGAAGCCTACTGCCAAATTTCTTGAAAGCTGTAGTTTCACCGATCTTTACCCCAATTTTAGCTCCTTCAACTAGAGTTTGAATGTCTCTGGGATGATCGAAATAATTTGCATTGATTATCGGGTCATCAAATGGGTTTCTGCTCTTCAGTCTGACCCAACCTCTACTTCTTGGTCTGAGTAGTAGAGGGATCAGGCTGTAAACGTCTTGATTGGCGATTGGTTTGTATACAGTGTTGTAAACCTCGTCAGTTAATCCGAGAACCTTTCGTACTCTGGCTCCGGCATCAGAATTGACACTGGCGGGTGCCATATGGAACTGGATATCTGGCCAAGATCTGTTACCATATCTAGAATATAGTGACGATTTAAAGAAAATATTCTGTAGGTTTATAGGAAATTTGCTTACTTGGTATTTACAAACGCAAGTCCTTCCACTCCACCTAGTGTTGTCATGGGACCTTTCTCATTGAGGATATACTGCATGGTCATTGGGAAAGCGGGGAATCGATCTTGTACTATAGAAACTGGTTTATCAACCCTAAAAATGGAATGATAATTATACTGGGTGAGGCAGATGATCGAAATACAAGAAAATAGAAATACAGGGTGTTCCATGACTTATCCGCCATAGAGCAACGTGATAGTAGAGATCAAAATACGAAGATTTAGTCAATAAATGTGTTGGCAAACGTTATTCATTAAAAAGATACAGGGTGTTGAAAGTGAAACTAAATTTTCGAAAAAATGAGATAATTTAAAAACGGTTGAAGATATCTGTTTTCAAAAGCGACAAATCGGAATTTGGTACTAGGTTGAGCCTAGTTCTTAAAGGGCGCTTGCTATCCACTTTGTGAGGAATTAACTCGTTCATATTTTTTTTATCCTATAAAGCTGGGAATATTTTGACTGGCTGACAAAATAGAGAAGAATCATAATTTTGCTGCAATAAAGGTACCCTTGGCCAATATCGATATATCACACCGTTTGCGAGATATTTATGTTCTAGTATTCCATTGCAATCTTGTCTTATGGCTGAAAAATATGCAATTCACAAAGTGTACCTTGAATGTTGTGTACAACTATTAAACGTAAGTGGAAACAAGTTTCTCCAATCTTGAGTTGGTATTAAATAATTTGTAAAAAATGCCCAGACTTAATCAGTGTTCTAACTGTGATTTAAGGGATATGCTCTGCGTTTATGCACAGGTAAATTCCAGTAGTCGCGCTGCAGTTAGAAGGTATGAAGAGCTCTACCCAACAAGAATCATCCCAGATCGACACATTTTTCAAAGAATTTTTAATCAGTTAGGCGAAACAGGTTGCTTTTATTACAACAATCCTGGTGGACGACCGACACCTATAACGGTAGAAAAAGAAGAGGACATTTTGATTATTATCACGAATAATCTTGAACTAAGCATTAGGCGATTGGAGGCATCTACGGGAATTAGCAAATCTATCATTTCAAGAGTTCTTCACAAAGAAAAATTGTTTCCATACCATTTTTCGCCTGGTCAAAATTTATTGCCACAAGATTTGCCGGCTAGATCAGAATTTTGTCAAAATCAACTACATAAGACCCTGAAAAAGATATTGCTTACCGACGAGGTTAAAAGTTACCTCGTCAGTAAACAGTATCTCCAGAGGCGGAATTTTTAACTGACGAAATAATCATTATTACGACCTGGAAAATCCAGACCTACCAACAGAGCGACATTTCCAGCACGAATTTTCAATTTGATGCGGCATTATCGACAATTTTTTAATCGGCTCATTTGAGTTTCCGCAAAGACTGAACGGAGATCATTATGTGCAGCTTTTAGAAAATGATTTAGTAGATCTTTTGAACGGTATACATTTAAACTTAAGACATGTGATTCATGCAAGATGGGGCGCCACCGCATTTTACTGTTGCAATACGAAACTATTTGAATCAACGTTTTCCACACTGATTGGGCGCTGTGGTGAGTTTTCTTGGCCACCTCGTACCCCAGGCATTAATCCGTTAGACTTTTATTTGTGGGGTCATATAAAGTCTTTAGTTTATCATGATAAAATCAATACACGAGACGAATTCCTCAAAAAATTCAACAAGCAACCAATGTTATTAGAAATGAAGAAAATGTCTTCTCAAATGTGAAGCATCACTTAACAAAGAACCTGCGAAAGTGGACTCCGTTGGATTTTTGACATTATTTCCTCGCATTCAAGGAACACTTTGTGAATTATAGATTTTTCAGCCATGGACAAGATGTGCAATGAAATATTCGAACACGAATATCTCGCAACGACTTGAGATATCGATATTGATCAAGGGCACCTTTTTTACGTGATAATTATGACTCTTTTCTATTTTGAAGTCAAAATATTCCCAAATTTATAGAGTAAAAAAATATGACCGAGCTAATTCCTCACAAGTAGGTAGCAAGCGCTCTCTAGGAACTAGGCTCAAAGTAGTATCAAATTCGGATTTGTCACCATTGGAGACCCAGCTACCCCGATTTTGAACCTAATATATTCAACCGTTAAAAAATTATCTCAATTTTTCAAAAATTTAGTTTCATTTTCAACACTCTGTATATTTTTATTAACTAACTTTTGTCGAACACATTTATCTACTAAATCCTCTTATTTTGATCTCTACTATCACCAGTTGCTTTATGGCGGATAAGTTTTGGAACACCCTTTATACCACATTACAAAAAGAAATTAAATCGAATCCTCACAAAGAGAATATCTCCTATTTGGGTGTTTTATTTTAATATGCGCATTTCAACGCGCCATTTTGTTTAATAATTACCTAAAAGTAAAACCACCCATTCCTACATGATCCTGCAGATTCCTCCCTACAGGTAGATCAACTAAAACTGGAATTTTATGCTTTTCTAATTCGTTTCTTGGTCCTATTCCTGACAGCATCATGATTTGTGGCGTGTTGATCGCTCCCGCTGCTAGGATAACTTCCTTCCTTGCCAAAACCACTTGCTTTCGACCTGAAAATTATATATTTAATTACACTAGACAATCAGTATGATTAATTACGCACCATCTCGGTAAAATTCCACTCCAAAAGCTCGCATGTTTGAAGGATTGATCAGTACTCTGGTGACGTGGGAGTTCAGGGCTATGTGTATGTTTTTTCTGAGTTTAACTGGTCGCAGGAATGCTTTGGCTGTTGAACATCTCTGACCACGTCGGATTGTTCCTTGAGCGATCATAAATCCAGCTTGATCCGCTCCATTTATATCTCTAAAATTATATCCACATTGTATTTTGAAAATAAGGAATCCTATGAAAATGAAAGAGCAAAGAATGTATAAATTCCATATTAGACATTTCATGCTTTATGTTTTTCAAAAGTATAACAATGTCGGTTAACAGTGTCGGTATAATTAAACATGTAATCAACCATCTGCAGTGCACTTTTGTAGAAGTTAGGCAGAGATCCTTTTCTCTAACAAAGTATTACTGGATATATAAAGTCAATATGTATATATTGTCAATATCGTGGGATTTTACAGAAATTATTCAGTTTAAGGTCCTGAATCCTAATGAACCATTATTACTCAATATTATTGTGCTTAACTTGAGAGACTAGACATGGATTTGACTTAAAAACATCCAAGAGTGATTATTTGAAGATGTGATAGTCTGCAGAGTAAAATGCACACCTCATAGCGCCAGAATCCCCTAAGAAAAAAAATCTGAGTTAGGGTGGGAAGTGCTTTGTCGCCCACCGTATTCTCATGATATTACATCGTCAGAATGCCACAGTCAGATTGTTCAAACCTTCAGGAACATTTTCTTCGTGGAAAAAAAACTCCCACCTCCCTCCTATCAAAACTACACTCTAAGAATATTTTACTCCATAAATCATCCTTATTTTACAAGAAGAGAATAGTAACATTGTTTGAGAGATGAGCGAAGATTACGATAGAGATTGTACTGTAAGGGGTGATTTTTTAGTGGTCTGAACTTCCGATAAGGGTCGCTATCGAACGAACTGTGATAAACTTTAGTAATAATTATTTTTTTTATGATTAAAATTACTTTTAGAATTCCATAGTTTTTACCTGCTATTTGACAATGACGATACAATCCCAAATTTCGAAGTATATATTTATTTTTTATGTCCCCACATTCCCCTTAGGAGTTGATTTTTATGAACCCTCCTCCTTAGGGAACATGTACAATGCATGAGGAACATTCCTGCCAAATTTTAAGTTTGTAAGTCTAAAGCTATAAAGCAATAACATTTTGCGTGTGTGTTGAAATTACTAGAATAATTTGTTTGAATTATCTAATGGACAACAGACAGTTTGTGTGCGTGATGTGCGGCGACAATATTTGCGTGTCACAACACATATAGCACGCACAATGCAAATTTGTATTGATGTGGATCCAGCTTTATAGGTTCGGAGAATTCGCGAAAGGATATTATTATTTTTTGTTTTTTCCTCAATTTTATAATATATATATATATATATATATATATATATATATATATATATATATATATATATATATATATATATATATATATATATATATATATATATATATATATAACATTTTGTTGTTTACTTGACTAGGGACGGGCCCCACACATCCCTTCCATTGGAGGGCATATGTTTCGTCTCTTGATGTTTAGACTCCTCTGGGCACCGACATGTGCTCTCTCGTCAAGAATAGGAAGATCCCATCCACAGTCAACAACCCATACTTTTTCCGACTTCCCGTCGGATGGCGTATATATGCAGTATTACAATTCCCTGGACTGTGTCCAATGAAACTACAGTGCTGAGTGTCATCAGATACCCAACTGCTGGGTTCCACAATCTTATGCGGAACATACAACAACCTGCGTCTCCGCTTAAATGAACATTTTGTTAATTACTTGACTAGGGACGGGTCCCACCCATCCCTTATATCTACAGTATTAGAATTCTGCAATGGACCTGGATGTAATCCATTGTACTGAATCCACTTCTGAATCCTGCTTGCTCCCTTGGTTGTGCGTCATTAAGTTTTCTTAGTACTCTTTTGTATATTATCTTGGTGAAAACTTTGTACATCATTGATAGGAGGCTTATTGGACGGTAGTTCTTTAAATCTTCCCATGCTCCTTTCTTATGTATAAGAATCACTTCTGTATTTTTCCATAAACTGGGTACTTTGTGTTGTTTAAGAGATTTTGAGTATAATTTAATATAAATTAGTTTTATGTAAAGTCCAACCACCAGCTTTTAACATCTCCACAGTTATACCCCTGGAGCCTTGCCATTTTTCATCAAGTCTATAGCCTTTGTCACTTCCTCCACCTGGATATCCGGCACTTGTTCTTCAGTGAGCATTGCTGTTGTTGCTTGATGCTTATCCTCATATAACTTTGAATAAAAACATTTGTGTCCTTTTCTTTCTTAGCTTCTGCTTAGCTTTGTTAATTCCCCTGTTTTCTTCCAGAGCTTTTTGTACAAGCTGCATGTTGAATCGGCGCGTGTCCTCTCTGATACGTTTTCTTATAGTTTTGCAAAGCTCAAAGTACTCTTTGAATTTAAACACATAACTTTTCATAATATCTTAATATACTATGTTTACGTTTTAGTATTAATTATAAATTATTAATTGAGTTTTTTTTTAATATGTTATTTTTTGTTTAGTTCTTAATTGGTACATTTTGACTTTGAAATATTTTATAAATTTTTTACCTTTTTTAAACTTTTTTTTTAAACTAACAGTTTTTTAACTGGTTTTTAATTTTTAATGGTATTAGATGCAAAAAAATAACACGTTAATTTATCATTTAATGATGTCATTATGTATACTACTTAAATTATCAGAATCAGTTCTGAAATTAATTACTGTTAGCGTAAAAAAAATCTAAATATAAACAAGTTATAAAATATGTCAAAGTCAAAAAACATGTCTATACATACGTATCGATGTAAATCCTCTCTGAAACTGATAATCGAACGTAACAACATACATTGGGATATTATTGGGCACTGTGAAACACGAAGAAAGGGCAAATAGTTAATCAAAATAGAAGCAACCGGTCACGTACTCTACACCCGAGGTACGGAGAATGGATGATGTGGTGGAATTGGATTCCTCATCAATCGAAAGCTGAAAGGCAGTGTAGTCAAATTTGAAAGTATATTCGACAGATTAGCCTAATGCGTCACTCAGCTGAACAAAAAGTTTAAGCTTCAAATCGTCCAAGCTTATGCACCAACTACAAGCCACAGAGATGAGGAAATTGAGGAATTTTATGATGATGTGGCCCAACTTTTTGACAAAGAGAAGTGTAGGTATAAAATCCTGATGGGCGACTTTAATGCCAGAATCGGAGAAGCAAGAACTGGTGGAAACGCAACTGGCCCATATGGAAATGGTGAGCGGGACAATAGAGGTGACAGGCTGGTTGACTTTGCTGAAGGACAAGAACTCTATATTATAAATTCGTTTTACAAGAAAAAGATCAACAAAAAATGGACATGGAAAAGTTCATCTGGACTCACAAGTGAAATTGATTACATCATGTCAAACGATAAAGCAATACTTTGCAATTGTACTGTCTTTAACCATTTTAATGTGGGAAGTGACCACCGAATGGTACGAGCAAAGATTAGGATAAACTGCCGAAAACAGCGCGAAAGCATGATATTATCAAAAAGGGGCAAAGTGGATTCTGGGAAGCTGCTGGAGAGGGGCAGATATTTTGAAATTACTTTGTCAAATTGCTTTCAAGACCCGGAGGAGATGGACATTAAAGACCAATATGAAGAAATAGCCGATAATGTGCTTAATACGGCGGCTTCAATAGCACCAGAAGATAAATGTTTCAAAGAGTCAAACATTTCCAATGAGACCATTAATTTAATGAAAAAAACGCCGGACAAGGAAGAATGTAGACAATCCTTTTGGCAGAATAGTATAACTGTGGAGATGTTAAAAGCTGGTGGTCGGATTTTACATAAAACATTAGCAAAATTATACTCAAAATGTCTCAAACAACACAAAGTACCTAGATTATGGAAAAATGCAGAAGTGATTCTTATACATAAGAAAGGAGCATGGGAAGATTTAAAAAACTACCATTCAATAAGCCTCCTATCAATGATGTACAAAGGTTTCACCAAGATAATATCCAAAAGAATACTAAGAAAACTTAATGACGCACAACCAAGGGAGCAAGCAGGATTCAGAAGTGAATTCAGTACAATGGATCACATCCAGGTCCTACAGCAGGTCATAGAAGGGCACAACGAATACACTATGTCACTGTATTTGGCTTTTATCGATTATGAAAAAGCATTTGATTCATTCTCAATAATAGCCATAATAGATGCATTGCTTGATCAAGGTGTACAGGAAGCCTATGTAAATCTACTAGGATCGATATATAATGAAGCTACAGCAACAGTCCATCTTGACGATCTTGAGGTTGGAATAAATGTAGAGCGGGGCGTACGGCAGGGTGACGCAATATCGCCTCTTCTTTTCTCAGCCTACCTGGAAGAAGTGTTCCCTAATCGGGATTGGGAACAGGATGAAATAAGGATTAATGGTGCATACTTAAATCATCTTAAATTCGCAGATGATATCGTTTTTCTTTCACAAGACCCAGAGGAGCAAAAACATGTATAAGAGCTGCAAAGGGCTGGGGAACCATCTTGGGCAGACAGTTTCAGTGGAAGGGGATACCGTTCGGAAGGTGGAACGATGCGTTAAATGTAGCTGACAGGCATTTGGCAGGCTCAACATAGTGTTTAAGAGCAAACTACCACTTTGCCTGAAAAGAAAAGTCTTTGATCAGTGTGTCCTGTCCGTTATGACATACGGAAGTGAGACCTGGACACTCACATCACAGTCAGTTCAAAAACTTCGAGTAGCACAGAGGGGAATGGAAAAATGTATGCTTGGCATTACTAGACGGGATAGAAAAACCTGCACATGAATCAGAGCACAAACGAAAGTGAGTGACATCATTGGAATAATAAAGCAATTGAAATGGAAGTGGGACAGTCATGTAGCGAGGCGATGGGACGAAAAATGGACCAGGACGGTCCTGGCCTGGATACCGCTTGATCGCAAACGTCGACGGAGAAGACGGAAAACACGATGGACTAATGACATTATTAAGTATATTGGATCCGAATACCAGAGGAGAGCTCAGGATCGCGAGAGTTGGAACCATGCTGAAGAGGTCTTCATCCTGCAGTGGATTGATACGGGTTGATGATGATATAATATATATATATATATATATATATATATATATATATATATATATATATATATATATATATATATATATATATATATATATATATATATATATATATATATATATATATATATATATATATATATATATATATATATATATATATATATATATATATATATATATATGGGGGGCATCTCGTGCCAAATAGACCACTTTTAAACCCAACCCCTTTTGATATGGCTGGCTTTTTGGAATAGTCATAACTCTTTCAAAAATTGATCAAATAAGACATTTTTTTTTAATTCGTTTTTGAATGAATTTCTCAAAAAAAATATTTCAATTTACCTTCTATAAAATGTTTGAGTTTTTTATTAATTTTTTTTAATATTATTACAAAAATCGACCGAAAATGTGCCCTACGATGGAACTTCCAGCTTCAAATGTAGAATGAATGGAAATGTTTTTGGGGAAAAAAAATTAAAATGGTCTACTTTGAAAAATTCATAATTTTTTTCTAAAAAAAATAAAAAATTTTATAGAAGACGAATTGAACTATTTATTTTGTATTTTTTTTAATTCACTCAAAAACAAAAAAAAAGTATTATGGTTAGAGGCGCATCAGCAACTAGACTATTTAGTGACTGGACCTGCAGCTTAACGTGGGTTCCGAACCACGGTCATCAGCTTCCGACAAACCCATGCCAGCACCCTCCGCAGGCTATCAACCCTTGGTTATGTGCCTACCCATAAGTCGGTCAAGATGCCTACTGACTGCTATATATATATATATATATATATATATATATATATATATATATATATATATATATATATATATATATATATATATATATATATATATATATATATATATATATATGAGATAATAATTAAAACACTTGGTATTTGTTTCACAATATATTCAAGATATTCTCTAACATGTTTCGGCCTCGCGACCATTCTCAAAGAGAGTTATGTATAAACTTTTTTTTTTTTTTATACATAACTCTCTTTGAGAATGGTCGCGAGGCCGAAACATGTTAGAGAATATCTTGAATATATTGTGAAACAAATACCAA
This sequence comes from Cosmopolites sordidus, assembly GCA_031761425.1. Classification (NCBI taxonomy): domain Eukaryota; kingdom Metazoa; phylum Arthropoda; class Insecta; order Coleoptera; family Curculionidae; genus Cosmopolites; species Cosmopolites sordidus. The sequence continues at coordinate 156,899 of JARFXV010001235.1, read as the reverse complement.
GTGTTTTAATTATTATCATTGTTACTATGTTTCACCAAGAGCCAACCGCGCAATCAATCAAAACTATATATATATATATATATATATATATATATATATATATATATATATATATATATATATATATATATATATATATATATATATTGATATGCTTTAAATTATTTGCTAATGCTTAAATTGAAAATATCTAAATTAATAATAACATCCTTGTTATTTTATCTTCAAAACGAGGATGGTTTATCGGATTCGCGACAATAATTAATTAATTACCTGATCGGATATCCCATTTCTAATCCAGCTTCTATAAAAGCTACAACCAACGGACTCCTCCAAGGCGCTTCTTGAATTGTCAACAATCCCCCACTTCCATGGTATGGGGTCCTTGCTAAATATGGATTTCTGTTATCCTCTGATTTTATGAAGTACTTCAAAGCTTCATTGTAATTCCAACCAGGATTACCTGTGAAGAGTAATGCAATTTTTTATGCGAAAAGTTTTTTCATTTTTCACAAAAGAGTTTGGGGGTCTTGTGGAAAATCTTGAATTAACTACCAAAAATAGATTATTATCTTGAATTTGAAATCTTTGATGATAATTTCATAAGCATTAACTACTTGTCTGAAGTGAAAATTATTATCTTTTATAAATATAATATATATATATATATATATATATATATATATATATATATATATATATATATATATATATATATATATATATATATATAGGGCATTCCATGACAAATAGACACTACTTTTGAACCCGACTCCTTTTGATTTGGTTCCATCGTGGTCCAACTTTTCTTTCAATTTTTTTTTTTTTTAATTTTTTCACAATATGACTTTGTTTTTAGAATAAAATTTAAAAAAATAAAAAATAATATAAAAAAATAGCCGGTCGCGTTGGTGCGGCGGTAAGAGCGTCTGCTTTGCCGAATCCGCGCTGGAGCGGTAGCTGGTTCGATTCCAGCGCTCGGATGGTTATTTTTCTTTCTTCTGTCCGTTTATCTTTCCTAAATGTTTGTGATTGTTTCTAGGCAAGAGTGTAAAATCCGACTACGAATTACCCCTCAGTCACGCCAGTTAAAGTCTGGGTAAGGCCGGATGCCTTCTGAGAAGTGTTCTACGTTGGTCACTCGCCAGTCGGTAGGTTTCCTGATAGACTTATGGGTAGGCACATAACCAAGGGTTTATAGCCCGAGGGGGGTGCTGGCCTGGGTTTGTCGGAAGCTGATGACCGCGGTTCGGAACCCACGTTAAGCTGTAGGTCCAGTCGCTAAATAGCCTAGTTGCTGATGCGCCTCTAACCCAAACACTTTACTTTACTTTATAAAAAAATAGAAAAGTTGGGTCACGACGGGACTTGCGGCATCAAATGTGGAATAAATGAAAGTTTTTTTTGGCAAAAATTAAAAAAAAAAAATGGAGAACTGAAAAATTAATGATTTTTTCCAAAAATTTAACTGTTGAAAATGAATTAAAATATTTTGTTTGAAAAGTTCATTAAAAAGAATAATTAAAAACAACATCGGTCAATTTGTTGTCTATTTAACAAAAAACGCCAGTTTTTTGAAAAATTCATAATTTTTTTCCCGTTAAGTAAAAAAAAATTAAAGAAATTACAGATCACTATTTAGTGGGGTACTATAACATATAAAAATTTCAGCCAAATTATAAGGGATCGGGTTCAAAAGTGGTCGATTTACCATACATATATATATCCGCTCTCCAGCTTGAACCCAACCGATGACGCCTTAAGACAAGAAATCGGTCTTGATTTGAGAATTTCCGCTATTATAACACGAGAGACTTTTAAAGGACTTTCACAAGATAAATCCGTGGAGATACACCACAAAATCTTTGCTTCAGAAAGCGGAATGGAAAATTAGCGTTAACCAATCATGATAATTCTCAGGAGCTAGCACACCATTTCTCTGATCTGCTCAATTGCCCCGAACGCGACGCAAGATTCCCCAAGGAAAATTGTATCTATACCCACTCAGAATCACCACCGCCAACATAGGAAGAAATCCACAGGCACATTCTCAAACTAAAGAATGACAGGACATCCGCTGAAGATGGTAACATCGCGGAACTATTGAAAAACCTCGGATCAAATTCACTGCAGGAATTCACGCAAATTATCTTGAACATCTGGCAAGCAGAAAAATTACCATATGAATGGAAATATGCTGTTATCCACCTGCTGCAGACGAAGGGAGACATATCAGATGTGAACAACTACAGAGGAATCTCCTTACTATAAGTCACTTACAAAATCCTCTCAGCATACCTTCTCCAGAGAACCAGAGATAATTAAAAATAATACTGAAATACAAAGCTATCAGGAACGTCCCAATCATCTGCACGTTCGTGGACTTCAAGAAAGTATACGACTGCATCGACCGAAAATATCTGTTCAACATCCTAGAAGAACAAGGTCTCGACCCCAAAACACTATGATTGGTCAAGCAGACACTGATCGACATAACCTCTAAAGTTAAATTTATCTGAGAAATTTCCGAACCCTTCCTGATTAAAACCGGAGTACGCTAAGGAGATGGGTTATCCACACTCCTCTTCAACCTGGTCCTGGACAAGTCATAAGGGAATCGGAAAAAGAACTGAAAAATCAAAGACACTGGAAACCAATACTACTCGGACGACCGAAAAACAACATAGACATATCATGCCTAGCCGTCGGAGATGATCTAGCGATACTCGCAGACAATGAAAAAATGGCAACCAAACAGATCAAAGTCCTCAAGGAATGTGTAGAGAAAGTCGGCCTACAAATCTCCGTTCAAAAAACCGAATTCTTCTGTTCAAAAATTAGATGTCCGAAATTTAAACACCAAATACGACAAGATAAAAAGGGTCACACATTTCAAATACCTGGGCGAGATTCTTGAATCCACAGGAGGGGAGAAGATAGCACAGAAGACTCAATTACAAAAGATGAAGAGGGCCTATGGCAAGACACACAATATCTACAATAAGAAATACATATCCACACACGCAAAAATAAGACACTACAACACAGTAATCAAACCAGAGTACTATACGCAAGCGAGACACTTACACTCCACATAAAAAGCGGCATAGAAAACATACTAAAAGAAGAACGCAAAATTATGAGGAAAATTGTCGGCCCAAAACTGACAGAGGAAGGATACAGACTACATTCTAGAAAGACCACAGATTCTATCTGTGTCCAACGTAGAATCTTACAACAGAATTTTTACATACATACAAGGCGTCAAGTCAACAGTACAATACCAGTATCAGTACCGCACAAGTCAGAACTGATCTGGGAAAGGCCCAAATGGGCCCGAGAGATTGAGGATAGAAGAACGTACTGAAGCAAAATACATATGTGGAACGTCGCATCAGAGAGTGAAGTTTCAAGGAGATCGGGGACAAGGCGGACGGAGGGGAGAAAGAAAAATCGGGAGTAAGAATGAGAGTGGTGTGGAGGATCAGAAAGAACACTCGAAATTGAGTCAGAATGCTTTGCGTGATCCAACCGGGTCTATACGCGCCTAATATATATATATATATATATATATATATATATATATATATATATATATATATATATATATATATATATATATATATATATATATATATATATATATATATATATATATGTATATGTATATATATATATATATATATATATATATATATATATATATATATATATATATATATATATATATATATATATATATATATGCAGAAAATAACGAAATTATACATGCACCTACAAAAGAAGAAGTAGAAGTTTGTATAAAGCAGTTACAAAATAACAAAAGTGTTGGAGAAAACAGTATAACAGCTGAAATCCTGAAACACGGTGGTGATACTTTGGTGGCAAGCACATGGAAGTTAATGAACAGAACTTGGGAAGAAGAAAATATGCCAGAGAAATGGAATAAAGCGCTAATAATACCCCTGCACCAAAAAGGAGCTAAGGAGGAATGTAATAACTACCGAGGAATTGCACTGCAAGATGTGACCTACAAAGTGATGGCCAAGATGATTAAAGATCGACTAGAGAAATATCATAACGAAAAAGTTGGGGAATACCAAGAAGGGTTCAGGGCAGGAAGATCAACAACCGACCAAATATTCATCATGAAACAGATCCAACAGAATACTTATGAGCAAAATTTGAGCTTACACCTGATGTTCATAGATTATCGGCAAACATATGACTCCATTAGCAGGGAAAAGGTGTTCCAAGCAATGAGACAGCGGGGAGTCCCGGAAAAGTTGAGGAAGTTGATGGAGATGACTGTCAGGAGAACAGTAAATAAAGTTATAGTTGATGGAGCAATGTCTGAGGAGTTCATTGTAAAGAAAGGACTGAGACAAGGCTATGGATTCACTGTCAGGAGTGGATACACTGTCAACAGTTCTGTTCAATCTGGTGCAGGAACTGATTTTGAGGGAGATTTGGGCATCAATACCAAAGGGTTAATATATGGTAACAGACACCAATGCTTGGCTTATGCCGACGACATTGTATTGATGGCGAGATCCAAGGAAGAAGTAGTAAAGGTTTTCAAGATGTTGGAAAGAAAGGCGAGAGAATATGGCTTAACAATTAACGAGAACAAGACCAAATATATGGTAATGAAAGATAGCACCAGAGGACTCTCCTCTAATTTAGTCATTGATTCTGCAGTAAATAAGAAGTATAATTTACTCTAACGAGTAAAGGGGATGAAGAAAAGGAAATAGAGAAACGACTAGCGAAAGGAAGCAAAGCTGCAGCAATGTTGTCAAAAATTTTAAAGGCAAAGAATATAACAAGAGCAGCAAAAGTAAGAGTGTACCAATCAATACTAAGGACCACGGTTACCTATGCGTGCGAGACATGGACGATGACGAAGAAGGAATAAACTAAGTTGGAAGTCTGGGGACGAAAAATATTAAGAAAAATTTTTGGAGGAGTTAAAGTTCAGAATGAATTTAGAAGAAGAACAAACAAAGAAATAGAAGAAATAGAAGAAACCAAACATTGTTGAGGTGGTGAGAGCGCAGCGAGTTAGATGGCTGGGGCACATAGCGAGGATGTCCAGCGGGAGATGGGTTAAAGGAATTCTGATGAGAGGCGAAGGGGGAAGGAGAAGAAGAGGGCGACCGAGGAAGAAATGGCTGGATGAGGTGCTAAATGATTTGAGGAAAGTAGGAGTGAGAGATTGGAAGACTGATACTTTGGACAGAAAAAGTTGCAAAAGAAGAGTGAAAGAATTCGAAGCCAAGGGCCACTAGGCCTGCAGAGGATAAATATATATATATATATATATATAAATCCTCTAAATTATATTTATTTATCTTTTTAGTTAGCTAGTTATGTGACGTACATTCACCAAATATCCGCTATTTGGTGAATGTACGCATTAATGATTTAAATAACAAATCTGTAACTTTTTACTTTCTGATTACGCACCAAGTTGTTCCCAATGATCGTAATCGTTCTTGTGACCTCGCACATACAACATATAGTTCAGAACGCTGGAACCACCCAGAACTTTACCTCTAGGCCAATTGCACCTTCCATTTTTCATGTAATACAGAATCTTTATCAAACTGAAAAAAAAACTTATATTATGATATACCTAGACAAGCTCTGCCGGTACTTTCAATTTTATATGCCCAATCAAGTTTGGACAGCTGCAAATAAGCAGCAAGAGATGGGACATCAGATATTTCATTCTCATCCGGACCAGCTTCAAGAAGAAGAACCTTCCAATCTGGTATTTCTGACAGTCTAGATGCCACCTGAATAGGAAATTAACAGTTATTGTCTCTAAAATTTGAAACAGTCTAGTTTTTTTTATGTATGGAAGAAATCTAATTGCAACTGCATTCATTTTGTTTGATATTATAGAATATGTCACACATTGTGAGATCCAGTGCGTATGAGTGTGTTTGATAATTCAATAATCGGGATGGATGATGTGACGGACTTGTGTCCTTAAGCAAATTTATACTTACCACTGCACCTGCTGATCCTCCACCTACAACGACAAAGTCGTACTCCTTATACAACGTTTTCTGATTGATTATCGGTGATTCTGGGTCCAATTGATTATAATTTATGTACGTCAAACTGGCCAGAATCAACGGAATGATCCACAATGTCGATCCAATGATGCCTACACTCTTTAAAGCGGTGGTAGCTAAAAGATGAGCAATAGCCATCTTCAATGATTTTTCTTTTATTGCTAAGTTAATTCGAATTAAGCATTAGATAATTGTGTCGCTCTTCTTAATATTAAAGTTTTCCTTTGTATTATTGAATGTACTATTATCACAGATACTATACCTAAAAAGGAAATTAACAGTAACACCTTTGATACAGTGAATTATTTCAAATATTTGGGCATCACATTGAGCAACTGTAATGACATAAATGCATATATATCCACGTGGATGCTCTGTCAGTTCCTTCAGTCTACCACCAGAACGTCAGCCGGCATCTCCCGAGACCGGTTTGCGGCCGTATAGCCTTCACCATCGGACTCCAGCTGAACGTCGCTGAGCGACCAAAGAAACAGTGATAACCAAAAATCTTATATATAGAGGTGTTTTCCGAAGACAGGGGTAATCACAATACACATCGCGCCATCTTACGGCAGACTTGCATCTTACCTAAAATATATCTCTTATCAAAATGACTAGAATTGTCTTGTGCTAAATAATCTAAAAGTCTTCCTCGATCTTAATCGGGAGGGCGACTTTTCATTTTTAGCCAACGAAAGATCAGTTTATTCTTCTTTTGTAGGCGTAGATCCGAATGGAGCATTGTTTAATCTGCTGCGGATGTCATCCTTTTTTTTCTGAAATTAAAAGAAAATATTACATTTACAATTTATAAATATATTTAAGATATTCTTAAAGTTAAGATGTTGAATGAAAATGAAAAATTATAAATGTTACATTACATTATAAATACTGAAAGGGGCAGGTGTATGTTTGCAAATGATTCAGCCTTTCACTATAACGTCAACATGTATCTCTCGAGACCAGTTTCTGGCCTTATAACTTTCATCAATCGAACGTCTGGGAACGACTGAAGGAACAACGTAAGTCTGAGGTCGTTTGTTTCGAGTCTCTTAAAGAAGGCGAGGTGAATCGCGCCGCCCAGCGTTTATCCAATACCGAAATTTTCGCAGTATAGTCTGCAAGCCGTTGTGTCGTGTCTTCAAAAAAAAATGCAGCAACTTATTTATATAAATAGAATTTTTCACCCTTTTTCCCCATGATTGTTTCTCCAGTCGCTCTCAGATGCTCGACTCTTTCGCGATAGATAAAGGCTATAAGGCCGGAAGTCGGTCTCGGGAGATACTTGTTGTCGTTCTGGTGGCGGCTAATAAAACCAATAAAGCACAACAGATAATATGGATAGGAATGTCAAGGTACAACGTATTTAAGTGACAGTAGTTTCTATACTTTGGTCGAATAATGGACAAGGAACAAAGAATCAATAGTAAATTATGTCAATACTTCTATTCTGAAACACTAAACTCGAAGAGATTTATCATTAAATATCAAATCAATTGATTATAATTTTAATGGATATTGTAGACTGTGTGATGTTTCAGCGACTTAGATGGGCTGGATATGAGGTGAGAATGCCAGAAAGAGGAATACCAAGGAGAGACGAGTAGGGGGTAATAGAAAGTGAGGTAGACCAAAAACACAGTATCAGGTAAGAAGTGATGCAGATGAACTACTGCACATCAAAAACTGTCAAGGAACTACTGGAGATCGATCTGAATGGAGGCGAAGATTGCAGTAGGTCAAGGCTCACTCATGGCTGGACATCGATCTGAATGGAGGCGAAGATTGTAGTAGGTTAAGGCTCACTCATGCGCTCTACTATTCTGGTGAGAATAGTAGGCAGAAAAAGGAGAATTCACAACATATTGTAAATAATGATAAACCCTTTATTTTTATTAGAATATTCTCGAGTTCATCAAATCATTGTTATCGGCAGGTTCGACTTAAAGCTTCTGTTCAAATTCAGGTTATTGTTAGGTTTTTAACGTACAAAAATTATAAGGAAATACTTAAACACGCTGTGGCTTTGAAACTTTTTACTATTGATTTCTAATTAATATCAGGAAGTAAACTAATGTAACTGAACTAATGCGAAAAGAGGAAATTGATAAATGAATTATACAGTTATATTTGTAGTCGGTTAGCTAATGTTAGTTTTAAATCATTCTCTAATGATCTGTAAATACAGGGTGTATTTTTAGTTGCAGTCGTGTTCGAGAAAGTTTATGGTTTTTACACTGACGACTAATTTATAGTTGTGTCGTTCGTCAAGTTATAATTGATGTTTAGTGAACTTTATATAAAATTGTTTTATTTTTTTTTAAATGAACTGTCACAAAGTAACAGACAAATCAATCAATAATTATATAAAATCCATTTATTAACTTTATTTTTTTATTTTACTTTAACTCAAAGACCATATATGAAGCATTATGTTAATAATAGTTTTGATTGATTGCGCGGTTGGCTCTTGGTGAAACATAGTAACAATGATAATAATTAAAACACTTGGTATTTGTTTCACAATATATTCAAGATATTCTCTAACATGTTTCGGCCTCGCGACCATTCTCAAAGAGAGTTATGTATAAACTAAACTAAAGTTTCAAAGTGCTGTCTAATGGAAGTCGGTTTTTTCATCTGGTTAAATTTATTACACTAATCAATAATTGGAGTATTTCCGAAGTCTAGCTGGGTGTTTGTTAGGTTTTTGCCGTCGTATATGGCTTTTTTAATTTCGAAAATTTCCAGGTAATTTAACAGCCTGCTTTTATTGCAGCTATGTATTAATTTGGTATTATTAATGTTAAAAAAATGGTTCTGGTCTATACAATGTTCGGCAAAGCCCGTCTTTCTCTGATTGTGTAAAATTGAATATTTATGTTCTTTTAGCCTATTATTGAGCGATCGGCCCGTTTGGCCTATATAAATAGCGTCACACATATTACATTTAATTTCGTATACTCCAGATTTGTCACAAAATTTTGCTCTTTCTTTGTTATTGTTTAACATCGATGTAAGATTATTCTTATTAACAGAGATAATATTAATATTTTCGTTCTTTAACTGATTTGTGATTCTTGAACTTAATTTGTGAATATAGTTTATAGCATGCCAATTTTTAGAATCTTTTTCGGGTGTTGCGGCATAAAAATGTTTGGTGTTGTTTTCCTTAATCTTGTTTTTTATCATGTTATCTATGATGCTTGGCTGATATCCATTATTCCTTGCGATATTTTTGATAATATTAAGTTCTTTTTCATAGCTGTCTTTTTTAAGTGGAATCGTTAGAAGTCTGTGGGTCATACTATGAAAAGTGGACATTTTTACATTCCATGACTGATTTGAACTTGCGTGAATAATTGTATCGGTATACGTGGGTTTTCTAAATATTTCGAATTCTAATTTATTCGGTGTTCTTATTATTTTTAAATCTAAGAAATTTAATGAATTATCCGTCTCTGTTTCTATTGTGAACTGGATTTTTGAGTTTACACTGTTTAAATATTCAAGAAATTGACCCAATAGTCTTTCTGTACCGGTCCATATGCAAATAATATCATCGACATACCTGGCCCAAAAATGTATATGTCTTGTATAATTAGTGTCGCTAAATAAATTGTTTTCAAAATTAGCCATATAAATTTCTGCCAGGAGGGGGCTCAGGGGGCTTCCCATTGGTAATCCATTCGTTTGTTGGTAAAATTTTGAATTGAACAGAAAATAATTTTGTTCGGTACATACATTGATAGCTTCTATGAGAGCATTTTTGTGTACGATTTCAAGATTGCATTCATGAATTCTTTCAGTGAGGATATTTTTAAGATCTTGTACCGGAATGGAGGGAAAAAGACTTTTTATATCGAACGAAACTAACTTTACATTGGGAGGTATCTGTATGTTTTTTAATTTTGTTGTTAGTTCTATTGTATTTTTGATTGCTTTGGGCGAGTTGAAATCGATAAATAATGGTAGATCACTGTTGAGTTGTTTGCAAAGTTTATATGCAGGAGCATTTACATAAGAAACGACTGGTCTCATTGGAATGCCATCTTTATGCAGTTTAGGCATTCCGTATAAGACTGGAGATTTTGGGTTCATGGTATCTAGTTTGGACACCTCACGCCATTCACAGTGACTCGGTTAGGATATAAACATTTCGTATGAATCAATAGTGGATGTGCCTCACTCCAAATGCAACAATTTTGTTTATTAACCACCAATTTCAAAATGTGCTTCATCTGAAAAGATGATTTTTTGATTTTGATCTAACCGACAAATGCACGACGTTTTGGATGATCCAGTGGCTTTATTTTCTGTGTTATTTGAACCTTATATGCCTTCAGAGCTAAATCCTTTCATGATATGCCATGTTGTGGATTCACCGAGTCCAGATTGTTGTGAACGTTGACTAATGAAAATTTCTGGGTCTTCAGCAACACTTTCACATACCAAATCGATATGCTCTTGTGAACGACCACTACCACCTAACTATATATTACTCTTTGATCTGTCACTGAACCAGTTTCTTGATATTTTTGAACCATTCGATTGATAGTGCTTTCAGGTGGACGATTGTGCAAACCGTAAATATCACTTAATTCTCTAAACATCTTTTTCATTGCACGCTCATTTTCATAAAATAATTCAAAAATTTTAACTCGTTTTTTTATTGTGCACAATTCTAGTTTTATAAATGCTTTACATTACACTTCTGGTCCTTCAATTTTTTTGTGTTGTCATCAATTGTATCTTCTTTTTTTTTCATTGGCGATAATAGTTTCTCTTAAAAAGAGTCAGAAAGATAATGCTATGTTAAATCTTCGCTGTTTTGTGTATTTATTATTGTTGATAATAAATATTTTTGTTATTGATTGATTTATCTGTTACTTTGTAATAGTTATTTTTTTAAAAAAGAATAAAACAATTTTATTCTTTCTTATCTATCACTTTTATATAAAAGTGATAGATAACAAAGTATAAAGTTGTTTTATTCGTTTTTAAAAATATGTTTGTGAGAATTGTAGTTTTAACTATTAAAGCATAAAAAGTAAGACTAAACTATTGATTTTTGTTTCAGGTATGACCCAATTGATAAAAATGTTGATACGTTTGAATCAACAGATTGCGGTAAGTATTATTTCGACATGACATTAATTTGCATTAAACATTTTTTTGAATAAATCTTGAAAAATCAATGAATTGAAAAAATTTGAATAAATCTTAAAGTGTATTGAGTTGATGCAAAAGTTCGTTCTGTTTTTGGTGGTAGGTGGCACTGCATCGCAAATTCGTGTAAAGTTTCGATGTGAAAAGAAATTTCAACAAATATTTAGATAAAAAATATACTGTTGTATTATGTATTGTATATTTACGAATATATATTGTGATTTTATGAAAGTTATTTCCCTTACACCTCATAAAATGTGTGTATAATAAAACAGCACGCTGCTCTCGCCTGAACGCTTGAAATGGCGAAATTATGCTAAATCGATCAAACGGAATAACTGGTTATTATTAATAACAATCCTGAACGGAATTCACTGCCGGTCTGCAAAACAAATCAGGTAGTTGTGTAACGACTGCTTCCACTTTCATCGATATTTTGTTTTATTTTTCGACCTTTCCTTTTTCCGACAGCCTTGCTATTGAGAAAGGTACTCGGTCACGATCGAAGAGCGGTACTTTAGACCTGAATTAGTTTGTTCCATCGAGTTATAAAGCGCGCCACTCGATTTTGGTTCTTTTTATTCTTATATAAATATAAAGTCAAATATAAATATACAGTCAAGTTGCTATATCTATATGGTGATTCTCGCTTGACGAACTTTTACGCTTCACTATTGGGCTAATATTGTGGTATTATTGAGGATAAATGTCCAAATGTCCTGACCAAAAAGAAAGCATTCTTTCACTACGATAATGTACCTGCACAGACGTTGTTGCTGCAAAACTCCTGGGCCTGCGATTCGAAGTGTTGCCTCTCTTCTTCTTCGTATTCTTCTTTACAGAAGATAATAAAGAATGGAATGAGTGGAAAATAATAAAGTGGTACTGCATGCGCCGTATACACCGGATTTGACTTCAAGCGATTACTCCCTTTTCCCAAACTTGAAAAAATGTCTCTCTGGACGAATATTCTTCAAATCATGAAACAACTGGTTATTTTACAGAGTTGGACAAATCGTGTTACATGAGGTCCTTTTTTTTTAACTCTCAAAAATCTTGTTTTCTGTTTTTGTGAAACTTTTTGAACGACCTTCGTAGGGAAGAAATATCATTTTTTCAAATGAAAAAGTTTACTTTATTACTCGGTGAAGTAATTTAGGTTGATGCAAAATTTCGTCCCGTTTTTTGTGCTAGATAACATCGCATCGCAAAATCGAAATCTACCGAAGCGAACCGAACTTATTTGACAGACGATAGAATGTCAGCGAGTACTTGGAAAATAATTGTGTTGATTAGTTGAGTTTTTATAAATTTTGTTAAGCATTAAAAATGGCAGAAAAGAAAGAGCATTTTTAATATATTATTTTTTATATTTTCGAAAAAACAAGAAAGGCGCAGGCGAAAAATAACATATGTGATGTGTACGGTGAGGGTGCCGCTGATGATTCCACGTGCCGTACGAGATTCAGAAGTTTCGTGATAACACTTTTTAATTTTAGTGATGCACTACGTTCTAGACGACCGGTCCAGGCTGATGCCAAAGAAATATTTGCGCTAATTGAAAGTGATCGACATAAAACAACTCGAGAGATCAGATAAATGATTTTCCGCTTGCGATTTTTTATTGAAGCGCATCGAAATCGGTCAATTTTTAAAGCGGATGGTTACAAGGGTTGTGAAAAATTAATTGTGTATAATAATGTGAGGTGTAAGAGGGCATGTAAACGTGGAGATCCATCTTGGACTACCGCAAAAGTCAGTTAATACCCGAAGAAGGTTGTGCTATGCATTTGGACTTGGTCCATTGGGACTGGAAGGCAATCGTTTACTATAAGCTATTACCTGAAAATTAGACTATTAATTCGGAGAAATTCTTTACCTAACTATGCGAATTAAAGCGAAGAATTAACCAGAAGAGGCCTGAATCTTTGGCCACCCGACACAAACTTTTACAGCTTGACTAAGATGTTTTGGTTTAACCACCGTACTCTCCCGATCTTGCGCCCTCTGACTACCCTTTATTTAGATCGCTTCAAAACCGCTTAGAGGATGCAATCTTTACTTCCTTGAAAAACTGAAAAAGTTACCTGTATCAATTCTTTAACTGAACAGCTCACAACTTTTATGCGGGCAAGGTAATGCAATTTTTAGTAAATATAATTTTTCTATAAAAAATGGGACGATCTTTTGCATCAACCCAATAAAATTTTGTCGAATAAAAAAGTAGTAATTCAATAATATGTAATTGTTTGTGAACCAATTTATCGAAACCCCTTGTATAGTAAATATTAAGAATGTTGTTTTTTTATTGACTCGGTAAGCTGCTAGTAAATATTATAAATAACACGAGCGAAATATGACTCGTTTATACTTTTATTACGACCTGTAAAAGATGCAATTTTAAGGAAAGATAATCTGTCTATCTAACCGCGAGAAAGACGTTAGAGAATGTCCAGCAAATAATGTATTATCGAAAATTATCTTCATTTGTATGCCATTAGATTCGGATTTATTTGTTGCTTCCTATTCATAAAATATCGACTGTTTCGTGATGGTTGAAGGCAGACTTTCTTAATCCTTGATTTTATTTCCGAACTTTCTAACTACTTAGGGTTCTACAAGATATTTAATGTCACCTTTAATTTATTTATAGATGCTGACGATGAGAGTGGATGATGCAGAATGTGTAGTTTATTGTAAACATCATCATTTGGATTAAGCGAATGTGTTGTCTCTGTCTGATGATGATGTCATTGATTCAAAAGGTGAAGCTTTCTTCGCTGATGTAACTAAAAATTGTTTGATAATTATATACTTTCGGTTTTTTTACCGTGATTTTAAAAAACCGTAAACCGATTATCAAAATTATTTTTTCATTTGAAAAGTGATTTTTTCAAAACTAAGAAATAATTGTATTCAATAATCTACTGATTATTTTGTGCAATCTAGTCTCCGAACTTCCGATTGGAGTCGCTGTCAAAGTAACTGAGAGTTTTCGCGTCTCTAGTGTCAAAATTATTCAGTATCAAAATCAATAATCTAATCTAATAAGAATAAATTTAATGCAATCTATTTTGGATTCTCTAATAAAACTACTACTAAAAACAAGACAAAAAACAGCAAAAAATAAGACAAGCCTTATTTATTGTGTGGAAATGTGGAATGGCTACCGCGGTCACTAGACTTTTTAGCTTGAGACTACTTTTTATAGGACTATTTAAAATTTAAAGCTTGCATAGACAAACCGCGAACTCTTGAAGCTCTTTCCGAAACAACAACGCGTGAAATTGAAAGGATTCCTCCTGCCATGCTTGAAAGGAGTATGGACTAATTTGCTACCCGTCTACAAGAATGCCCCGACAAAAATGGACGCCACCACTAACTGATATGATTTTTAGCACCTGAGTGTGTTATATATATTTTAATGGCAATATATCACTAATGTGTTACAAGATCCGGACAATGTGCTTCAAACAATGTGTGTCAACAATGTGCTTCAAACGGCTGCTTCAATAGTACCAGAAGAAAAATGTCCCAAACAGACACACATCTCCAGTAAGACTATTGATTTAATGAAGAAACGGTCGGGAATGAGAAATGCCGGTAGTCCTTTTGGCAGGGTCGAGTACACTGAGCTCTGCAAAACTATAAGAAAACGTATCAGAGAGGACACGCGCCGATTCAACATGCAGCTAGTGCAAAAAACCCTGGAAGAGAACAAAGGAATTAACAAGGCTAAACAAAAGCTAAGAAATAAAAGAACGCAAATATATGCCTTAAGGCGTGAGAATGGCACAGTATGCAGAGCGCGTATGCAAATGTTAGAGGTTGTCAGAAAATTTTATTCCCAGTTATATGAAGATCAGAACCAATCAAAGACAACAATACCCACGGAAGAACAAATGCCAGATATCCTAGTGGAGGAAGTAACAAATGCTATAGAATCAATGAAAAACGGCAAGGCTCCAGGAAAAGATAGTGTAACTGTCGAAATGCTAAAAGCTGGTGGTCGGATGTTACATAAAACACTGGCAAAATTTTACTCAAAATGCCTCAAAGAACAAAAAGTACCTGACTTATGTAAAAATGCAGAAGTGATTCTTTTACATAAAAAGGAGGCACAGGAAGATTTAAAGAACTACCGTCCAATAAGCCTCCTATCAGTAATGTACCAAGTTTTCACTGAGATAATTTCTAAAAGAATATTAAAAAAACTGAATGACGCACAACCAAGAAAACAAGCAGGATTCAGAAGTGGATTCAGTACAATGGATCACATCCAGGTTGTACAGCAAGCCATAGAAAGGCACAAGGAATACACCATGCCACTGTGCTTGGCTTTTATCGACTACGAAAAAGCATTTGACTCCAACTCAAAGCATGCGATAATGGATGTACTGCTTAGCCAAGGGGTAGATAAAGCATATGTAAATCTAGTAGGATCGCTATATGATGGAGCTACAACCACAATTCACCTAGGTGATCTTGAAATGGGAATTAATGTAGAACGAGGTGTACGGCAGGGTGACGCAATATCGCCTATTCTTTTCTCGGCTGGCCTTGAAGAAGTATTCCGTAAACTGGATGGTGTAAAGATCAATGGTGTAAACTTAAACCATCTTAGATTTGCAGATGATATCGTCCTCCTTTCACAAGACCCAGAGGAGCTGTAAAGACACATACAAGAACTGCAAAGGGCTGGCGAACCATTTGGCTTGAAAATAAACCTGAAAACCAGTCAGGTTATGTTCAATAACTTCGCTCAGGATAGAAGAATTTCAGTTTTAGGAAGGGCTTTGGAGATTGTGGACATCTTTATATATCTTGGGCATTTCAATGGAGGGGAATACCGCTCGGGCGGTGGAACGGCGTGTTAAATGTGGCTGGCAGGCATTTGGCAGGCTCAAGATAGTGTTTAAGAGCAGACTCCCACTTTGCCTGAAAAGAAAAGTCTTCAATCAGTGCGTTCTACCCGTTATGACATACGGAAGTGAAACCTGGACACTCACATCGCAATCAATTCAAAAACGTCGGGTAGCACAGAGGGAAATGGAAAGATGTGTGCTTGGCATTACAAGAAGAGACAGAAAGTCCTGCGCATGGATCAGGGAACAAACGAAAGTCTGTGACATCATTGGAAGAGTAAAACAATTGAAATGGAGATGGTCAGGCCATATAGCGAGACGATGGGATGACAGATGGACCAAGGCAATCCTGGAGTGGATACCGCTTGATCGCAAACGTCCGCGAAGAAGACCGAAAGCACGATGACATCGTTAAGTATATTGGACCGGAGTGGCAGAGGAAAGCCCAGGACCGTGAAAGTTGGAAGCATGTTGAAGAGGCCTTCATCCTGCAGTGGATCGACACGGGCTGATGATGATGATATCACTAATGTATAAAAGCAATACATTTTGATATTCGTTTAAAAATAAGAGTGTGTCAATTTTTTCAATAACATCATAGGGGAAGAGTGACATGAAAGAGCCACTATGATTTACGCTGTGGTTTTCGAACGAATGATGTAGGAATTATAATTTTAAGTTAGCGACACTGGCCAGCTGTCATCCACAAACATTGGACAGTTCACCAAAAACAAACGGCGCCGGTGCAACATATTGAAGATTTTGTCGTTAGAAAGGAATTTTTTGAGTTCATTTTATTTGTTTTCTGACATCTACATTTACAAAACTAACAGCAGTATGTTTATACTATAATTTTTTGGATATATTAGGCCTCTTAATAACATATATATTTTGCAGACAAAGCTTAGATTTCGTATTTGAGGTTATGTTTCTGGGGGAAAGCGTTTTGAAAGAGCTGTGTTACGGTGTGATTAAAAAGCTGGCTCCTTCTTGACCGGCTTTTTCAAGTTCTAATTTTTGTTATGTTTAAAGACCTATATTTATTAAGTACATTAACAATTCAATTATTTTTTTAACCGCCAACCAAACGAAGGAGGTTCTCAATTCGACTGAATTTCGTTCAATTAAGCCTAGTCCCATATAATTTCATTTTATGAAAAAAATACCGTCTCTCAAATTAGGCACATAAGGACTGAAAACAGAGAGGTTGAAACGCAAACCAGCAAAGAAAGAATGTGAAGATTATTACTAGAAAAAAATCTATAAAATTGCTTACTAAGAAATCTAAAACAAATAATGATCAGATTCGGAAGCTAAAGGTTCCAGTTAAAGATAAAAATAAAAGAGGAAGAAAACAGGATAATAATTGTGTACTGTGCAATGAAATTTATAGTAACAGCGATTGAGAATGGTACCGGTGCAAAATTTGTAACAGTTGGGCACATGAATCCTGTGGCGTAAAAGGTAGATTGCATTATTTTTGCCAAAACTGCTTTAAGTTTTTTGAATTATTTATTTTTGTTTTTAATTTAGATTTTTCAAAAGGGAGATTGCATTATTTATGTCAAAATTGTTTTTAATTTTTTTGAATTATTTATTTTTCTTTTTAATTTAAATTTTTTTACAAATGTTTTAAAAAGACATTATAATATCAATTCTTCTATTGGAATCTTTGGTGTGAAACACTAAACTTAAAGAGATTTACCACTAAACACCAAATCACAATTAGGGAGGTATCTGAAGTGAATGGTTATAATAAGAACATTGTAGATAAATTAATTAGAAAACATAAGTTCAGAAAATTATTGAAAGAATCGTCGACTTTTCAAAAGGATCAGAACACAAAGAAATTCATGGTAATACCATTTGATGCCCAATTAACAAGACAAAATTTTGAAAAAAGTGGACATTAAGGTTGTGTACAAACCATATAATAAATTAAGAGAAATTCTGGATAATCCAAAGGATAAAGTAGAGCAACATGAAAAGTTGTCAAGACTGTGATCGAAGGTATATTGGGCAAACAAAAAGATCTATATTCACACGATATAAAGACCATATTGCCCACATTAGATATGGGAGAAATGAAAAATCTTGTGTTGCGCAACATGCAATCGAACACGACCACAGTATAGATATTAGTAATTTAAGACTAATTAAAAGTGTTAATAATAATAGGGCTTTGGATGCATATGAAAGCATTCAAATAGAAAACTGTAAAAAAATCATGAGTCGAGATAAAGGACCTATCCCGTTCAGTCAACTCTTTCAATTATTAATTTAAGGCTTAGTAAACTTCACGGTTCATGCTTTTTACACGTTTCGTTAGGTATGGTTTTTCATATAAATAGGACATAGTTTAGTTTTACAATTAGATTAAGTCATTTCCTGCTGATGCTAACATGGTTAGCGAAACGTGCGTCGAGCAGGTCAAAAAAAGTGATTTGATGTTTAGTGGTAAATCTGTTCAAGTTTAGAACATTACAATAGTTTCTAAAAATACCATAGCTAGTTAATTTACAATGATTGATCTCAAACAACTAATTTTGTGAGAGTTTCTTAGATTTAAATAAATACTTTATTCAGAGTTTGTATTTTATAAAACATTTTGTATACCTAATAATAAATATTTTTGTTAATTTGTTGTGTGTTCAGTCCTGTAATTAGAATTTGGCTTTTTCAAAACTTTGGTTGGCTATTTCAATGCCTATGTGTTATGAAATAGCCGAATTTCATTCTTTTCCAAGTCCAAGAATATTGTTGGTTTTGGAAAATATTTCATGACATTTCGTACATAAAGGAATAAACCACTACTTATGATACTAATTTTATTATTTTCTTATTCTCTTTTGTGTTTTTTATCTTTTTTTTTTAACTGGCTCTTTACTCCCACTCTTTAATGATATAGTATTTTTCTTCTTACTAAAAATCAGACCTTGTTTAAAATTATACCTATAAAATAGAATACAATAATAAAATAAACTAAAAATAAAAAATAATATGAAAAAATATTAAAAACCGATAAAATCAAAAAATCTTGAACGTTTTTGTTTAATGTTTATTTGCCAAAAAAATACTCTTTAATTTAGAAAGTTTAACAATTTAAGTAAGACTGACATTTAATATGGATAAAGCTTAGTTATTAAATTGTCAAATAATACACTACATCACTATAACAACCTGTTTGATCGTCGTCTATTATGCAGACTTTCTTTTTTCTCATTGATCACGTATCGTATTTTGAACAGACCTGTCTTGCCTTAACTGAAAATTAGTTGCATTGCAGGAATTCTTAACCCACATATACTAATTTCTTTTCGGTTATGTAACGTTGTAAGTTTACTACGTGACAAAAATCGGACACTACGATGTGCACACTTGTTATTTGCCAAGTAGTTTCTTACGTCAAGTAGGTAGTTTATGTAGTTTTCAGTAGAAAAATATAGAAATTTTATATTAGGTCATAACATTTACTACATAGATCTACTCTTCCACTGGAACCTTTGGTGTGAAACACTGAGATTTACTACTAAACACCAAATCACTAGGTTTAAAATATCTCGGCGCGCATTTCGCTAACCATGTTAGCATCATCAGGAGATTTAATCCCTGATTATCCTAACGGGTGGTAATTTTTTTGATTTGAATACACTATATACATAATATATAGTGATTTACCAGCTGTAGCTAGCCAATGTTGACTTTAAAGATCTTTCCAATTTATTATCTTGCGGCTTAGCCAATGTTGAGTTTAAAGATCTTCCCAATTTATTATCTTCATTTATTGTCGTTCTTTATCATATTGTATCTTGTGCAAGTTTTTCGGTCTTTCTCTACTTTAATTTCTTCTCTTTTATATATCTTCCTGTCTCAACATTTAATTTATTTATTTACTTTCTTTCCTGAGTTTCTCGTTTTTCAAACTTTTTTTAGATAGTTACGTAGAGGACATTCTAGTCATGTATCTGAAATATATTTCCATAAATTTTATCTCGAATCTATTCGTGTTTTTAAGAATGCTTAATATTTTCGTTGATATGGCTTGTATTTTTTTCTTTATTGTTTGCTTATAGTTCATAATACCTATCCATACGGCAATGTTGGCTCAGATATACAAAGGATACAATTCAATTTATAGGACATGACCAATTTTTATCTGTGACTCTGGCCTTTCCTTCATATGCTTCATATGCTTAGCTGATGATGGCTATAAGGCCAGAAACCGGTTTCGGGAGTTATTTGCTGATATTATGGTGGTGGCGTCTGAAGGAAATAGTAGCACGCTCACGCGGAGTATGGGTGAAGATTCTCTTATATATATTATAAAAAAGTTCTTTTCTAGTTGTGAACTGTGATAATGGTTTCAAAGTGGAAGCTGAAACGTCAAGATTTTACAAATCTAAAACGCGGTTCTACCCGAGAACCTAGTAATTCTAATATTACCGACCGCGGAAGCCTTTCTGAGTATATTCTCTCTTATTGGCGTATCCCAGCCTTTTCTCATTACGTGTCCATACCATCCTATTCTTTGTGCTTTAATTGCTCTCACTATGTTTTCCCTTTCAAACAAACTTTTCAAACAGAGTTCTGTACTCGTTGTTTCTCACTTTCTTTGATCCCATTATTGTTCTCGTTGTCCTGCGTTCGAAAATATTTAGTTTGTCTTCCTCTTTTGCTGTGAGTGTTATAGTTTCTGCCGCATATGTTACTATTGGTCTTATTATTGTTTTGTATGTTCCTAATTTATACCGTGTGCTCAATCTCTTGTCTTTCAGTAATATATATGAGTCATCTATGCAGGCGAAACATGGACACTAAATAAAAAAGAGCAACCAAATTGGAAGTATGTGAAAGAAAAATACTACAGGAGATATTTGAAGTAAAAAACATAGAGGTAGAGTGGAGCAGAAAAAATAATTAAGAATTAAGGTAGCTGTATAAAGATATAAACATAGTGGGTGTTACTAGACCCAAACGAATAAGATGGATAGGCCACCAGAAAAGAAGGCTCCAGGGAAGAATATCTAAAATGTCATTATGACATACAATAGAAACGAAAAAAAGAGGGAGACCAAAAGGTAGGTAGAAGACAGAGGTAGAGAATGACTTGAATGAGCTGAAAATCACTAGATGGTGAGAAAAGGCCAGGAAACGAAAGAAATAGATGGAAATAACCAATGAGCTTCTGTTTGGTTTGAAGAGCTAAAATTACTAAACGCCTGGAATAATATTTTTAATATTATTGATTATTATGGATCAAATTTGGACCAAATAAAAAAAATAAACACGGAATTGTTGTTATTATTATGTTATACAAATATTATTATATACAAAGATAGAGGAAAACAATCATCGATGAAACCAGCTAGTCATTGAACACTTCAGAAGCATCTTTTCCGTGACATAGATTTCCGTTTCGTTGACTTGAATGCATTTTGAAACAGTCCCTTTTTAAACCCCAGCAGTAATCTGCTATCATGTTTTGATTGATTGTGCGGTTGGCTCTTGGTGAAACATAGTAACAATGATAATAATTAAAACACTTGGTATTTGTTTCACAATATATTCAAGATATTCTCTAACATGTTTCGGCCTCGCGACCATTCTCAAAGAGAGTTATGTATAAACTAAACTAAAGTTTCAAAGTGCTGTCTAATGGAAGTCGGTTTTTTCATCTCGTTAAATTTATTACACTATCAATAATTGGAGTATTTCCGAAGTCTAGCTGGGTGTTTGTTAGGTTTTTGCCGTCGTATATGGCTTTTTTAATTTCGAAAATTTACAGGTAATTTAACAGCCTGCTTTTATTGCAGCTATGTATTAATTTGGTATTATTAATGTTAAAAAAATGGTTCTGGTCTATACAATGTTCGGCAAAGCCCGTCTTTCTCTGATTGTGTAAAGTTGAATATTTATGTTCTTTTAGCCTATCATTGAGCGATCGGCCCGTTTGGCCTATATAAATAGCGTCACACATATTACATTTAATTTCGTATACTCCAGATTTGTCACAAAATTTTGCTCTTTCTTTGTTATTGTTTAACATCGATGCAAGATTATTCTTATTAACAGAGATAATATTAATATTTTCGTTCTTTAACTGATTTGTGATTCTTGAACTTAATTTGTGAATATAGTTTATAGCATGCCAATTTTTAGAATCTTTTTCGGTTGTTGCGGCATAAAAATGTTTGGTGTTGTTTTTCTTAATCTTGTTTTTTATCATTTTATCTATGATGCTTGGCTGATATCCATTATTCCTTGCGATATTTTTGATAATATTAAGTTCTTTTTCATAGCTGTCTTTTTTAAGTGGAATCGTTAGAAGTCTGTGGGTCATACTATGAAAAGTGGACATTTTTACATTCCATGACTGATTTGAACTTGCGTGAATAATTGTATCGGTATACGTGGGTTTTCTAAATATCTCGAATTCTAATTTATTCGGTGTTCTTATTATTTTTAAATCTAAGAAATTTAATGAATTATCCGTCTTTGTTTCTATTGTGAATTGGATTTTTGAGTTTACACTGTTTATATATTCAAGAAATTGACCCAATAGTCTTTCTGTACCGGTCCATATGCAAATAATATCATCGACATACCTGGCCCAAAAATGTATGTGTCTTGTATAATTAGTGTCGCTAAATAAATTGTTTTCAAAATTAGCCATATAAATTTCTGCCAGGAGGGGGCTCAGGGGGCTTCCCATTGGTAATCCATTCGTTTGTTGGTAAAATTTTGAATTAAACAGAAAATAATTTTGTTCGGTACATACATTGATAGCTTCTATGAGAGCATTTTTATGTACGATTTCAAGATTGCATTCATGAATTCTTTCAGTGAGGATATTTTTAAGATCTTGTACCGGAATGGAGGGAAAAAGGCTTTTTATATCGAACGAAACTAACTTTGCCTTGGGAGGTATCTGTATGTTTTTTAATTTTGTTGTTAGTTTTATTGTATTTTTGATTGCTTTGGGCGAGTTGAAATCGATAAATAATGGTAGATCACTGTTGAGTTGTTTGCAAAGTTTATATGCAGGAGCATTTACATAAGAAACGACTGGTCTCATTGGAATGCCATCTTTATGCAGTTTAGGCATTCCGTATAAGACTGGAGATTTTGGGTTCATGGTATCTAGTTTGGATTGCGATATATTTAAGAAGGTTTCATTGTACGTTTTTGTAATTTTCTTTACAGCGGTATGATATTTTTTTGTTGGATCGGTCTTGAGTTCTCTACAGTTTTCTGTGTTGATGAGTGTGTTCATTTTTAGTAGGTATTCATCTTTTGTTAGAATAGTAACAGTATTACCTTTGTCAGCTTTGCAAAGAATTAAATTGTTTTGGTAAATTTTGTTACGTAATTTATTAATTATTCTGAGTTCGTTGGAATATTTATTTTTTCTCTCTCTTTGAGAATGGTCGCGAGGCCGAAACATGTTAGAGAATATCTTGAATATATTGTGAAACAAATACCAAGTGTTTTAATTATTATCATTGCTATCATGTGCCATAATTTTAATATGTGCGTGAAATATTTCACCTTGTTCCTCACTGGTGTTTTCTAAATTTTGAGGAAACGGAAAATAAGTGACTGTGCAAATAGTGGTCCTTAATGCCCATCTTACACCCAAGAGATCTGAAACTGCTACGTATTTTGTGTACCAGTTAGACATAGTTTTCATTATTGCGTTTGCCCAGAAAATTTCCGATAACTGCAATGAATGAAGTCCAGACTTTTCGCTCAGCCTCATTCATCGAATTTATGAAGGCTTAATGAGTTGTCTTATTTGTGGGCTCTCAAATTCCTACTTTAATTTGTTCCCTACGCAATTGAGGAATTTTTTCCCTATATATGCAAATCATGATCCGTTCTTATCAAAAGTCTTTACAAACTGCTTCTAGGCCCAGCTTGATCTACAGTGGGGGAAAGATGATTTTCTCTCGTCCAACTAAGGGATCGTTAATAACATTTTTTTCTCCAACGTTCATGTTTTCTCTCTTATACCACTGTTTTCTAACCCAGTGCTGTGTTTTGTCTATAATATTCTAGAGGCAGTTTACCAGTTTACAGTTGAAGGAGGAAAGTTTACCATTTTACTACAACAGTTACTCATTTTATTTCTATTCAAAAACACAAATACAACAATCTATAACACAGTACGTTTTTGGTTAATTTTATAACAACCCTCTCCTAATCACGCGAGGCTAACTAACCTCAACTCTACCTCAATCGTTGAAGGTCACTTCAATTACCGGAAAGGTAATGCTTATGTCATCTAGTGGATAGTGGCCCATCTCCTAGAAGTAAGTCAACGGTAGACTGACAATAGGGCAAATATACAGGAACCAATTCTTGTATAACCATTTTAGAATACACATACTTAAATGTATTGAATTGAGAAAAAAACTGATAAATAGGTGGATTTATCTAAAACACTAGAGCAGATAGAGAAAAATTGATTTTATATTTAGATTTAGCTCCCCAAATATAGCTAAAATTAATCATCAAATCTTATGCACCAAAAAAAAATGTCAGTCTTACTCTACCTGGTTCCTTCAGCCCCCATCAGAATTTGAACAGTATATCCCAATTGGCTTAATAACTTCACTCAATGATAGGACTGAAGCTTGGAATTATTTAACATCTTAGTCTTGGGAAAATTTAAATTTTAGTGCCGTCATCCTTATGTAACATCACGAGTGTTAATATGTCTTCAACAGTTTTACATTATCATTACATAATACTGGTAAGGTCGTTTGTATGTCTTACCGTTTACCTGTTCGTGCTACTTTCCTAAGAAATTTACGTTTCGGACAACGTTTAGTTTTAATATTCTAGGCAATCAACTATTATCTAATATTTAGCGGAAATATGTTAAGTGAAAAATTTGTCTAATTTGCTAAAATTATTTTTTGTTTTGTTTTATCCGTTTCACTTTTATTTGCTATGTTTTATTTTTGACGAGTTTCATCAACGAACTACGGTTTTGGCTGGATGTTTGTATTTGATTTTTCAACTGTAATTCAATAAAAATATCACGTTGATTGGTCACCTTTGGTTTTCGTTACATTTTACGTTTTTTTTCCATAATGTTTATAAGCTCTAGATGTACCGAAAAAAATATATTGTTATGATAAAAAAGTTACGTGACTTTTGTCAAATCTCGCGCGCTTTATACATCGAAAGAACCATTTGTTTTTTAAGTTGGTATGACTGTCCCTGATATAGGACTGAAGTTTTATATCATTTTATTTATTAACTTAGATATTATATCCTTTTGGTGATAGCGTAACATTAAAAATGTTAAAAAATGTTAGGGCAGTAGAGCTATGTCACAAAAATATATACCACTTTACAAGTGTTAAAAGGATTTTAGTAATGATGACAATGAAGAAAATATTATCAAGAATCTTGTACTGAGTCATCGCCGATTAAGTGGCAAAGACAAGAGATTAATATTTGTTTCAGAACAATTATTATTTTTTACAATGCGATAATGCATAGATAGGTGTCGAAAAAATACGATTATTTTATATTTTTTACCTTTTTGTTGCATCATTGAACATGGAGAAACCTTCTTTTTCGTAATTTCTTCGAGTGAGTTCCCTCCAGAACCATTTTTCCGTCCTTCCATTTTTTACCGGTACAATAATTTTACTGCATTCGTTTAGCGTGTTTTTGTCCATAATAAAACTTGGAGGTCTGCATTATACAACAGCCAAATCAAAAGGGTCACAAATATCACGCTGTTTAGCTGTTTTTTCTCACAACAATTTTATAAAATAGTGTCGGAAACCAGATTAAGAAAAGGGGTAGAACCATCACTATTAGAAAGTCAATCACCAGGAGCGGGAAATTTCGGGAAATTTCCTCGATATATAATTAAAACAGGAACCATATTTATCCAATGATCCGACATACTGTTTCATTAGTTTGGTAACAAAATTGGTATCTATCTAGTAACTAACCCTGTATTTATGATATTTTGTTTCCCCACTCTTAAGTTTTTTTTCCCTTCAGGCCAGTTTGTTTTAATCCAATGCTCGCTTTTAGCTCTGCTATCTCACAAACAGAGAAAACATGGAAATTTCATGTAGTCGTTTTGTTGACCCAATAAGAAGTTTACTATTTTTAAATCAACGCATATAAGTCATTTATGATCATGGTACTTGAGTTTTGCCAATATAGGAAATAGGGTTTCATACTTCTCCTTTAATTTAGTGGAATGAGCAATGGGAACCCCATCATACTTATTACCATTATGTAGCAAAACACATTTCAAACTCTGCTTGAGACTGTTCTTTTCTCGAGTACGATAACATGTAATTTTAGTACCTGGAAAAAGTAAATTCCTCTCTTTGAGTCTGGTTACCAACAGTTCTGATTTTTCGTTTGAATGGCCGAGGTCACTTAAAGCTTCTTGTGTAAAAAACAGGGGTTTTGAAGGCGTAGCTTCAAAATTATTATTTTCTTCATTAGTACAAGCTTACCTATATTCGGATGTACTACATTCGGTATTTGAAAGATCAGACAGGCCACGAAAAGTTCCAGAGCATGCCTTCTGAATAAGAAACGATCTTTTAGTGGATATCTGATCGGCATTGATTATTTTTTCGATTAATATTAATATAATTTTAATTGACTTCTTTTACCATTCGTCCATTGCATTAAGTGTTCACTACACATTTTGCAAACATTGTTTGGTATCCATGGTTTATCAACGTCTTTGTCGTTCTTTCTGGCATAACTTCATCAGCCTAGATTCGTTTTTTGGACAACAGTTAATGCAAAATCTTTGCTCGATATATTTATCCGTTTAAAAAAAATTGAACAATTAGAAAAGAAAATTCAAATAAATTCCACCAAATCACTTTTTGAAACTTCTCGACGCACGTTTCGCTAACCATGTGAGCATGATTAAATCATCTCCTGATGATGCTAACATAATTAACGAAACGTGCGTCGAGAAGTTTCAAGAAGTGATTTGGTGTTTAGTGGTAAATCTATTCGAGATTAGTGGTTCACACAGAAAGTTCCAATAGAAGAAGTGAATTAGAAAAGAAGTAATAATTTCTAACTTAACAAGCGAAATGATAGTGATTAGGACGTGTGCATCAACTAGATATATTGGCACCAAAAGCAAAAATAGCCATATGTTTTCATAAATAAAAAGTTTCATGTTAGCATATTATATCTTAAGTTTTCACGGATAGATTTAGTGTTAGGATTATTCTTCCAGGTATCAATCAAGCTTCGAATCGTCTACAAAAGGAGCAAAAACTTGAAAATGTCAAATCAGATGTTGGCACAACGTCGTCAGGAATGAAAAATTTCGTAAACGATCGGATTACCATCCGGAAGAATAATTCTTATATAATGTGTAATATATATTCAATATAACATATATATATATATATATATATATATATATATATATATATATATATATATATATATATATATATATATATATATATATATATATATATATATATATATATTTATATATATATATATATATATATATATATATATATATATATATATATATATATATATATATATATATATATATATATATATATATATATATATATATATATATACCAGGTGTCCCATTAAGGATGGATCGCGGTCGTATCTTGAAAACTATTTATCCCACAGCTTTGGGGAAAAAAATTGTACTAAAAATGATTATGAGAAATTCACCAAAAATATTTTTAAGCTTCTAAAACGACCGCAAGAGGGCGTGACCAGCTAAACATTTTTAAAAATCATTTTTGTTTTGTGTATTTTCAAGTGTTAACCGAGTAAGAAACATTCTCAGTTATAATTAGCAAACTGTCTCCTACAACTTTGTTTTATGACATTTTGTCGTAACTTCGCGAATAAAGAAGTGGGGGGGGGGGGGGGGAGTTACCTATTTAGAGAAAAAGTCGTCTAATGTCCGTTTGCCTAAACCGACTTTCCTCAATTTGGATTCATTTAAAAGACAATTGCTGGGACAATCAGATAATCTGGGAGATAAATTATTTAGTTTATAAATGAAACCGCGAGGTGGCGTTACATTCAACAATAGTTTTTTTGAAGTTTTGTTCAATTTTTTTAAATGGAATGGTACAGCTTTTATTACATGGCTAGAAAGGTAATTTAAAGCGGAATCATCCAGTAAAAACCCGACATCGATATCTCTGACATGTCAAGAGATATTTCGATTTTTCTGAAAAAATCAGTTATTATTTCACTACTACCTGCATTAAGTCAAAAAAAATATTAACCTAATGTTTGCCTTCCTTCGCACTTTACCCAGGCTCCAAATTCTTCGTGCCATATTAATTTGGAGCGTGTTTAAAGGCCAACTGGCCAACAACGAAGATAATTATAATAACAAACAACAGTCAAATAAAATTAACAGCACAACAGTCTAATAATTAACACAATCTGAACTTTAACGCCTTTCTAAATGTTCAAAATGCCTTCCATCCTTAGAAATACAAAGATTTATTTTTCGACGAGTACTAAAAACGGCAGCTTCAATTTTCGCTCTTGAAATGCTGGTTATTGAATTTTGAATTCTTTCAATCATGTTTTCTCGTGTGGTAGGACGAGTTTGAAAAACAAGGTCTGTTAGTCTTCCCCACAAGAAAAAATCGAGTACTGTCAAATCCGGTGACAGTCCTCGATTATTCATAGGATTTCATAGGCCTCGTTATTCGTAAAAGGCATTGTTAGATATTATTATAATAATTATTAATAATCAATAAATGCAATGTTGAAAATGTAATGCATTTCAAAACTGACAAGTTAATTTGACTGTTTTTGTTTGTTTCCATGGTTCCCTTCTTACACTCTTTGTGTAATGTACGTAAGGATTGCATGCGTTTATTTGGAAACCCGAAAATGCATAATTTCTTTCATCCATTCATTTAGTTTAAAAGAAATGACTGATTTCAATATTCTGTCAAGTAGTATTTAAGCATCACAAAAGAGAAAATGCAACAATTGGGGAAAGGCATTTTTTCCGCTTATGTAATTAAATTAGAAAATCAAGGTCAGGATTAGAACATTTATGATGATTGATACTGAATAGATAATTTTATTTTTTAAATAAAATTGTTGAGGTTGCGATTGCGACCTAAATATTAAGACCAATTTTTAACTTAATATTACGGTAAAAATTAAAACTAACCGTTTTTTTTTCAGAAAAATCGAAATATCTCTTGACATGTCAGAGATATCTATTTCGGGTTTTCACTGGACGATTCCTCTTTAAATTACCTCTCTTGCCATGTAGTAAAAGCTGTACCATTCTATTTGAAAAAACTGAACAAAACTTCAAAAAAACTATTGTTGAATGTAACGCCACCTCGCGGTTTCATTTATAAACTAAATAATTTATCTCCCAGATTATCTGATTGTCCCAGCAATTGCCTTTTAAATGAATCCAAATTGAGGAAAATCGGTTTAGGCAAACGGACATTATACGACTTTTTATCTAAATAGGTAAAACTCCCCCCACTTTTTTATTCGCGAAGTTACGACAAAATGTCATAAAACAAAGTTGTAGGAGACAGTTTGCTAATTATAACTGAGAATTTTTCTTACTCGGTTAACACTTGAAAATACACAAAAAAAATGATTTTTAAAAATGTTTAGCTCGTCACGCCCTCTTGCGGTCGTTTTAGACGCTTAAAAATATTTTTGGTGAATTTCTCATGATGATTTTTAGTACATTTTTTTTCCCCCAAAACTGTGGGATAAATAGTTTTCAAGATACGGCCGCGATCCATCCTTAATGCGACACCTGATATATATATATATATATATATATATATATATATATATATATATATATATATATATATATATATATATATATATATATATATATATATATATATATATATATATATATATATATATATATATATATATATATATATATATATATATATATATATATATATATATAGTTGCACCTTCGTCTATTTAAAATTTTGATAATAATTAATATTTTAAAAATGACAAAATTCTACTTACTTGGATTATCTCCAGTCGAAGAAAATTTCCATGACAATGAAACAGATACAAAATAAATAAAGATCTTCGGGATATAGGTAACTGATTTCTTTTTTGAAACACTTCACCTCTTCACACCTTTAAAAAAAAGAAAAACAACGAATAATTTAAAATATTTTGACTGTGAAAATTGTAGTTATGTTATAAAATGTAGGCTGGACTCACTGGGTATTAGGCCAAACCGATGTGCCGAAAGTAAAAGTGAAAGAACGACTGGAGATTTGGCTGTTCTTCGTCGGGTTCCTCGCCGACGACCCCCCGGTGTCCCCCAAGTGGGGACCGGCAATCGTGGGTACGCGCCGCTTCCGAAGAATCGTGTTCTATATACAGGAACTGGATGACTTTAGTCTTTAAGCAAAGTTGCGGTATCGCTTTTGATACTTGACCTTATTTCGGACACTTTTACTTATTCGCCGTTTTGCAATTCGAAGATTTTTGGCCAGTTGATGACCGTGAATGCCGATTCACTGTGCGCTGTAAGAAAATAATTATGAAATTGTTTGTCATAAAACTAGTGTAATAAAGTTCTATTGTTATTAAAAAAAAAACTTCAGTTTGGATTATTTATAGATAGTTCGTCTAACAAAAAATTATAATTTTTTAAAATTATTTCTGTTTTATATAATTTAATCAAAGCATATTTACTTTACTAAACAACGTTAATAAAATATTAGAGAAGGCATTTTATAAAAGATTGATAGAATTTTTAGAAAATTACTATCTAATTAGTGATAACCAAAATAGCTTCAGAAAAGTAAAATCAACAACTAGAGCAATTTTTCAGGCAATCACGTATATATGCAATTCATTAAATGCTAAAATAATCACGATGATAATGTGCATTGATTTGTCTAACGCTTTGAATAGTGTTAACCATGAAGTATTGTATACCAAATTGAGTAACTATGGCATAAGGGGCAATGCTTTAAAATTGATTAAATCGTATTTGAAAAATCGTACGCAACAGGTACTAATAAAGGATACTGATGGCAGGGCTTTGTCGCAGAGAAGGTACATGTTACCAAGGGTGTTTCTCAGGGTTTGGTTTCAGGTCCATTGTTGTTTGTATTATATATTAATGATGTCACTAATGTGTTGAGTGAACAAACAGTTATGTATGCAGATGATCTGAATCTTATATTTAGTGAAGGGAACATTGGAGATATACGGGCAAGTGTATGTAGGGCGTGCGAGGCTCTTGATCAGTATTTTTCTGCTCACAATCTCCTCTTGAATGTATCAAAAACACAGTGCATTCTTTTTGAAACTCGCAAAAGTAATGACCTCAATTTTATTTACAACAACACTGTATTTAAAACGACAGAATGTGCCTCAGTATTTGGATTAGTGATCGACCGGAGATTGGATTGGAGGGCCCATATTGAAAAACTTGCGTTGGATATATTAAGATATTCGTATGCCTTGAGAGTTATTTTCAGAAATGTGCAGATAGATGCAGGTATATCTTTCTTAAAAAAACTATTTTAACTTTCGTAAGCATGTATATTCATGATTCTTTTATGTTTGTATATATCAACAAACAACTTTTTGAATCATTCAAAATGAACACGACATAAGTCCGATATTTTGCTATCAAGATATAATTTTAGTTATATTCAAAAGATTGTTAACTTTATGATTATAAAAGTATACAACAGCTTTTCTCTAAATTTCCGATTAACGTCCAAAATTGCAGCAAATAAAAGCCTAAAGGAATACTTATTACCCATTAAATGATTTTTAGTGATACAGACAGATTTAATATTGCTAAATAAAACATTTATATATTTTATATTAGAATGATATTCATTATTAGTGGTACAATGTTATTGATTAATTGATTGTTTGAGTTTACTTTCTTTTTTGTTATTTTTTGTAAGAATTATTTATTATGTTTATTATATTAATTATTTTATGTTCACAATGTTCCGTGCCAACATAGTAGTTACAAATGTACGCTTCATTGCGACAAATAAATCTTTAACTAGCTATCTATCTATCTATTAATCAATTCTTCTATTGGAGCCTTTGATGTAAAACACTAAATTTGAAGGAATTTACCACTGAACACATCTCTCTTGAGATTGAATTGGGTTTTTGAATAAAAAATAATTATCGATTTTTTTAGTTTATTTTAAAACTTTATCATAAATAATATTAATAATCGATGCGAAAAAACTTTTTAAAAACTTGTTACAATTAATTATAAATGAATTAAAATGTACAAAATTTTAAATAAAATCACGTGACTACGAACGCGCCTTGACTGCTATGTTTGTGACGTCAGAATACCAGTGTTTTCACATCAACATCAAGTGTTAACGACTTTTATTTGTATGTTTGTCAAAGTTATTGTTGGTTAAGTATAAAATAAAATGTTATTGATTACTAATTTAGTTCAGTAATGTGTGACAACGGGTTCATAAACGCTAATTCTGATAATTTACCTGCTGTGGATATTTTTATAGTCACAGATTTTCTGAAAAATTACATTCGGTTCAATTCAGCTGATGTTCGAGGTGCTGAGGCATCGATGTAAGTTTTTTAAGTAAATGTAAATAAGAAACAAAATATTTCTATTAAATATAATTAAACTATTTGTAGGGTGTCACGAGAAAGTTACTGTGACAAGGCTATAGGTTTTGTTCAACTTAAATGCAAAAATGGTATTTGCACGGTAAAAAGATGTGTATGTTGAGAACATAAAGTTCGGGGTAAAGCTTATACAGTTACCTTGATTATTAATGAGAAATTAAGTACAGTCCAAGAAACCCACTGTTACGATTGTGCAGCTGCAGCAGGTAATTAATAACAGGTGGTTGTAACATGCATTAGCACTACTCATGTGGACACATCGGAGAAGTGAAGATCCAACACCCACTGAAGAAAAATGTTAAATATTGAGTAACCAAAAGATATTTTCTAGTTTTGTAATTTTGTGAGCAAAAATAAACAATATAAATCATAATTAGAAAAACAAAACACATACATACTGTTTAAATCACTAATTTTATTACAATATAATTTCAATAAAAAATACACTGTTAAATATACATAAAACTTCCCCCATCTAGGATAATATGGATAATATATTACAGTAGATTATAATATGTAAACTACATTAATAATCAATTCAGAATAAAACAATCACTACCCAAAATTATATACGTATTTGTTTGTCTATATTCATTGAAATTTACAATACTTTTAAAACCACACATATTCTTCAAATGATCACACTAAACTCTATTAACAATATTTTTTTAAAAATCCATCTATAGTACATTATTGCTTTAATTAAGGTTTTCACTATTTTCAAAACGATGGCGATTTTTCTCCTTACATGCTTTACAAACCACCACATTAAACTCTTGATTTGCAAATATATATTTGCATATATATTGCAAATATATTGCAATACATTGCAAATATAAATAAATCTGGCTGCTAACTGTAAAGCATGACCAGCCAGAGATTTCCTAAATTAGAGAAAGCACCTAAACCATTTTTGTTTGAGTGGAAAACTTATATTCAAAGTGTGGGACTCTCCTGTTAAAGTCTACCCACTGGAAAACCACTATCAGCCTACTATCATGTAGTAGTACAATAAACTAAAATCCTAAAAAACACTAAATATTAACTGTTTTGTTTTTATTTAGAATATAAATATACCATTTTGTTTACTTTTTGTTTGGAGAGTAGGTTAGCTTTTCTATTTTTCTTTTTTTTGCATACTCCTTCAGATGTTTGTTTTAATTCCATGGAAAACTGCTTTGCCAGTCCTTAATTTAACTAGTTGGTGTTAATCGAACTGATCATACAAATTTCTGTACTCTTCGACCATCTACAAATTACATTATCCTGTAAAACTTTCATAACTATAAGACTTTTCATATACGATTACCTTCCAAATCGGTAGTCGAATTTTGTTCTTGACTGTTCTTGTCTAATTCTTGAATATTATTATTCCTATCCTACAAAATTGACGATCCTGTAGGGCTTTTTTATTGTTACTACCCTCGGTTGTGTTGCTACATCTAGATTCTTTGCGGACACACAGGAATATTCTTTCTTATAAATTTGGCACGTTAATTTGTTATCCCTACATGAATTAAATAATATAAATAAAAGTTATAAAAACGATTGCAAAAAACAAAAGGAACCCTAATCTGATTTCATTCTGAACTTACCTTTGAGCATCCATATCTTATGTAAAGATATATGAGAATAACGTCGAAAACAGCACCGAAGGCCTAAATAACAATTAAAAGCAAGTATGTTTTCAAATCGATCGCAAACCAACAAAAGCAGTCAAAGATATAGGTTAAACCTATAGAGCGATGACTAAGATCAATAAATTGTTTTATTTAACTGAAACTCCGATTGTCTCGGAACGTCTCTTCAGAAAGAGGGCGAATTGCCCCGAGCCGAACCTATTGGCCTTCGGGGCAGTGTGTGCGGTCACATATTGCTCCGATTGTTTTCGGGCATTGTCGGCATGTCATTGGTACTAGGTTTAAAAATTTATTTTCAATTTAATATAACTTTTTAATTATAAGGAAAAACAATAAATAAAAATAGTTATAATGTTTGTGTTTAATAGTTTGTATATGATCTTTCCATTTATGACAAAAAAAATTTTGTTCAAAAGCCCAATTATCTCTTAATGATGGTTAGTGAAATGCGCGTCGAGTAGTTTAAAAAAAGTGATTTGGTGTTTAGTGGAAAATCTCTTCGAGTTCACGCCGAAGGTTCCAATGGAAGAATTGATCTATTTCATTTCATTTTCGGGAGATGTTTTTTAAAAAATTGGGGAGAATTTGAAAGGTTGAACAGTATACTGTAAGAATGGCCGGCGTTTGAAGTTTAATTGACTAATTAGTTTACACGCGTATTCATATTCTGGCGGCCGATTTACATATTGTGCGTGTGAAGGGAAGGTTTCTAACTTTAATCGTTTGTCGAAATTTAAACCTAGCGAAAATAATGTTTATTTAATTTTCAAAGTAAGTAAGCTAAAACTTGTGTTCGTTTTGTAAGAAAATACCGCTGCATTTTCAAAACTTCTGATCTTTTGACTTATTCTTAATCGAAATAAAAACCATTACAATCAACACATTTTTGCCAACGAGAAATTAGTTTATTTATATTGGTTGCGTAAAATTTCGATGTTCGGGGGGCGACGAAGTCGTTGAAGGCATTATTTGTGCATTTATTGTGCAGGAAACTGTCGAGATGCTTGAAAAAGTGGCAGTCGGTAGGCAAGAGGTCAGATAAGTATGGCGGATGTCGAAATTTTCGTAGATAAACTCATACACCTTTTGTCGCGTGATGATTGAGACTTGTGGCCGAGCGTTGTCATAGAGGAGTCATTGGTCCCTCCGTTTTGACCAATGCCGGGCATATACGCCCCAGTTTTTGGTGCATTTCGTAATCGTTTCGCATGCATTGAATCAGATCGGCCGCAGATCACCAAACAGTCACCATGCTGCTTTTTCGGCTTTGGAGCTTCGTCGTGGTCCAACCACTGAGTCGATCCAGTTTTCATCGCATGTCGAAATCATTTTTTTTACGAATCATCATTTTTATTACACAAAAGAAGGGCAGACGATCCTTTATCGAGCACCCATTTATCGAGCTTTTTTGACTTTCCAATCTCCTGCATATTGTTAGAAATCGCCAATACATGCGTTACGCCTAATTCAGAGGCAAGCTCCCGAACAGTTGTACGCTTATTGGCTTCGGCAGAACGCTCTCAGTTGGTCGTTGTCAACACCCGATCGCCGACCCCAAATTACTATTGCACAGTACGTTTCTTAGTGGTTTTTGAGCCAAACGCATTGTTGATATCCCTAGCTGTTTCGGCAGCTTTTCGGCCTAGTTTGAACTGGAACAAGAAAATTATACAAATTTGTTTTTTGTCCATGTGGTATTTAACGCTCATAAAAAAATGGTCAACATTATTTTAGAACAAAACTAATACCAAGTTAGATAGAGCGAAAAACGCGTTTTAAAGTGATATACAGGGTCTGTCCCTAAAGTAAGTTGAATGACCTTGCGCCGCCGAGGCAAGCCGCTGGCAAGGTGCGCCTAGTGACGGGAAACGTGGTGGGGGTTTAGGGAAACCAACGATACTCGCAGCAGTTTCCTGCAGGTTGTTCCACAGTGCGCATCGCTGCTAGTTCGAACTCTTGTTTTAGTGACACGTCTGAATTTCAAGATGCCGCGTTTCAGTGACTACCGTTACGCGATCAAATTTTGTGTTACGTTTAAGAAAACGGGCGCCGAGACCGTTGCCATGCCGAGGGAAGCTTATGGCGATAATACCATGCCCTAAAATATTGTTTACCGGTGGCACAAGATGTTCCTGGAGAGCTGAGAGCGAAGACCGCTCTGGACGCCCATCAACGTCACATTCTGACCAAATGTGAAGAAAGTAAGGGACATGTTGAACTCTGATCGACGACTGAGTGTTAGAATGTTGGCAGATGAGTGTAATATCCCTAAAAGTACTGTGCATCGCATTGTTACCGAAGAATTGGGCATCCGGAAGATTTGCGCAAAGGTGAAATTTTTTTGACAAAAGAGGCATTTTACACTCAGAGTTTGTACCAAGGACAAACAGTGAACAGTCATTTTTACTTGGAAGTCCTGAAAAGGCTTCAAAGCAGAGTGAAAAGCGTCAGGAACAACGTCAGGAAAAACGTCAGGACAACGTGCCGTTGCAGACCGCTGTCATTGTCACGGAGTAGTAAGCGAAACGCGGTGTGGCAACACTGATCCAACCGCCGTACAGCCGACTTGGCACCACCGGATTTCTTCTTGATCCTAAGGATCAAGAAGGAACTCAAGGATCACCATTTCGGGACTTTGGAAGCCGTCAAATAAACGACGACGAGGTGCTTGAAGGAGGTTCCCGTTGGCGCCTTCCAGGGTGCGTTTAGCGACTAGGAAAAAGGCTTGCGCCAGTGTTCTGAAAGCTACTTTGAATAATTTTAGTTGCTTGTACCTTTATTTGCAATAAATCTTCTTTCCTTTCCACTTATTCAACTTACTTTTGAGACAGACCTTGTATAAAGCTAAATGAATTTAACACAAATTTATTTGAAAATACAGCATTTACAATTAAAATAACAAAAACCGTAATAACTTTTTTAACAATCTATTAATTTAAAAGGTGGAACTTTCTTCCGAACGATCTTGTATATTTAATAATTTTCTTGTTGAAATAGATACATTTTTCAGGCAAAAAATGCCGGAAATTTAGTTTACAATATGTAAAATAAAATTATTACAAATTAGTATTCAGATTGAACAATCTGAAATCGCACCGTAGAGCGAAAAAGAAAGAAATTATCCTCCATATGTACAGCGATTAATAAACGGTGGTTACGCAACGATATTTTCACCAATTCAGTCATAACAAAAGCCTTCAAAATCCTTCCGCAGTTGTGAAATTACGTTACCTCACCCACTGCGCCAAGAATAATCAAAACATACGAGGTTACGTGCCTTTCGAGACGTTTTGCTTTAGCGACGTAGACTTCCCCTTACCAGTTACCGAACCAGGTTATAATTAGTTGAGAGGATTTTCATATTATCAAATATTTGGATAGAATAAAGTGTGCCTTCCGCGATAATGATAGTTATTAGTGCGATTTTAGCTAAGATGTGTGTTTAGTACGTGCTTTTTTTACACAATTTATAATTTTCCGCACAGAAGCACTGTTATTAACATTCAAATACATTTCCAATATAATTTTTTTAAATAAATAAGCAAAGATTAATATCTGAAAATTTCCACTATATTTAAAATTTTATGTATGACAATTGTTTCGACACATAGTGCCGTTTTCAAATACAAACTGTACTATTTTTTTTTTCCTTTATTTGGGTTTTTCGCCACTATCTAAAACTCAAAAAATATCAAAAATACCTGTTCTTATGTAAAGAAAGAATCACTGGGTAAAAACAAAAAAACCAAACGGAGACAAATTTCTCAGTGATTTTTTTTGTAATAAATTTGCTTAACGAACAAAATTTTAAAGATATAAAAATGTTTCAAAAATTTTACAAACTTTTAACGTTAACGTTTCGGAGGGTCCTCTCCACCCGTTTTCAAAACTAAACTAAAAAATAAATTATATTATATAATTATATATATATTTTATATAATTATATAATTATATATATAATTATTTTATTATTATATAAATTAATTATTATTAATTTATATAATTATATATATAATTTATAATATATAAAGTAACGAGTGAAAGTAAATATATTTTTTTGTGTATGTCAACGATACTTACATTGACAACAATAGATTTTCATGACAGTGACATACCAATATATATATATATATATATATATATATATATATATATATATATATATATATATATATATATATATATATATACACACAATTAAAAGAGTAGGAAATAAATACAACATAAGAACGACATTTAAAACCAAAAATACTCTTAGCATAACATTACCTATATATATTTTTTGGTAATATGTCACTGTCATGAAAATCTATTGTTGTCAATGTAAGTATCGTTCACATACACAAAAAAATATATTTACTTTCACTCGTTACTTTATATAATACAAATTAATATAATTTATTTTTTAGTTTAGTTTTGAAAACGGGGGGAGAGGACCCTCCGAAACGTTAACGTTAAAAGTTTGTCAAATTTGTTATAACATTTTTATATCTTTAAAATTTTGTTCGTTAGGCAAATTTATTACAAAAAAGAATCACTGAGAAATTTGTCTCCGTTTGGTCAGTATAAGGACTCTACACTGCATACAAATATAGCCGAGTACTCGAATACGAGTGTATTCGTTTA
This sequence comes from Cosmopolites sordidus, assembly GCA_031761425.1. NCBI lineage: Eukaryota > Metazoa > Arthropoda > Insecta > Coleoptera > Curculionidae > Cosmopolites > Cosmopolites sordidus. The sequence continues at coordinate 117,830 of JARFXV010001235.1, read as the reverse complement.
ATATTCAAGATTAGCGAACGTCTGTGGCTGAAGAGATTTGTTCTGCATGAGAGATGAGAGAATTGGTTTGGAGCGGGATGAATCGGTTTCTAGGCTTCGGTCCTTGTTACTGATGAACTAGTTGTCTCCATTGGATTCTGGTGGAGGCAGTTGCCCCCCACTGATGACTAGTATTAACGCTCTTTAATAATAATATACAATTTACTAGACGATGGTCGTTCGCCTGGCCAAATACCCCAGCCAACATAGAGGCATTTTTCCTAAGAGAACCCCCATCTGCAAATGCCAAGCAGTCCACTTTAGTCTTGAAGGACTGTGTCCGGTAGAAGTATTTTTTTCATCATTTTGTTTTATTTCAGAAAAGATATACGCATCAAAGGTAGAGTGCAATTAGACCAAGAAATAACTTTCGTTTTCGATAACCTCCAAACATACATCTTTACTTCGCGGACTCATTATTTTCTAACGTATTGACGTAATTCTCTTCCAACGATAAATTCATTTTGAGTCCGCTAGCTAATTAAATGTGGCGTAACGCCATTATGTAACGGCATCGGCTAAGAAATATTTGGTTAACGTGCCATCGAAAGCGTAGTTCTCGATTGGTAAAAGTAGAAATTGATCCACGCATATTTCTGCACGTTCTAGTTGATATTTAACTCCACTCGATTAAAATACAATGGTGCTACAAAAGGAACTGTCGAGAACACAGTTGTTGCCTTAGGAGAGTCGAAATACATTTGGCTTTCGGTTGAACGAAATTAAATTAGGTTTATAGATTTAAAAAAAAAATAAGCGAAAGAATATTTTATTTTTCACAATTGGCAGTAATTCACAGAGGGATTTTTTAAAATTATATTCTAATATACAGGGTGCAAGGGCAAGTACTTTCATAAATTTAACCAACGATTTCTTACTTTCAAGAAAAAGTTCCAAGAGTCAAAAACCTAAAGGTTCCCGAGAAAGAAATTGTAAAGTTATTAAATTATCAATAGAAAAGCTATGATAAAAATTCTCATTTTAAACAAAATCTTATTTGGCAATTATTAATTGGTTATTACTTAACGAATAAACTACAAATAATTTAATGAACATTGTTATAATATTGTTAATTAATTAAACAATAAACCAGAACAAATATTCTGGACTCAAGACAATTTGCCGGCCGCGGTGGTCTGGTGAGTTAGTCGCCTGCCTGGCAATCCCTCGCTGGTTCGATTCCAGCGCTCGGATGGGTGTTTTCGTTTAATTCTTCTGTCCGTCTTACTTCCTACCTTACACACACACATTTATACACTTACATATACACACACACACGCCCACACATATCCACACCTAAATGTCTGTGATTGTTACTAGAACAGAGTGTAAAATCCGACAACGAATTACCTCTCAGTTACGCTAGTAAAAGGTTGGGTAAAGCCGGATGCCTTCTGAGAAGTGTTCTACGTTGGTCACTGGCCAGTCGGTAGGCTTCCTGATAGACTTATGGGTAGGCACATAACCAAGGGTTGATAGCCTGAGGGGGGGTGCTGGCCTGGGTTTGTCGTTAGCTGATGCCCGTGGTTCGGAACCCACGTTAAGCTGTTTAGGTCCAGTCGCTAAGCAGCCTTAGACTCTGATGCGCCTCTAACCGTAAATCCTTTCCTCTCCTTTTCAAGACAATTTTAGAGTATATGTAAGGAAAATCAAATTTGTCTTCAACGAAGTAAAAATGTTTCTTTAAAAATTCAATATTGAATCATTTTTTATTTTATTTTAGTGAACGTATATTTTACACTTATATTTTCAGTTAAAAATTTGTTAATTTCCAATATGAGCGATATGTTTTTCAAGTAAGATCTATAATTCTTATATTTCAATATTAAATGTTTTAATTAGACGATAGCAAAATATGAGTACGACAGGTGAGGCAAGAGTTCCCAGCTAAATGCAGAAACGGTGTCTCCGACCGCTTTTGCTGTGCGTGATGGGGCGTTGTGTTACAAAATCACTTTTCCGTGTCTTGTAGCCCATTCTGGTCGCTTTTCGATCAATGAATGGTTCAAATTCATCATTTGTTGACGATAGCGAATGCTATTAACTGTCTTACATGTTTTCATGGTACACCCTTCTGCTCCCATCAAATGCTCAGCATTGTTTTCTTTCCAAAGCGATGTTAATGGTTGTCCTGGGCCTTCTGCATTTTGGGTTCTCGAAATATATCTGTTATGGATGCAAAAAGTCAGTCTTTCCTGCCAAGAAAAGAAAACTTCGCACACCTGTCTTCTGGATCTTTCCAATGGCTTGCAGACGATCACAAATGGTTCGGCGACCAACATTTAACCTCTCTACCATTTGTTGTTGAGTTTGCATATCATCTTCTTCCAACAATGCTTTCAACAATTCGGCATTAGCAATTTTTTTTGGTTTTCCTGAGCGTCCTCTGTCTTTCAAGTAGAAATTACCATTTCTGAATCGTCTAAATCAACGCTCGCAAGCGTCTTGTGTTGGGACATTGTCACCTTAAGTTTCCACAGGTATACGACGGCTTTCACTCGCGTTTTTCTTGCGATTGAACGAGAAAAGCAGTATGTACCGCAAATGTTTGTTTACTTTACTCGAAACTCGACATGTCTACCATAGGAAAAAAAATTACGCTAACTCGAAATCGTTTAAACATTAAGGACAAATGCCAAGAGATTAGACTATGAACTGACCCTTGTTTGCAACGCCATCTTTAAAAAAAAAAAAGAATTATTTACCATCACACCTGGTATTACTACACCACAAATCATTGGACACTAACATACAATTCAACTTTATAAAAACGCTATAAGCCTTGTTTCTATACTATCGTTTCTCTTTCTCACGATTTGTCTTTTTTGTCATAATTACTAGCAAACAACGCTTTAACTTGTACACTAAATAATCCTTTTGTTTGTTTTTTAATCGCGATTTTACGTGGTTAACATTATTATTGTTGAAGCGTCCCCTGTATCGAGTATTATTAACGCTCGACCGAGCGCACTTTCTCTCAGACATGATCGAATCACGATAAACCGTCTTTTTCCTATTGACTTTGGTTCTTGACCGTTCCGCTGTAATATAAGGTTAATCCGATCGAACTTAGAGGAAGTAATTGATGTGAATGCATTCTACAATCCATAAATGATTCCAGATGGTAATTAGGTGAATTTTTTTCAAATTTGTGAACTGCGATTGTTTCGAACGAAAGAATTCGAGGAAAAAAATTAGAAAGTGCTTTAGAGGATTGTAGTTTATTCTGTTATGGTAACACGAATCACAATTCATTATTTATAACTAGTAATATATATAACAATAACATATATTTACAATGGAGAAAATTTCATGAGATAATTTATTATTAATTGTGAATTTTAGGAAATGCTTTTTCATATAGATTAAAGTGTCTCTATTTCTTATAACATGTTTGTACAGGGTTGGAAATAGTTTCATTATTCATATTTCTGGACATATTTTTGTAGGTATTTTTACTTCTTTATATTAAATTCTTCTCTTTTTCAGAAAAATTCTCTGCTAAATACCAAATCACTTGCTTGCAATATGTATGTGGACGTTTCTCTAACCACATTAGCATCATTAGGATTTCATCCCCTAATAATATATTTGATATTATCATCAGCCCGTATCGATCTACTGCAGGATGAAGGCCTCTAACTTTCACGGTCCTGAACTTTCCTCTGCCACTCGGGTCTAATATACTTAACCATGTCATTAGTCCATTGTACTTTAAGTCTTTGTGGAAGTTTGCGATCAAGCGTTATCCACTCCAGGATTGCCTTGGTCCATCTATCGTCCCATCGCCTCGCTATATGGCTTGCCCAGTTAGATTAAAAGCCCTTCTGAAAGGACTGTCATCATTCGGGTATCATTATTTAGGCTTAACGTCCACATCTTCTCAAAAAGAAAGTGGTATTCACCACGATAATGAGTTTACAGACACATTTGATTACTTCGTTTTCTCAAAATTAAAGAAATGCCTCACTGAAGCTTCGTTTTCAAATGACGATGTCCAAGCTGAAATAACGGTTTATTTTTTTGACTTTCACAAGTTATATTGAACTGAGGGGTATTGAAAGGTCTGTGGTGTAAAAGTATTAAATGTAAAGCTTATTTTCTCAAAAATGTTGTTTTTTTCTATGCCAGGGTGAGAAGTTTTTGAACGGCCCTCCTATGCTTTAAATAATTTTGTAAAAAATTATTTATTAAAAGTGTTTGTGTTTGTTTCTAATACTTTTGGTTTAATTGCCCCCGCGCTGGGATCGGTTGAGCCATTTGCCGTGGTTGTACAATTATATATATATATATATATATATATATATATATATATATATATATATATATATATATATATATATATATATATATATATAAATAATAATCATTTCTTGACTAATTTACCTATCGGAAATGATAAAGCGAATAACAAACTATTATATTATTTATAGAAAAGTTTTTTTTTATTCAAATAAAAAAATATATTAAAGTATTTTTGGTTAAATTCGCCCCTCAGTATATTTTTATTGACAAACATGAAACTCGTAAACAAACACCATTTTAGCAGAATTTATTGTTTCTTTGAATTTCGTGGCACACATCATTTGAAGATGTCATTTAACTTTATATTTATTTATTATGTCCCGTTACAATGATTTTTTTGTCGAAATATGCGATGCCAATGGGGTCAGACCACTGAAGCAGACGACTAAGTATACACCATTTGCAAAAGGGAAAATTTGCCTCACACTACAGTTCAGTGCTGTAGATCATTTTAAGAATGAAAAAAGAATATTAAACAAGATCCTAAAATGTCTTTGGTGAAACAAATTGAAAAGTACCTCCACAAGGCGGTCACCTCCCAAATTGTTCAAAAGGTCTTAAAACTGCACAATCTTCATAGCAGTATCTCGAAAAAAGCTCTGGATTAGTAAAGCAAACAAAGTTAAATGCCTGATATTTGCTAAGGAGTACAGAAATAGAAAGTTTTCGTTTTCGAACAATGAAATGTTCGCAGATGAAAGTAGATTTAATCTTTTCGGGTCAGATGGGCAACGTTGGTTGTGGAGAAAATCCAACGAATCTTTAAAAGTGAAAAATTTACGAGCAACTGTTAAACACGGTGGTGGCTCGGTTATGGTCTCGCGATGTGTGAGTGCTGAGGGTCCTGGGAATTTACATTTTATTGACTGAATAATGAATTAACATATATATTCAGACATTCTATAACAATAATGTTATAGATCGTCTGTCTACGATAATGATCCGAATTAATTTGTACGACTATAGTTTCGTAAAACGATTTTACATTCTCAAACACTACTCTAAAATTATTGATTGATTTGTCCGTTACTTTGTGATAGTTCATTTTTTAAAAAGGAATAAAACAATTTTTTACTTTGTTATTTCTCACTTTTATAACTAAACACTTTAAAACTAAACAGTTGTAATATCTTAGTTTTAAAGTAGTGTTTGAGAATGTAAAATCGTTTTACCAAACTATAGTCACACAAATTTAAAAATAAAAGTGATAGATAACAAAGTATAAAAATTGTTTTATTCGATTTTATCCAAGGATTATTATGAAAAAGTATGCGTTCAATGCTGGGTCGTTTAAATACTGTTATAGAAAACAAAGATTTACTTACCAAGTACTAAATGCAGTTTTGAATATTTTTACTTTTTGAAATTCATTGAAATTTTACACCATACGAGATTTATTTTTGCACGACAATTTTATAAAATGGATGGAATAATTCTTTTCATTATCATTGAAGCCAGCTTCGTTTCTTTTTATTATTGCTGATTGTATAAATATTTACGTGTAAAATGTTTATTTATTAAACGTATTTCAAATATACTTAACAAATTATTTAATAATAAGCAGGTGTACAAGTTTCACTTTTATTAACTCTAGCTGGAATGATTAAAACTCAACGAGATTTACCACCAAAGACCAAATCCAGATGTTGGCATCATCAAGAAATGATTTCTGTTGGTTTTTTGTTTAGAAGTAAATCTCTTTGAGATTTTTATGTCACACTGTAGATTCCAATAGAACAATTGGCCTAGAATGATCATGTTTAAAGCAAAGTAAAATGTACTCGGTTTAAAAAGAAAACAGTTCTTCTACAACGTTTTACTCATAATTTCAACAAATAATAAATATTAAGCATAAACAAAATATTTACATGGATTATTTACATTCATATAACTATTTGAGCTTTATTAGTGCATGATTCGAATTCCCCAGTCTTCTTTAATCATATCACTAGCTTTTTCACCGATCATTATCACCGGAGCGTTAGTGTTACCACTGATAATTTTCGGCATTATCGATGCATCCACTACTCTTAATTTCCCCACGCCGTAAACTCGTAACCGTGGATCGACCACTGAATCTGGGTCAGTTTCTGGTCCCATCTTACACGTGGATGTTGGATGGTAGATGGTGAAGGTGAAATGCCTTATACTACACTCCCAGTACTCGTCGGTGTCGAATTCGAACTGTCTGCATCCGGGGAACGGTATTTTGTGGGGTCTTGATCCAAATCGTTGGAAAGCTTTGGTGGCGGATACGTTCAAGGCTATTCGAATGCCTTCAGTGAGTACCTGGATGTCTTCTTTATGGGTGAAGTAATTCGGTATGATGTCCGGGTAAATTTTTGGGTCTTTGGACCTTAACCTAACCCAACCACTGCTTCTGGGGCGTAGTAGTAGCGGGAGAATGGTCCAGGTTTCTGCGTTCTTCAACGGTTTGTATACTGTGTTGTAAACGCTATCTCTGAGGCCAGTAATTTTTCGAACCTGCGAAGCAAGATGAAAATTGATATAATATTTAACTGCTAGTAAGACATTCATTATTTTAAGTTGGTATGGTTGTTCTTGCCATCTGGCAAAAGTTTCATATCATTTCGCCCATTAAGTTTAAGTAAGAACGTAATTAACATATATATATATATATATATATATATATATATATATATATATATATATATATATATATATATATATATATATATATATATGCTCAAAATTAGATGTCCAAAATTTTAACACCCAAATACAACAAAATAAATAGGGTCACTCACTTCAAATACCTGGGCGAGATTCTCGAACCCACAGGAGGAGAGAAGATAGCACAGAAGACTCGATTACAGAAGATGAAGAGGGCATACGGCAAGACACATAATATCTACAATAAGCAAAAATAAGACACTACAACACAGTAATCAAACCAGAAGTCCTATACGCAAGCGAGACACTTACACTTCATACAAAAAGCGGTATAGAAAACATACTAAAAGAAGAACGCAAAATTATGAGGAAAATTCTCAGTCCAAAACTGACAGAGGAAGGATACAGACTACATTCTCGAAATACCACAGAGAGAACCAACGTAGCGGTGGACATAAGAAGAAGAAGGTTGAAATTCTATGGACATATCAGTAGACTCCCACCGACAAGACTCACCAACAGAATTCTTACATACATACAAGGAGTCAAGTCAACAGTACCATGGATCACACAAGTCAGAGCTGATCTGGGAAAGGCACAAATGGTTCCGACAGAGATTGAGGATAGAAGAACGTTCAGAAACAAAATACATATGTGGAATATGGCATCAGAGAGCGAAAATTCGAGGAGATCGGGAACAAAGTGGACGGAGGAGAGAAAGAGAATCCACGGAGAAAGGATGAGAGAGGTATGGTGGATCAGAAAGAACACTCGAATATAAGTCAGAATGCTTTGCGTGATCCAACCGGGTCTATACGCACCTAATAATATATATACAAACGTACATATACATACATATACATACATATAAATTCATATATATACATATACATATACATAATACGCAGACGATGTGGCTGTAGTTATCGTGGCAAAGCATCTCGAAGAGATTAAGTTCGCGTTTGACATCAGGTTCAAGAGGATCAACCACTGGATGAACGCGGTGAATCTGCAATTGGCACACCACAAGACCGAGGCAGTGCTAATCACTAGCAGAAAGAAGGTGGAAACTATCGCGCTGGAAGTCGGAGAACATGAAATCACATCACAGCCGTTCATTCGGTACTTGGGAGTGATGCTGGATGCCCGGCTAAATTTCAAGCAGCAAGTAGAGCATGTAAGTAGCAAGGCGTCGGTGGTGAGGGCAAGCCTATCACGGCTAATGCCGAATGTTGGAGGTCCGAAACAGAGCAGGAGGATGCTACTGTCATCAGTGGTCACTTCGGTGTTGACCTATGAAATTTCCATCTGAGCTAATGCCCTCGAAGTGCACGTTACAAAAAGAAAGATCGCATCAATATATCGACTGAGTGCATTGAGAGTGACTAGTGCCTTTCGCACTGTATCTGAAGACGCGATGTGCGTTATTTCCGGAATGCTACCTATTCGAATGCTCGCCGAAGAATGGCAAGCCTTGTATCGACGACGAAAAACATCTACATCGGGTTCTGATGAACTCAGAACGGAGGAACGGCAGAATAGTATACGCCGATGGCAAGCGCAGTGGGATAACGCAGAGAACCTGACACAGATGCTTACAGGACATGGCTGTTTCCGAGCATACCTATACCGCTTCAGGCGCGATAACTCGCCAGAGTGCCCGTCCTGCCCCGGAGTTCTTGAAGACGCGGAACACGTGTTCTTTGTGTGCCCCCGATTCAATCCACAGCGCGGCGACCTGGAGAGGGTCCTTAATCGGACATCACAACCAGAAGCACTAATGGAAGTAATGCTAATAAGTAATGCTGTCATCTAAGACTGCCTGGAATGCGACCAACACTTTCGCCACGGAAGTCCTCCAAGATCTGCGTTCCATCGAAAGGAAGAGAACCAAAGACAAGTAAGGTTGGAGGAAAAGAAGAAGTGAACTACACAGACAGACTACGCACACAGACACATAACAGAATAACAACTACACCTGGGATACGTAAATGTATTTTTCCCCCTCTATAACAAAAAAAACATACGTATATACGTATAAAACAAACATATACATACATATACATACATATACATACATATACATACATATACATACATATACATACATATACATACATATACATACATATACATTCATATACATTCATATACATTCATATACATACATATACATACATATACATACATATACATACATATACATACATCTACATACATATACATACATATACATACATATACATACATATACATACATATACATACATATACATACATATACATACATATACATACATATACATACATATACATACATATACATACATATACATACATATACATACATATACATACATATACATACATATACATACATATACATACATATACATACATATACATACATATACATACATATACATACATATACATACATATACATACATATACATACATATACATACATATACATACATATACATACATATACATACATATACATACATATACATACATATACATACATATACATACATATACATACATATACATACATATACATACATATACATACATATACATACATATGTTACATCTAATATATTCACGGATGGTAGATAATGTTTCCAAATCATTCCGGGTGTCGATCCGTCCATTCTGTGAAGAGTCGCGACGTTTCGCCAAAATCTCATTTGACATTTTCAAGTGTTGGACTCTTTAGTCGAAGCAGACAACACCTGGAAATGCCAAATGAGATTTTGACGAAACGTCGTTACTCTTCACAGAATGAACGGATCGACACCCGGAATGATTTGGAAATATATACGCATATATATATATATATATATATATATATATATATATATATATATATATATATATATATATATATATATATATATATATATATATATATATATATATATATATATATATATATAGGGTGGGCCGTATATCCGTTTTTTTCGAATTTCTTTTAATACCAAAAAAAAAATTATGCCAATGGAAAAAATTTTTAATCGATATCTTGAGCTCCTCAAAGTTCAAAATTTTTCATAATTCAGCTATTTTTACGAATCGAGATGTTTTGTAATATGATAAGATATTTGAATAATAATTAAAAATATTCGGATAAATGAAAAAAAAAAAAAATTCAGAGGACATAAAAACTACTACATTGTCAGATATCTGACAAATGCAACATATGCTCCAATAGAAATGAAATGCTGCCACCTAGAGGACTTTTCGTCAACAATTTTAAGAACTTTTGAATCATTAAAACAACTTTGAATCATCATCGTAACAACTGAGTACGATGAAACTTATAATAAATGATTAAAAAAAATTAATGTGAACAAGTGCTTCGTAATCAGAAATTTAGTAATTTTCAGATGTCTGCAACTGGTCTTCTAATTATGATAATCATGCGTTATTATAGAGTTTTGAAAAGCTCAAACAGTCAGCTTTCTGAATACATAATCTTTATTTGCTAAAAATGTAATTCATTAAGTGTAATTTCAATTTAAATCAAAAAAATTTAAATTCCCATTTTAAATGAATAGGAAACTAAAATGAAAATAGCGACCTCTTAGAGTTGAGGTACAGTGGTGAGGATTTTTTCTCATCAACATTTAAGAGGGTTAAAAAAAATTAAACATTTTTTGAGCCACCCTAATTAATATATATATATATATATATATATATATATATATATATATATATATATATATATATATATATATATATATATATATATAGATATATATATATATATATATATATATATATATATATATATATATATATATATATATATATATATATATATATATATATATATATATATATATTTAAATTTAGTTATCACAAAAACACATTGAAATTACTCGACATATATTTCGCTAACCGAGTTAGCATCTTCAGGAGATGATTATAACTAATAATATAATATACCTGTTCTGGATCAGAATTAATGCTGCTCGGGGCAAAATGAAACTGGATATCAGGCCATGAACCAGATTCAGGCGCATACTTTGTGTTCACGAATGCCAAACCTTCTATTCCGCCTAGTGATGTCATCGGACCCTTTTCCCTCAAGATATATTCCATAGCAACCTGCACCGTCTGATATCTGAAAATGAGTTTCTTGAAAAGTAATTTTAATTTTTACACAGCCCAGATCCGGACATTTGAGCGATGCTAGTCTCAAACACATTTAGTTTGAATGGATAAGGTGCAAGAAGAAGAAACTGAAAGTTTCGTTTAAAGAGTGGTTTAAGGCGATTCACTATCAATCCTGTTATGTAATCTATATTTAGAACACGTTATTAGATTCATGGATATTCCCCTGGCCTTGGCAGGGTACAATTCTAAGTGTCTGGAACGACGTGGTTCTATTGGCGAGAAATAAGCATGAATTGAAAGGAATAATATATATATATATATATATATATATATATATATATATATATATATATATATATATATATATTGGACGAAGAACTACAATAATGACTAGAATAGTATTTGTTAGAGGGATCGTGAGTCACCTCAAATCGATTCAATTTTGTGGAAGCATCCAGATTATTTTAGGAATTCAAGAAGATTTCCCACCACATGGTGAGAGAATAATTCCTCATTGGAACGAGACAATCCTAACCTTGAACGGATGGGGGGGGGGGGGGGGGATAGGACAGAGCAAGAAGAGATTATATGGAAAACTGTAAGGAAGGATCCACAAAGAGGGCACGAGGGAGCCGGACTCCCATCCATAAGTACTGACAGGATGAACTTCAGGAAAACTGTAGGGGGTTATATGTATTTAGAATATCTGATGAACAATATATATCAGGAAGAAGAAGAGACAGATTTAAAATCGGCGAAAGGAAATAGATGAGCAGATCATAGCTTTTAACAGAGTGTAAAAGCTAAGGATATATCATGGAAGGTATAAAATAGCAGTGATTAGGCCGACAATGCTTGTAAGGCATGTATGGTATAAAATATCACATAATAAGATAGCAATATAGGAGATAAAAATATTGTATGGAGGAAAAAATATTAGTGAAAGATGGGAGAGACGTACAAACTGATAAATGTATGCACTCTATAGGAAGCAACTCTTGAACAGGTAACAAAGTCCAGAATATTTTAATGGCTCGGACACCTTGAACGCATGGGCAATCTAAGAACGACAAGAAGAATAGCATGAAAATAATTAGAATGAGGAAGAGAGTGGAGGAGACCAAGGAGAATGTGGAGAGAGGCAGTAATGGACTGTATAAGAGAAAAAGAACTAGGAATCTGGAAGGAACTTGTAAGCAACAGACATAAGTCGAAAATAGTTACAAGGCGGTAGCTTTATATTGACAGGAAGGAAGCATGTACGAGGGGTAGCTATTAAGTAATAAGACTGACGCTGCTATAAAAGAAATACGCATGCGCGCCAAACGCCAGCGACCAATAGCTGTTTAGCGTGAAGCCTTCTCTTTCGAATGCAGTACCTTTCGCTTCTTTAAACAAATGCGTATAACCGTAGCCTTCGTCCGCATTGGAGTTTCTTTTTTTGTTTTGCCGGAAAAATGTTAAGTGTAATAATAGAGCAACGAATTGTTATGAAATTTCACCTGAAACTTGGAAAAAACGTTACTGAAACTTATAATTTATTGAAAAAAGTATATGGCAATGAATGTTTATCATGTGCACGTGTTTTTGAGTGGTTTGAGTGTTTTCAAGATGGTCGATAAGACGTTGAAGATGATCCACCCCCGTGTCGCCCTTCCAAGTCAAAGATGGATGACAATATATAAATATATTAAAAAACTGTAGGAATTGACAAAGAATGCGTACGGCAAATTTTACATAACAATTTTAACATGCATAAGTATGTGCCAAAATGGTGCATAAAATTCTCTCAAAAAGCTCACAAAAATGTTTGTATTGGCACTTTGAATGCTATTGAAAATGACCCAATCTTATTGGAAAGTATAATAACATGTGACGAATCGTGGTGTTTTACATATGATCCTGAAACGAAGCCCCAATCCATGCACTGGAAGAGCCCAAATTAACCGAGAGCCAAAAAGTTTGGATGAGCAAATCAAAATTCAAAGCAATAATGATTGTTTTTTTCGATACGCATGGGATTGTGTACCTGCACTATTAATCAACTATTGAAACTATTAATCAACATTACTACCTTCACGTTCTTGCCCAATTCTGTGAAATAATAAGGAAAAAACGACCCAAATTGTGGAAGGAAAGTCATGGGTTCTCCACTAAGACAATGCGCCGGTTCATTCCGCACTATCTGTCAAGAGATTTCTAGCCGAGTACAGCATCCCAATATTAGACCATCCGCCGTATTCGCCGGATCTTGATCCGTGCAACTTCTATCTGTTTCATAAGGTGAAATCTGCATTAAAAGGAACAAGATTTGAGTCCGTTGAATCTGTAAAAGAGAAAGCGGCACGCGTTTTCATGGAGCTAAGATAAGAAGACTTTCAGCACTATTTCCAACAATGGAAGATTCGCATGCAGGGTTGTAGGGAGACAGGAGATATTGAAAGTGATACTAAGTAAATGTGTGTGAAATCAAAATTAAACGTTTTACAGCGTCAGTGTCGTTTTTTAATAGTCACACCTCGTATATATCGTAAAACAAATCATAACAATTTTTAAACGTTACCTATGTTTTGTAAATGTTACCGGTTCATCTACAATAAAAGTAAGCCCTCCTAAGCCTATGTGGTCTTGAAGATTATGACCAACCTTTAAATCACTTATAACAGGAATTTTGAATTCTTCCAAATGTTCTTTTGGACCGACCTAAAATAAATTAACCAACATTATCTAAGAAACTTTCGGAATGAAATACTAAATTCGAAGGGATTTACTACTAAACACCAAATCAGCTTTTTAAACCCTTTGACGCGCGTTTCGCTAACCATTTACAATGGTCAGAAGATAATCCAATCTCATTGAATCATCTAAAAGTAAAAGAAGAAAGTGAAGAGATTTAAAAATTTGATTTGCGGCGATTTGGTGTTTGAAGGTAAATATCTTCGAGTTTATTATATATATATATATATATATATATATATATATATATATATATATATATATATATATATATATATAGTTCTTTTTTCAGTCGCATGAAACTTACCCCGCTGAGCATGAGGATTTGAGGAGTTCCGATTGCTCCAGCACTTAAAATTATTTCTTTTTTTGCCCTAACGAAATATGGACGATTATTTCTGATAAATTTCAATCCATAGGCCATTTTGGTCTGAGGATCGATCATGATTTTCGTAACTTGAGAGAACATGGCTATATGAAGATTAGGACGATTTCTCACGGGTCTCAGGAAAGCTTTTGATGTGGAACAACGAGCTCCACGACGTATAGTGCCTGAAAAATGTTGATTCCTTCAACTGTTCTACACCGGTGATGACATGTTTGATACCTTGCGACATCATAAAGCCAGTTTGGTGTTCTCCATTGCAATCTCTGATTTTATATCCTAATTCTCGTCCAGCTTGTAGGAAGGCAACGCTTAGTGGTGTACGCCAGGGTGATTCTTGCACTGTCAGGTACCCTCCGGTAGAATGGTATGGAGTTCGAGAGAGATAAGGGTTACGGTTATCTTCTGACTTCATGAAGTAAGGAAGGACGTCGTCGTATGACCAGCCAGGATTTCCGAACGCAGCCCATTGGTCGTAATCCTGTCTATTGCCTCTGATGTAGATCATTGCGTTGAGGACACTGGAACCTCCCATGACCTGTTTATATAAAGAGGTTTTAAGATTATCGGAACTTTGAAGCTCAATAGCAGCAACAGTGTTTGAAATATAAATGTAACTCAGATTTCTGTGTTCAGTGCATTGTGCGAATTCATCATTGAAATATATATTATTCAATAATTGGGCTCTAGAGCAGTTGGAAGGAATCACCCACTTCGGGCAAAAATAATCCGACGAAGCATACTTCTGCTTAATGGATTTGTCAACAAACATAACTGATAAGATAACAAGATTTCGGAAGATGAAAATCCTCAAGTGACTCACCTTTTCATCTTCATTCTTTTATTTTCTTTTCTTTTTTATCAGCCTGGTTTTTAAATTAGCCTTTTCGGCTTCTACTTTTATTTCATTACATTGACCCCGGGAGGGTTTTTTTCGAGAATTTTTGGGGGTCTCGAGTTGACCCATCTGCATCCTTAGAAAGTCGCTGTTTGGTGCAGTTTTTGGCCCGAACGGATAAATGTGTATATAAGCAATGTTTTCTTCCAATAAGATGGACTTGTGGTGCATCTTGCCGGGCAATCGATGTATTGCAAGAAAAATTTCCTAGAGACGTTTCGCGAAATGATAATTTCAGCTGGCCACTAAGATTGAATTGACGTGACGTTGGTTATGATATTTTGACGAGTGTGTCGAGTTTTCACGAGTGTGAAATGTAACGATAGTTTTTCGGGTATCCCGTGTTAGCTGAATATCCACTGGTGGACCGTTTCGGTGACGTTTCGATGCTCATCCATCATTTTCAAAGTGTTTACTCGACGATGTTTTGACGACAAATGCAGCATATATATATATATATATATATATATATATATATATATATATATATATATATATATATATATATATATATATATATATATATATATATATATATATAGATCATAATTCAGCCATTGTCGATCCACTGCAGGATGAAGGCCTCCCCAGCATGCTTCCAATTCGCATGGTCCTGAGCTTTTCTCTGCCATTCAAGTTCAATATACTTGATGATGTCATCCATCCATCGTGTTTTCGGCCTTCTTCGCGGGCGTTTATGATCAAGCGGTATCCATACCAGAATTGCTTTGGTCCATCTGTCGTCACATCGTCTCGCTATATGACCTGCCCACTTCCATTTCAATTCAATTATTTCGCCTTTCCAATGATGTCACATACCTTCGTTTGTTCTCTGATCCATATGCAGGTCTTTCTGTCCCGCTTTGTAATGCCAAGCATACACCTTTCCATTCCCCTCTGTGCAACCTGTCCATGTTTCACTTCCATATGTCAAAACAGGCAGCACGCACTGATTAAAAACCTTTCTCTTCAGACAAAGTGGAAGTTTGCTCTTAAATACTATATTGAGCCGGCCAAATGCCTGCCAGCCACACTTAACCCGCCGTTCCACCTCCCGGGCGGTATCACCCTCCATTGAAATCCTTTGCCCAAGATATATGTAGTGGTCCACAACCTCCAAATCACTTCTCAAAATAGAAATTCGTCTGTTGACAGCATATTTGTTAAACATAACCTGACTATTTTTTAGGTTTATTTTCAAACCAAATGGTTCTCCCGTCCTTTGCAGCTCTCGTATGTGTTCTTGTAGCTCATCTGGGTCTTGTGAAAGGAGAACGATATCATCCGCGAATCTAAGATGGCTTAGATATGCACCATTGATTTTTATTCCCTGCTGTTCCCAATCCAGATTACGAAATACCTCTTCAAATCAGGCTGAGAATAGAACAGGCGATATTGAGTCACCCTGCCGCACACCACCTTCTACGTTGATTTTAACTTCAATGTCATCCATGTGAACTGTAGCTGTAGCTTTCTCATACATGGATCTCAGTAGATTCACATAGTCTCCGTCTATCCCTTGGATAAGCAATGTATCCACTATGGCCTGCGTTGATACTGAATCAAATGCCTTTTCATAGTCAATAAAAGCTAAGCACAGTGGCACGGTGTATTCATTGTGCTTTTCTATGGTGTGTTGAACAACCTAGATATAGTCCATTGTACTGAATTCACTTCTGAATCCTGCCTGCTCTTTTGGTTGTGCGTCATTCAGTGTTCTTAATATTCTTTTAGATATTATCTAGGTGAAAACTTTGTACA
The DNA here is from genome assembly GCA_031761425.1 of Cosmopolites sordidus. NCBI lineage: Eukaryota > Metazoa > Arthropoda > Insecta > Coleoptera > Curculionidae > Cosmopolites > Cosmopolites sordidus. The sequence continues at coordinate 100,944 of JARFXV010001235.1, read as the reverse complement.
TAACTGATAGGAGGCTTATTGGGCGGTAGTTTTTTAAATCTTCCTGTGCTCCTTTCTTATGAAGAAGAATCACTTCAGCATTTTTCCATAGACTGGGTATTTTTTGGTCTTTGAGGCATTTTGAGTACAATTTTGCAAGTATTTTATGTAGAGTTCGACCATCGGCCTTCAACATTTCAACCGTTACATTGTCCTTTCCTGAAGTCTTTCCATTCTTCATCGCTTCTTCTTCTTCTATATATATATATATATATATATATATATATATATATATATATATATATATATATATATATATATATATATATATATATATATATATTTGTTGCTTCAACAATTCTGTGACATAGATTTTGTATTGGTTTTGAATACACTTTTTCTTTTATGCAGGCCCAGTAAAATAAATCAAGGGTGTTTAAGTTCGGAGAACGAGGATACTCTTTGGGATACTCTCTGTTCAAATAATTCTGTACAGAACGAGTATAATCCGTTGGGCAACCATATTGTTGACACCACGTTCTCTGTAGATATTGACTGGTAAATCTAACAGAGTCTGCAAATCGTTTTGAAGAAAATCCAAGTAATTGGCGCCATTAAAAGTTGCAGGCAGCTGAAATGGTCCAATTATTTGCCCGTTTAAAATTCCGGTCCACATGTTAACTTTAAATTGATACTAGGACCGGTCTTCGCGAGTTAAATGCGGGCTTTCCGTGTGCCAACTATGTAAGTTATGCAAGTTTAAATAACCGTCTTTTTTAAACGTCGCTTCGTCAGTCCATAAAATGTTGTTTAGAAATTGCGAATCTTCACATTTTTCCGTCAACATTGTTCTGCAAAAAACGATTCTGGGTGTGTAGTCAGGAGGTAGCAAACAGCGTCACTATCTCTCTTACTATATCTCATATGTCCATCTCAGTTACACTGGTGAGGTCCATTTTTGAGCACACAAAGTATTTTTTATCATGGTATGAGTTTTTTCAAATGTGGTAATGCATATTTTTTAAAAGATGAATTATATAGCAGTATTATTTAGGATCACTTTATAAAAATAGCACTGAAAAAGTGGGACATTTGTGACCACAGTACCTAAAGATATAGCCTAGTGTGTCGAATTTCAACATTTTCAAAAATATAACTATTTTCACTTAACACGATGACATGGATTTTTTTTATTATTTTTGTCAGAACTGGTATAAACTGGCCGTTCGCCTGGCACCCGCTTGACGTTGAGTTTTGGGACACCCTGTATATATATATATATATATATATATATATATATATATATATATATATATATATATATATATATATATATATATATATAATACAATAATTACAAATAATAATTATGAATAATTACATACTTTTCACATCTAAAAATCAATCTTTTATTTCCCCAAGAAAAAATGTCATATCAGTTATTTGGAAAAAAGCTGTGTAAAGCATACAGACAGCGACCAGAGATTTCATGACCCACTTGATCAAAGCGATGCACTTGAAATTTCCATTCATCTCTCATAACTTTGTTCACATTCTTCGGCTTTCACTTTTGCGTTTCAGTCGATCCTAACACGATAATAAGTTAAATAATGAAAATGTAATAAGCACTAACGATAAAATTATGTCCATTATATACGTTTCTATTTCTGTGCTTGCCCATTAGATATAAAACCGATCAAATCGAAAAGTATAGAGACTTGATTGAACAATGTTCTTACATCGTTCTCTATTCCTGATTTTACTTATAGGTACTGTATCTTATAGAGAGATTATTATAAGCCGCAGTTAGTTAATCGTTTCAATGATCTCTCTGTTGTTCTAATTTCTTGACTAATTATATTATGCCAAGTATTTAAACTTTTTTCAATCACTTTTTTTCATTAGTCTTCCTCAAAATAAATATAGTTGATTTTAACTTTATATATTTTCCTTAGAAACGTTTGTTCCTACGTGTGAATATTGTTCTATATTTATTGTTTGTTTTATATATATTTTAACATTTCAACTGAATTTTAAACATTCTGTTATTCCTCCTGTAGAAGTCAGAAAAAATTCTCTTCTGACGAAACATATTGAGGGTTATCAAGCTCCCGACAGTGATAAACTCGACAACCGGATATATATATATATATATATATATATATATATATATATATATATATATATATATATATATATATATATATATATATATATATATATATATATATATAAAAAAATATACTTTTATCACTTTGATATCCTTTTATCCTCTCAATCATTTCTTTTTAGCATAAAAACAATTCTGAAAAAAAATGATGCCCTTTAATCCTGCCTAAATGACGATACTTTACCATTCATTTAACTTTCATTTAATTTCATTTTACCATTCATTTAACATTGAATTTTTACAATTTTTAGATATTAAATTTTTTTCTTTCTTATTGTATTGATTATCTTGCAAATATTCTTGATTCTGCTTCTGTTGTGATTCTTTTAGATGGACAAATTTTTATATTATAGTCAAAAATTTTTCCGAAGGTTAAATTTTATTTATATATTTTTTTTCAATAATTATCTAACATTTTCAAATTTACTGACTACCCGATGCTTTTTATTCATTTAAATGTTATATATCATTTTGCGCTTTCAATAGTAATTAAAAATAGATTTTGAATACGAAAAAATTGATATTTTCTTTTAATTTAAGTATTATGCCGTAACACCATCTGTTAGTCAACTGTAAAAGTTCTAAGCCAAATACAGAAACTCTCAGTACATCGGTGTATTTTGTGTTGAAGAATTTGATTTTTTTGCGACAATATAATTTATTCTGTTAGCGGATTTTTCTGGGTACCGTTGATGATCATCGAGAAGTCTATTTTTATAAGCTTGGAGCCTTTTATCACGCATGTACGATTTTGGTATACAACATTGCTTGCCCCTGCAGTTCCAGGTCAAGATTTACAATTTTTAAAACCTATTTGCAACTATAAAACTATCGATGAATGTTCATCTGAAGCGGTATTAAACTCATTTAAAAATCGTTTATGGTACTTGAACCCCGAAGCAGTTGCACTTCCATTTTTTGACCCAATTATATCACAAGTCAAACGGTCAAAGCTTTGAAATGAGACATCGTATATGATTTTGATTATCCCAGAAAGTACACAATAAATAATAACAATGATATAAATAAATCAAAAGAAAGAAATTGATTACTTTGTAAGTTATCATACTTTAGACTTTTTAAGACAAAAGACAAAATTTTGAAAAAAGTTTACATTAAGGTTGTGTACAAACCATATAATAAATTAAGAGAAGTTCTGGGTAATCCAAACGATAAAGTAGAGCAACATGAAAAGTCGGGGATTTACGAAATTAGATGTCAAGACTGTGATCGAAGGTATATTGGGCAAACAAAAAGATCCATATTGACAAGATATAAAGAACATATTGCCCAAATTAGGTATGGGAGAAATGAAAAATCTTGTGTTGCCCAACATGCAATCGAACATGACCACAGTATAGATATTAGTAATTTAAGACTAATTAAAAGTGTTAATAATAATAGGGCTTTGGATGCATATGAAAGCATTCAAATAGAAAAATGTAAGAAAATCATGAACCGAGATAAAGGATCGATTCCTTTCAGTCAACTTTTTCAATTATTAATGTAAGGCTTAGTACACTTCACGGTTCATGATTTTTACACGCTTCGTTAGGTATGGTTTTCATATAAATAGAACATAGCTTAGTTTTAGAATTAGATTAAATCATCTCCTGATGATCCTAACATGGTTAGCGAAACGTGAGTCGAGCAGTTCAAAAAACCGTTTTGGTGTTCAGTGGTAAATCTCTTCAAGTTCAGTATTTCACACCAAAGGTTCCAACAGAAGAATTGATATATGTCATCCAGTTGAAGGGGCTCCTTCCTGGTCAAGCAACCAACAATATATATATATATATATATATATATATATATATATATATATATATATATATATATATATATATATATATATATATATATATATATATATATATATATATATATACATACATATACATTATGTTATTTTATTCTTATAATTTATCTCTTAGAATATTTCGAAACCAAAACCAACGTTGTATCGCAACTTTTGTTAAGTCAGGACGTTATCATAGTGAAGAAAAAAATTTTTCATCTATTGTTGTAAAGTGATCTTACCTTTCCTCTAGGCCAATTACATCTGTCACCAATCATGGCTAAACAATAACCTGAATCGGTTGGTGGAGTAGTTTGGTACATCCAGTCAAATTGTGACATTTGCATATATCTAGGAAATATATGTATTTGCCAGTTAATAAAAAAATAATCGAATGATAAGTTTATCTAACCCGCTCATGGATGGTATATCAGAAATTTCGTTTTCGTCACCTCCTGCTTCCAACAATAATACGTTCCACTTTTCTATTTCTGATAGCCTAGAAGCTACCACAGCTCCAGCAGATCCTGCTCCCACTACAATAAAGTCATATTCTGGTCTCACCTGAAACAAATAAATGTATGAAATAATAATGAATAATCCAGGAAAATTATTTACTTATTATAAAATAATTATAGTTTCTGGATTTACTTATATAATATATAGTGCTAATTACTGGCAATATATTGCAGCAGCTACTTAAAAAGTTATGTCAAAGGAAACATGTTATGTCAAATTAAAACATGTTTCTAACATGTAGCAGGTTGCAAAATTAGTAATGATACCAAACCCGGGAAACCCCCACATGAAATAACATATTATAGGCGGATATCTCTTCTATCAAGCATAAAAAAATATTTGAAAAATCACTACTCAATAATCATAATTTTGTATTTAGGACAAAGCACTTTACTATAGATGAAGTACACTAGCATTATCAGAAATGTGTTCAGAATTAAAATGCTATATTTTGAGTGGCAATATGTTGCTATAAATTCATTTAGATGGCACTGGGATCGCTGCAAATTGAGAACCATCATCTGTTTGATACTTTCGGGACCAACACTCGAATTGCAGACATTCCAGTATCGCAGCAAAATTATTGAAGTTTAGTGCAGAAAAAAAAATGTTGCTTACTAATTTAATTGAGTAATGCGTGACAAAGAGTTTATAAAGGCCATTTCTGATAATATACCTGGTATAAGTTGATTAAAAACTAAAACACGCGTATCAGCTGTCTGTAATGTCTAGCGCAAATAAACATTGTGACGTCACACGCGCTCGAGTTTTGTCGGGAACTGTCGGCGTGTCATCAATACCAAAATTTATTTTCAATTTGATATAACTTTTTAATTATAGGGAAAAAATATAAATAAAAATATTTATATTATTATTATTATTCACGTATGGGTCCTGGTGGACCACGCGAAGTACAGTTAGAGGCGTGTGTTGTTGTTAGCATTCCTTTGCTCCCATACTGATTTCATTCTTTCTCTATGAGCTTTTTTCGTTTCATTAGACCAAGCTGTTCCAGTCTTCATACATTTTTCTCTCTGACCAACCTCCTAAACGTTAACCTTGTGTCTGAAACAGCCTCTATCCTGAATGTCACTTAAGTTTTCTTTTTCTCATATCGCTATGTATATCTGTGTAATGTTTGATTTCTTGGTTTTCTCGAAGTCGGTATGTCGTTCTATTTATTTGTTTGGGGCCTAAGATTTTTCTTATGATTTTTCTATCCTTCTTTTCAATCTCCTCGATGTCTCTCTATTTAAAATGAGCGTTTCCTCCCCATATAGACATTCTGGCTTAATAACGGTGTTGTAATGTCTAAGTTTTGTATTTTTAGATATGCATTTTTTGTCGTAAATATTTTGTGTAAGCCGCAATGCAGTTTCCATTTTTTGGCATCTACCCTTGTTGGCTGCTATTTTCAACCCGTTTTCGATGATTATGTCACCCAAATATTTGAATTGAATGACTTGAGATTGAGAGAAATAGCTTTATTATAAAACTTCTATATGACCTTACTATTTATGACAATTTTTTTTTCAAAACCCAGTTAATAATTTTTTTTTTATTAAAATTACTTCTAGGGTTCTATAACTTTTACCCGTTATTTGATTATTTTTTTAAATACATTTCCTGTAGACAAAATTGCAAGGGATTCACAACGATACAATACCAAATTTTAAATTTAGGAATATATTTATCTTTTACATTTCTCCCCTGTAACCCCCTTTAGGAGTTAATTTTATGAACTCTTCGTCTTGGCGAATAACTACAACGCATGAAGGAACATCCTTACCGATTTTTAAGTCTATAGAACTTAAATTTTAAAAACGGGCCTATATTTATCTTTTACGCTCTTATATATATATATATATATATATATATATATATATATATATATATATATATATATATATATATATATATATATATATATATATATATATATATATATACGTATCGACATGAATCCTCGTCGGAATTTCATATCGTTATATAAAATATCCTATTTTATATTCCAGGACATAATCCATGCGTTCGAGTGTGATTGAAGGACAAGCATACTTTCACATTTATAATATTAGTAAGATTAGTTATAAAAAGTAAACAGTAATTAGTTTAAAAAAAGTACCTTGTTGATGTTTACTGGATGTGATTCCGGATCAACTTCTAGATATCTCATAAACATTAATCCAGCTGCAAATACAGGGACCAATCCCAAAATGGTGAGTGGGTTTGCTGTAATTCCTACTGCCAAATTGGCAACTTGTCCAGCTATAGCTAACAACGACATGACTAGAATAAAATTTGTAAATCTGAAGAAAAAAAGTTTGCTATTTGGCACTTTTGTTAATGTCTTGTTCTTTTCTTTTTTTGTCACTTTCTATTAATTCTGGCTAAATCCACATGCCCATATTCACTTCCTGACTGAGAATTTTCGGTGTGTAATTTCGGAACGATACTTTTTTGACCTGAAAATTTAGACCCTAAAAAACGTTTTTGAGATGGTTTTTTTTTATCATAAATAAATATCTATTTACGCACATTCTGCTTTTCAATAGCACTTTTAATATACAAATTGTGTCTGAGATACTCGAACTGTGAGCAGTCTGGTTCACTTTTGCTTCTTGTAAATCGGGAACAGTTGTGAGGATAATATCTGCCTGCGAATTTATCTCCAGGGGTTGTACTGAAACTAAAAATGTCCTGAATAAATGGAATATTCATTAAAGTACTACTACTATGAGCGAAAAGTAAAGTGGCTTTTTAAATAAAACAAAACTTTTATTTATTCATCAGTTTTCTAGTATTTCCTTAAGTTGTTATCGAGCTACCTTGAATTACTTCTATGGACTTAAAGAGACGGTCACAAAGTGGTATATTTAGCGAAAGGGACAGGAAAAAGTCACACGGTGAATATGGTGCTTGTAGAACAGTATTTATTTGATTTTTATCGAAGAATTGATGAGTAATAATTATTGTGGTATACGATGGTGCGTTAAGCGATGCAAAAACCATGAATTGTTTTGCCACCAATCGTGATGTTTTACAATATCTTTGATTTTGGCAGTGGTTTCTTCTGTGTTTGACGTGGGAGGTCATTATTAAAGTCCTTGTATGACTTTTACATTTTTTTTGACATAGCGTAATAGTTTCTTAACATCTCTATTTCATTAGTGAAAAGAGTTTCCTTTTTTAGACAAAATTTAACGTAATTTCTTTGCTCGATAAGTTTATCCTTTTTACAAATGGTATTTATAGTAACTAAGGATGGAAATTCTTTTTAAACACACGAACTAAGAATTATATCAAAATGTCTACTATAATTAAAACTTGTATATATTATAATTGTTTCTAAACACAGTGCCTTTATAAATACGAACTATATTATATAATAAAGTTTAGTTATAATACATAATTACTAAAAATTATATTGAATAATCATTTTTAATTAAAAGGCGCGAGAACAGTCATACCAACTTAAAAAAACAAATATTGATACGTAAGGCGCATGATTCTCTATAAAAAAAATCACTTTACTTTTTGATTCCAGTGGTAAAAAGGGATTAAAGAGACTTTTTTCATTAATTTAAATAACAGGATAATTGTTATCCAATTAGCCATTAAGTCCATTTGTTTTTTTTTAAGAAGTACGAGTGATACTTTTGAGTCAAAGTAATGAATGATGATTTTTTTTTGTTTCCCTAAAACTTAAAATAGTTACGAAAATTCACAGTTTGTAAGAAATATTTTTGTTGTGTATATAGTTTTCAGACATCGGTGTCATCTCAAATAAAACAATAGGTCTATCGTTTGTTTAGATGGTCTTTTAGCATATAAATGTAAGAAATATGTTTTTTTAATTTACATCTTCCGGTCTCTTGTTCCATCTCAGACAAAACGGTAGTTTTATCACCTTTTTCTTTAGTAAAGATGGTTTTTATCACATTGGACCAGATGCCGTCGGCATTTCATTTTTCGCTTTATTGACACTGGGTTATGTTTATACTCGATAGAAGTTCGTTTATTCTATCTAAAAGCTTCGACAACACTTAAGGGTAGTTAACCACCAGATGTGCGATAATGGTGAGCTATCTTCAGAGATGGCTTCATTTCAGTATTTGAAACCATTTTCATTTATACTGTGAACAAGTGTAGTGTCGTGTCTTTCCCGAATAATTCCAAGGGTGAGTGTATCCCTGAACACTTATCTTATTTATTGTTATCTATTAACTTTTATTAGTTGTAAGTTTGTCACTGAACACTTTGGCTTCTATCAATTTATATTAGTTTTGAAATGTATATAAAGCTCAATTATCTTTATTATTTCTATTTGATGTTTTCATTGATATTCAATGATTACTGTGTAAGTGAGTTTATCACTGAACACTTCTCTTCTAGTATTTTAAAAGTTTCGATAAGTATTTAAAGCAGTGTTTCTTGATTAATGTTCTTATTAATATTAAATTATTTCTATTTAAGTGAATATCCAAACATTGTTTGAGTAGTGGCATCAGCATATTGATATGACTGAATTGAGACATATCCATGGTATTGTCGCGCGGGTTTTCCTTCAAGACTATGAAGTGGATAAATGCTGTTTTGCTTTTCTAGTATCTGGTGCAGGTACATCGCGTGTTTGCCCTTTGTACCCATTGCATAACTCAGTACTAGAGGTTACACCGTAGGATGTAGTTGGATAATCCATTATGTTTTGCTCAGCTCTTTGGGTGGGTATTTCATGCGGTTTTCCCTTGACACCCTTCCTCGACACTTTAATATTAAAACAAAACAACACATTAAAAACTACAGTTTACAGAAAACCGACAAACACAGATAGGTATCACAATTTCTTTTCAAATCACTCAAAATCGGTCAAAATAGCAGTAATTAAAAGTTTATATGACAGAGCAAAACTTGTTTGTACCGACAGTGATACACTACAAAAAGAAACAAATCACATAAAAAACATTTTAATAAAAAACAATTACCCAAAAAATGTTATAGATAAATCGTTTAAAAAATTTGATACTAGACAAAACAGACAAGTTATTAATAACAATAATAATAACTCTCAAATAATTAACCTCACAATTCCTTATATCCGCGGTATTTCTGATACAATTAAAATAGTAGGAAATAAATACAACATAAGAACGACATTTAAAACAAAAAATACTCTTAGGTCTCTGTTAACAAATTCTATATAGGTGACTCTATTCTATATCTAGACCGTTAGATGTTAGAGTAAAAGAACTTAAAAACCTTCTTAGAAAGGGCGATTTTAATAAATCTAGAATTTGTCAACACGCATGGGAATCGGATCATAAAATCAATTGGAATAATCCCAAAACGGTATTAAAAGAATCGGTAACAAAATACAGAAGATTAAAAGAAACCGCTATAATTAATTTAAATAAAAATAACTGTATTGCTATGCCTTCGGTAGATTTAAATTCAATATGGTTCCCGATTCTTAAGAATACAATTAAACACATTTAAATATTTGAATACACAATCAGTACAATAAACAATCACACAGTAAACATTACCTATATATATTTTTTGGTAGTGTGTCACTGTCATGAAAATCTATTGTTGTCAATGTAAGTATCGTTAACGTACACAAAAAAATATATTTACTTTCACTCGATACTTTATATATTACAAATTAATATAATTTATTTTTTAGTTTCGTTTTGAAAGCGGGGGGGGGGGGGTACCCTCCGAAACGTTAACGTTAATAGTTTGTAAAATTTTTTATAACATTTTTATATCTTTAAAATTTTGTTCGTTAGGCAAATTTATTACAAAAAAAGAATCACTGAGAAATTTGTCTCCGTTTGGTTTTTTGTTTTTACCCAGTGATTCTTTCTTTACATAAGAACAGGTATTTTTGATATTTTATATTTAGCAACTTTAATTCTCTTATTGGTGTTGTATAGTAAAGTTGTGCTGTTTGTGATCGTGTCTAAGCGGATTTATAAACGAATGTTTCAAGCATGGATGAACCAACCGAAGTTAGTTCCACTAAAATGGTTCGGAACGCTTTAACAATGGATGAAAAAAATTCAATAATTCAGGAGATAGAAAGGGGATCTAGACAAGTCGACATCTGCAAATCCAGGGCTTTGAAAAAGACAACAGTGTCCACGATACTGAAAAACAAACATAAAATATTGTAATTCCACGTAGTTTCGAAACAATGTAAAAGAATTTGCAAACTTGTTCAAAAAAACGTCGATGAAGCATTAGTTCAATGGTTTACGTATCAAAGAAGCATAAATACTACAATTACTGGGCCCATTTTTCAAGTAAAGGCTGAATTTTCTTGCGATTCGGGTTGGTTACGTAGATTCAAAAAGCGATACAATATAAGCTCTACCGAAATTCATGGAGACGCTGCGAGTTTAAATCTGGAAAATGCGATGTATTGGGTTAAGTCAAGATTTGTTCCATATCTTAGAAACTATGGCTCTAGCGATGTAACTTGGTCTTTTTACAAACATGCTCCAGATCGTACAGTGGGCTTTAAGGGTGAAAAATGTATCGGGGGAAAACTTTCGAAAGAAAGAATAACCGTTCTTGTGTGCGCAAACATAACCGAAACTGGAAAACGCAAACTTTTAGTTATTGGTAAATTTAACAAACCCAGGTGTTTTAAAAACGTAAAAAAATTACCGGTTAATTATACAGCAAACAAGCGAGCGTGGATATCCACGGAAATTTTCGAAAGTGAATCAAGATCATGGGACAAGCAACTGATAAGAGACAATAGGCACATATTATTGCTTGTTGATAACTGCCCTGCTTATGCGAATCTTACGAATCTAAAAAATCATTAAACTGAATGTTTTTCCACCAAATTTGACTTCCGTTCTGCAACCAATGTTATTCACAACTCGAAAGTTTATTATCGACACCACTTTATGATCAGTAATGTTATGGGTTCTAAAGCTTGGTAACAGGTTTTCCAAAAAACAATTAAGAATTGTTTCAAACATGCATGGCCTTCCCTTTGCGCGTTCGATGAGGATGATGACTTGCCTCTTACCCAATGGCTTATTAAACAAGCTGAGGAGGACGAGGACAACCTGCTTTTAAGTGTCTGGCTTATTAATAACGATTAACGATAACGATCTTGCGACAATCAGTTTGCCTACGGATCAAGAGATTACGGCGCAAATTGGTGGAGCTGAACAACTTGAGAGTGATGAAGAAGATGAAAGAGTACCGTTAGAAGAAATGCTCCCAACTTTTGATGATGCCATAAAAGGGACAAGCATACGACTGCATCGTATGCTTTCTTGAAGTATTATGTATATACGATCGAAAATCTTTGTTCAACAGCCTAGAAGAACAAGGACTCGACCCCAAAACCCTACGATTGATCAAGCAGACACTGACTGACACAACCCCTAAAGTAAAATTTAGATATATGTGTGTATATGTATGAAATTTTGACGTTATAGGATAGAAAAATTTATATTAAAAAATATGCATTTTAGATACAAGGTAAATTCTGTAAGAAAAATAACTTTTTAATTTCAAATTCAGAAATGTCATAGATAGTAATCTCTCTTTTTAGCTATAACTCTATCTCTTTTTTTTTGTCAGCTGATTGCGCGACGTTCCCCGACATTCTGTCAAGTGTTTTGTTACTAGTAATCGAAAGTTGAAGAAAAAGTTTGACTTCAATTATTTAAATAATTATATAGGTAACCTGATTTTATTCATGTATAATAATATTCTGCAAATATTAAACTTTATAATGTGATATTTTTTATTTTATAAAGTTGGAAAATTAATAGTGAAAAAAACAAAAATCTGTGGCGGATTTTTGACTCTTAAGTCTTTATTCCATAAGAGACTGTGTATAAGTATGATTTGAAAATATCATTTTTCTAACAAACTAGACGGTGAATAATTTTAATATTTTTATTTAATTTTAATATTTTTAATATTCAAGTATAGTATTCAATTACAAATCTTTTTAATTGTGGCGTGTTCATATATTCTGTATTTGGGTTTTTCGCCACGATCCAAAACTCATAAAATATCAAAAATATCTGTTCTTATGTAAATAAAGAATTACTGGATAAAAACAAAAAACCAAACGGAGACAAATTTCTCAGGGATTCTTTTTTGTAATAAATTTGCCTAACGAACAAAATTTTAAAAATATAAAAATGTTCTAAAAAATATACAAACTTTTATCGTTGACGTTTGGGGAAGTATTCTCCTCCCATTTTCAAAACGAAATATATTTATTATCAGATATTTATGATATTTTTTTGAGTTTTAGATCGTGGCGAAAAACCCAAATAAAGAAAAAAAAACAAATATTTTGTCACAATTACCGAATTTCAAGTTCTAGACTGGGAAATTTGTTTTTTTTTTATAAGATTCCCTCGTACCTTCTTAATAAAGTATTGCATTAAATCCCTTTTTGTCAGACTTTAAAGGGGCAGGTGTTGGGTGTACCTTTAGTCTTTGTCCTGTATTTCTGAAGAAAATGAAGCGTATTGCTTTTTAATGGAAGCTTACACTTACCCAGTGACAATTTCTTTAGTTTTTGAACGAAAAACTAGATCGGTCCAATATTTTTCTTGAGGGTGTAATTTTTGACGATATTTACAATCGACTATGTTTGACTCTTTATATTTCTGTGGTCCCGGATCTGATCTGCCCATTTCATTCAATCACAGGCTGGCTCGAGCAACCTGCAATACAATGCAAACATTAGCATTTATTTCAATTAAAATTTGAAAAGTTTGGAAAGAAAAAAAAATGTATTTAATTAAGTCCATTGATGTATTCAAGGAATTGTTCAATAAATCAAAAAATTTTGGTACAACACACACACGCACACACACATACATATATATATATATATATATATATATATATATATATATATATATATATATATATATATACAGTGTAAACTCTTAAAACGAAACTCAAGGGACCGAGCGTTTTTTATCGTTATAGAGAGTTATCGTTATTTGGCGTGAAAAAAGAAAAACAACAAAATTCCCAATATTTTTTAATATATATATATATATATATATATATATATATATATATATATATATATATATATATATATATATATATATATATATATATATATATATATATATATTTGATAAAATATGTAATTAAAATATTCTGTTAACACATATAGTCTGTTAACTTTGCCTGACATTTTTTGCTATGGCAGTATTTATTTTGTTTTATCTTATGTATTCTACCCATATTTTGATGTGGTGGAAACGTCTTGATTAATAAAAAAAATTCTATTAACTTAACGGCATCAAGTGCTTGTTGAATAGTTGGTGGTTCAGAATCGTCCACTTGATCATCTTAATCTTCTTTAAGTTTTTCCTTACTTGTCGACACTAAATCAAGAATTTGTTCATATGTAAATGAACTGCTTGTGGCCAGATCCTCGTCTATATTTTCGTGTGTTTGTATATCTTTGTTAAAGTTTTCTAGTATGTTGAACTGTTTTATCCATTCACTCAGCGGTAGATTGTCTTCGCTATCAAACTGTTACACTGACTATTACATAGTCCCGCGTGACGAAAATAATACTGTATAGTGGCTGCTGTTACCTCTTGTCAGGCTTTTTCAACATTTTGAGTGACACTTTAGGCTTTTAATCACACTCTGATCCATTGTCTGCAAGATACTGGTTGTATTAGCTGGGAAAATTGCTAACTCTATGTTTCGAAGATTAGATATAAGAGAGTGAGCAGAGCAATTGTTTACTAGAAGCGAGATTTTCCGTGTCTTTAAGTCAGCATCCCATTTTCTCACTTCCTCGCCAAAGAACTGCGATGTCATCCAAGCTGACTTGTTTGCTTTATACGCGACTGGCAACTGTTTTATATTCTTGAAACACCGACGGTTTTTTGATTTACCTATAACTAAGAGCTTTCTTTTTTCTGTGACACTCATATTGGCAGCTACTAGAATATTAATACGCTCTTTAGAGAGTTTTCCTCCAACACATTTTTCTCCTTTGCATTTTAAAGTTTTGTCGGGAGTCATCATGAAAAAAGTCCAGTTTCATCAGCATTAAAAATGTCATTTGGAGAGTACTTCTTTCATTTAGAACACTTTATTAATCCCATCGTCAATCACATTCATATCGACATCCCGCACCTCTCCATTCATTTTACCGTGCCGGTGACGGTGCTTAAATTTTCCGAGCCAACCTTCTAATGCTTTAATTTTAGTAATGCCAAGTTATTCGGCCAACTCCTCAGTCTTAGCTTTAACAATTGGCCCCGAGATGGGTACATTATTCTGGTGCTGATTGTTGAATCACGATAACATTGTTTAATCCAATTCTTCGGATTTTGGCTTTCTTAATTTTTTAGGAGACTTTCCCTCCAGTACCGCCTGCAGAATTGTTTGACTCCTTGCTTTTCCAAATGGTAGCAACAGTAGATTGACTTAGCCCTAAACGTCTTCCAAGGTCACTTTTCTCCCTTTTCAATCGCATGTATCACACAAACTTTTTCGTCAACACATAACGCTTTTCTTTTACTGACCATGTTAACAGTTTCAAAGCTGGTTTACGACTGATAACACGATAGGTACCTAGTGTGTTTAATTTGAGACCATCCTTTCCAAGGGATAATGCAATCCAAACGTAATGCTGCACGTGTTCAAGGCAATTAATAATAACGAAAACAAGACGACCTCAGAAGTTTCGGGGCCTTAAAGGTTTAGTCGGCGCCTTTTGAACCTGATAAGATAACATAAACAATAATACCGATAATAAATATTTACTGCATCTAAATATGAACACTTTTCTTCGTAATAGAGAATGACTGTTGAGCTATAAAGAGTTTATCAGTGTAAGAGTTTTATAGCAAACCAAGCAAATTGTGCTCACTTCTACGTTATAGGGAGTTAATTGTTATAAAGAGTTTACACTGTATATATATATATATATATATATATATATATATATATATATATATATATATATATATATATATATATATATATATATATATATATATATATGTTTGTGCGTACTGTTTCACGGATGGAAAAACATGTATTGGGTTTTTTCCGGGAGTACATCCGGTTGTCGGGTTGGTCCCTGTCGGGAGCTTGCAGACGTTTCGCCAAAATCTCATTTGGCATCTTCGGTGCTTACTGTCGCGAGGTTCGTGACTGTCTGAGACATATCGCTACTACTACTGCTTATCCTGTGTGTCAAGTTGACCCTGAGGCCCTTACTTTTGTTCTCTTATTATCGATTACGACTGTACCGCGTCAGTCGCAATCTGGGTTTTATGCACCGTCCTTTTGGCGCGGTTAATACCATACGGTACTGGTCGAGATTAATCGACCGAAGTGATAGTGATTACTGCTCCGGAAACGACCCGCGAGGGTCGAGTCCAGTGGAAGTTTATTCGTAGATCGATTGGTTGGTTCGCTGGTCGTTGACGCTGGATTTTTTGAATGAACGGGTGTACTGTTCGGTTCTTCTTCGTGTCTGTATGTTTTGGCCTATTCTTTTTTGTTTTCTTGATGTTATTCTGTTCTATTTTGTTTTATTATTCTCTTTTTTGTTTTCTTGATGTTCTCTTTTTTGTTTTCTTGATGTTATACCGGTGTTAGTGGTTTTGTTTTGATGTTGTTGGTAGCACAGAATGGACGGACTGGATGTTGTTGTCGGTCCCAGTGCGTTACATCTTCACCGTCTTCGGGGCTAAGGCTTATTCTCTTGGTTAGGTTTGAGGTCGCCGCGCGTCCTGCGTGACGAACCTCGGGGGTGCCCGCTCCCTAATCCAGTTCGGACTCCCGCTGCTGGAACGGTCAACAGCCATGGACGTCTGCCCCCACGATGGCCAGCGCGCATTACACCGCGTCCGACCATCACAGAGTCCATCCTCTGCTTACAGTATTACACTGTTTATTCCTTGTTAGCGAGTCCGGGCAAGAAGGATTTGGTGTTGCTGCCGGTCCCGGTGCTTCGTTCTTCACCAACTTCGGGGCTAAGACTTATTCTCTGGGTTAGGTTTAAAGTGCCGACTGGCGGAGACGACACTTCGGGGTTGTCCGCTCCCTTGGCCAGATCTGCACGTCGGCGACCGAGACTACCAACCGACACTGCTATCTGTCCCCATGGTGACCAGACAAGACACGTCCGATCACCTCAGAGTCTCGTTCCGAACTGAGAGATATCGGTTCGCCGTGTAATATTTATGTCTTCTGGCCTCGGTCTTAGTCGGTAGCGATTGGCTGGCAGTGGCGCTAGCTCCGCCCCCTGAGGCGTTTGCAACGTCTTTGTTTTCAGTCGGGCTCTGGATGTTGTGCTGTCCAGGTCTGCTGGTCTAAGAACGCTTTTCCACGTTGGCGGCAAATGTAGAGCGTCGTCCCTCTTGTTTAGGCTTCCCTGCTTTTCGTTATTATTTCGTTGCAATCATCAAAGTTAATTTTGTGGCCTGTTTCTAGTTGGTGTTAAAATAATGCCGATGTTGTTTGCTTGTTCCGTATGCTTAATTTATGTTCCTCTATTCTGGCAGATATTTTTCGGTTTGTTTGCCCTATGTAGATTTTGTTACAGCCTGAGCATGGGATGCGGTGACTCCTTGACACCAAACCCAAAAAACGACAGAACAAGCCGAAGAGACATTCAACGCAATACTGCCATACATCAAAGGAACAACGGATCGTATCGGAAGACTTTTAAGAAAACACAATATAAGGACAGCATACAAACCTCACCGAACAATAGGCGCATCCTTGAGAAACCCGAAAGACAAGGTCAGGCTAGAAAATCAAGGAGTGTACCGCATCCCATGCTCAGGCTGTAACAAAATCTACATAGGGCAAACAAACCGAAAAATATCTGCCAGAATAGAGGAACATAAAGTAAGCATACGGAACAAGCAAACAACATCGGCATTATTTCAACACCAACTAGAAACAGGCCACAAAATTAACTTTGATGATTGCAACGAAATAGCCAACATAAACCATTTTCGGACACGTCTGGTCAGAGAAGCCATAGAGATCGAAAAGCAGGGAAGCCTAAACAAGAGGGACGACGCTCTACACTTGCCGCCAACGTGGAAAAGCGTTCTTAGACCAGCAGACCCGGACAGCACAACATCCAGAGCACGACTGGAAACAAAGACGTTGCAAACGCCTCAGGGGGCGGAGCGAGCGCCAGTGCCAGCCAATCGCTACCGACTAAGACCGAGGCCAGAAGACATAAATATTACACGGCGAACCGATATCTCTCAGACAGTCACGAACCTCGCGACAGTAAGCACCGAAGATGCCAAATGAGATTTTGGCGAAACGTCTGCAAGCTCCCGACAGGGACCAACCCGACAACCGGATGTACTCCCGGAAGAAACCCAATACATATATATATATATATATATATATATATATATATATATGAACACTTTTGTTTGTTGCTTGACCGAGAAGGAGCCCCATCTATCCCTTCAACTGGATGACATATGTTTCATCTCTCGAGGTTCAGACTCTTCAGGGCGCCGACATATACCATACCATCAAGAATAGGGAGACCCTATCCACAGCCAACAACCCATGTTTTCACCGACCTCCCGTCAGATATGTAGTGATAGATTTTCTTGCACTGCGTCCAATGAGACAGCAGTAGCTGAGTGTCATCACGCACCCAACCGTTGAGCTCCACAATCTCATGTGGAACACACAGCAACCTGCGTCTGCGCCTAAAGGAACACTTTTGTTAGTTGCTTGACCGGGAAGGAGCCCCACCTATCTCTTCAATTGGATGACATATGTTTCGTCTCTCGAGGTTCAGACTCTTCAGGGCGCCGACATATACCATACCTTCAAGAATAGGGAGACCCTATCCACAGCCAACAACCCTTCGCTGTCAAGCAACCAACAAAAGTGTTCATTTAGGCGGAGATGCAGGTTGTTGTGTGTTCGACATGAGATTGTGGAACCCAACGGTTGGTTGTGTGATCACACTCAGCTACTGCTGCCTCATTGGACGCAGTTCACACACACACATGCTGCTTCTATTACAATATTACAATATGTTATGGTGTCAATAATTTTCGATGTATTCAGAAGTGAATATGAATATTTGTCTCCTTTTCACGTAAAGAAGTACGTTGTTCATTTATCATAATTAGTCTGGTAAAAGGAAGTGTATTAATATTTTAATATATTTCTTTTTTAAACTCAAACGTAAGTCTGACTTGTAAAACTAATACATGTTTTTTTTTCTTCGGTATAGGCGAAAATAAGTTTTTTGCGTGACATAATTGTATTCTTCTATAATGACCTTGTTTATAAACAAAAAAAACGGGTTCAATTTTTAAATTTGGGTTTTTAGGATTACGTACATTGACAATTTAAACATTACCAACATGGTTTCGCTTTTCATAAGTTACATTTGTTTATTTTGCAATTTTGATGTCTTGTGAAATTCCAGTGGTAACTAAATTAAACAGAAGATTATTCGAAATATACGCTAATTGGATACTTGTTAGGTTAATTATTGTCAAAATGATAGTTGAGTAAAGTGCAATTATCCCCAGAAGTCACTGTAACACGTTGGAAATTGCCTTTCAGTTTTTTATGCATTTAATTGCTCTAGCGATAAAAAGGCTGGCTATTTAAAATTTAAAAAATTTTGTTGGATAACAAAAGGATGTTGTTCTCGGTCATAGCAAAAATTAATTTTCATCCACAATTTGTTTGTTTACAAACTGTATCTGCAAGAGTCATTGAGAGACTCGTCTGGTGTTACCTTATTTTGTTTTTAAAAATAGTGTTCTTAGTCTGTTACAGGTCAGATATTGTTTCTTTTCAAAGGAAATTTGGAGTCCTACCTTTTCTGCTGTTTATTTTAGGATTTCAATCTGTTTTTGTACCGTTAATATATCTTGAGCCAAAATTGCTAAATTATCAGCAAACGCCAGACAATCAGTTTTGATGTTGGTTGTTCCCAGTTTAGTGGGCTGGTCAATATTCAGGGGCGACTTTTTTTCCTTCCACTGTATTACTTTTTCTAGAACACAGTTAAATAAGAGTGGCGAGAGTCCATCCCCTTGTCTCACTCCAGTTTTAATTTCGAAGGGCTCTGAGATGTCACCCATGAATTTAACCTTAGACCTTGGGTTTGTTAGTGCCGCTTTAATAATTGTCAGCGTTTTCAGATCTAGTCATTGTTCTTTCAAGATTTGAAATAGATTCGCGGTCAATAGAATCATATGCTTTTTTGAAATCCACAAATGTACAGACGAGATTTTTATTATACAGTTTTTGATGTCTTAGGATTAACTTTACATTCAGGATCTGTTCAGGACAGGATCTGCCCGGTCGAAAATCTGCTTGATATTCACCAATTTTAGGATCTAACTGCCCCTGTGCTCTCTCTGTAGACATTGAGATAGAATCTTGTAACAAACTGGGAGAAGAGATATTCTTCTGTAGTTGTTTACATCCTGTATGTATGTATGCATGTATGTATATATATATATATATATATATATATATATATATATATATATATATATATATATATATATATATATATAAATACTTATTTGTCCCAAT
Source organism: Cosmopolites sordidus (assembly GCA_031761425.1). Lineage (NCBI taxonomy): Eukaryota > Metazoa > Arthropoda > Insecta > Coleoptera > Curculionidae > Cosmopolites > Cosmopolites sordidus. The sequence continues at coordinate 80,881 of JARFXV010001235.1, read as the reverse complement.
GAAGCGTACATTTGTAACTGTCATGTAGGTCTGGAACATTGTGAACATAAAATAATAAATATAATAAACATGATACATAATTCTTACAAAAGATAGAAAAAAGACAATGAACTCAAACAATCAATTAAGCAATAACATTGTATCACTAATAATGGATAGTATTCTAATATAAAATATACAAATGTTTTATTTAGCTATATTAAATCTGTCCGTATCAGTAAAAAATCTTTTAATGCGTAATGCGCTATTTCAAACAAGTATACCTTTAGGCATTTATTTGCTGCAATGTTGGACTTTAATCGGAAATTTAGAGGAAAACTGTTGTATATTTTTATAATCATAAAGTTAACAATCTTTTGAATATAACTAAAAGTATATCGTGATAGCAACAGCTCGGACTTATGTCGTGTCTCATAGTCATGTTCATTTTGGAATGATTCAAAAAGTTCTTTATTGTTATATACAAACATAAAAGAATCAGGAATATACATGCTTACTAAAGTCAAAATAATTTTTTTTAATAAGATATGCCTACAACTATTATTATAATTTCATTTGAAAATTGCTCGTATACATCTGTTTTGAAGCTGAAATATTCTATACATATCAGGTAAGTTTCCAACCAAACCAAGAAATTAATTCGTATCATATCTTAAACCGAACGAATACGTGATACACCGAAACTGCTGCATTTATTCCTACATTTTTGGAAATATCTCCCAAGACATATATTGATATATTCAACGCAAGTTTTTCAATATGAGCCCTCCAATCCAATCTCCGGTCAATCACTAATCCAAGTACTGAGGCACATTCTGTCGTTTTAAATACACTGTTGTTGTAAACAAAATTGAGGTAATTACTTTTGCGATTTTCAAAAAGAATGCACTGTGTTTTTGATACATTGAAAAGGAGATCGTGAGCAGAAAAATATTGATCAAGAGCCTCGCACGCCCTACATATACTTGCCCGTACATCTCCAATGCTCCCTTCACTGAATATAAGTTGTTCATTCAACACATTAATGATATTAATATATAGTACAAACAACAATGGACCTAAAACCGAACCCTGCAGAACACCCTTGGTTACATGTATACTCTCTGAGAGAAAGACCCTGCCATCAGCATCCCTTATTAATACCTGTGGTGTACGATTTTTCAAATACGATTTAATCAGTTTTAAAGCATTGTCTCTTATGCCAATGTTACTCAATTTGATATACAGTACTTCATGGTTAACACTATCAAAAGCTTTAGATAAATCAATGCACATTGTCATCGTGGTTCTTTTAGCATTTAATGAATTGAATATATACGTAGTTGCCTGATATATACCCCAAAACTTGATTATTAAAGGAGCTGGAGCCCCTTAAAGGAGAAACTCTGAAGATGGTTTTTTCGCAATATTTTCGAGACGGTTTATGCTGAGTCGTGAAATTCGGTATACTTCAATAATTTGGAATGGAAAAATGTTTTTTGTGTTAATAATTCAATATTTTAGTCAGGGACGTCACATATAGGGGCGTCTTCCTTAAAAAAGTCCTTTCATTTCATCTCGTTAGGATAAACTGTTTTCCAGAAAACTGACTTTTTCGAAATCGATGCACGATTACATGGATATCGATAATAAGCATTAATTAGGCGGTTGTCACTGTTAATCCTTGTCTTTGACTTTTCGTAAAACTGGACCATTTACGCAATAAAGTCTTGATGTTTAATTTTTAAACTGCAAAATGGCCCATTATTCCTTCGATGAAATGGCGAATATGCATTTTTATGTACGGGAAGGCAAATGGGAACGCGTGTAAAGCTAGAAGATTGTATGCAGAGGTTTTTCCCAAAAGAGTACTGCCTTGAACAGAAACATTTGCATAGAAGATTATGTAAAAAATGTAGCATAAAACCAGGAATAAGTGTGGGACGAATTGCTGTTTAAGAAGGCATTTTTGAAAGTACCGTGTGGAAAATTGTTAGAGAGCAAGCCTCTATCCATATCATTTGCAGAAAGTTCAAGCCTTAAAGCCTGATGACCTGCCACAAAGAATCCAGATTTGCGGAAGTAAAATTTTGTACAGAGCATTCTCTTCACAGACGAAGCTATATTCACCTGCAATGGAATTTTTAATTCTCACTACTATAGTCATGTGTGGGCGCAAAAAAATCCACATACATTTTTCGAATCGGGGCATCAGGACAAGTTTTCTATTAATATCTGGACAGGGATGTTTTTGATTGGACAGTGTTTTGATGGAACAGTATTTGAACTTCTTGGAAAACCATTTCCTGAATTTTAATGGAAGATGTACCATATCAGTTCAGATATGACATGTTTTTATACACGATGAAGCTCCGCCTTATTTATCTGTATATGTAAAAGCGCATTTAGATCAGTTATATCCAGGACAATTGATAGGACGTGGTGGGCCAGTGCATTGGCCACCGCGTTCCCCAGATTTAAATCCTCTCGATTACTTTCTGTTGGGATACTTCTAGGCACTGGCCTATGCTATCCCGATTGGCACTCTAGAGGAATTGCAGCAACGTCTATTTACTGTTTGTGATTATATTAAAAATAAGCCTGGTATTTTTGGCATAAGTGCTAAATTGCGTGATAAGTGCTAAATTCTTAATAGTAATTTGTCTTGCTATTGTTGGTTACTATATAAAAATTTTCGCATGCATTTCGATATCCATGTAATCAACTTGCATCGATTTAGAAAAGGTCGGTCTATCCTAACGAGATGAAATAAGAGGACCTTTTTTACCTAAAAATCTTTGCGATTCAATAATTTGATTTAAAAAATTAAAAAATACTACAAACAAAAAAGTTACGGCAGCATTTACCAAGGAGACGCCCCTGCATGTGGCGCCCCTGACTAAAATATTCAATTATTAACACAAGAAACGTTTTTCGGTTCCAATTTATTCAAGTGTACCGAAAATCACGACTTTAGCATAAACCGTTTCGAAAATATTGCGAAAATAAGCAATTTTGGGGGTATGTTAATAGGAACGTTTTTTTATCTTTTAATCCCCAGAGTTACCCCCCAAAGTATTTATATATATATATATATATATATATATATATATATATATATATATATATATATATATATATATATATATATATATATTTAAAAAACAGTTCAATGTCATTACCTGTTTGAGAAAACAACTCAAACCTGTCACTGTTCACTTTTCTCAATGAATTCTCGTACATTTTTTCTTCATGCACTAACCGCGGAGGCGAAAATACGAAAAAAACAAAACAAACCGCAAAAAAATACCACGCGCTTCGAGACCACGTAAAACGTATAATTCGTGTCCGGCTCTCTACAACAAATACGTTCTTGGTGTGTCGATGAAAGCCGAGAACCAACTTCTTTCACCAGTGAAATTTCGCTTCTTCAAACGAAGATTCGTATTGGAACGGACGGACGTATCGCTACGTGTGTTATACGGGGTAGAGAAGAATGATTTACGTGACAATCATCAGGGTTAAATTTTTTTAGCTGTTTTTGGTTGAAGGTGAAAGTTAGCGATGTGCTAAGAGAACGTGATAAACTATTGTTATTTGATTTTTGTTATACTTGGTCTGTTTTGCAATACAGTTTTAAATTTTGTGTGATATGAATATTTGGATAAAAATATATATAATAATAGTTGTTTCGGGTATTAATGTCGATATTGCTAAGAGATCAGGGATCTCCAAACTTTCCAGCCTTAGAACCATACTGATTACTCCAGTAAGTTCCAAGGGTCAAAACCGTTTTAATTTTTTGTCATTCTCTGTAATTTCTAAACTAGTCGCCGAGTACGCGTCCTAAACGAGCATACCCTTGCTAAATTCGCTAGTTCAGTTACTATTGCGCATTGTTATGACCGTGACCCTTGACGAAATCTGGTGGTCAAAAGCGGAAATAAGCACTGATAGTACCCTCTATCGCTCACAGATGGCGCTAGTAGTACTTTCAACTAGTAGTACTTACAGTAACAGTTAAACATTCGTGAATAACCTAGTTGAAGTTCGGGAAAGTTCTGGTGTATTCCACTCACTTCGAGATGGCAGTAATTGGAGTATAAAAAGGCTACTGACGTGACCGCGAGTCAGTCTGCCTAGGGAAGGCGAAGGAAGCGAAACTGTCTGTTGTGGAATAAAGTAATGCGTAATCCCGTTTAAAAGACATCTTTGAACTGACCAACGCCCATACGTAACAGTATTTTGTTTTGACTCCTTGTAATTGTGTGTGACTTACTAGTATGGAAAAGAAGCGAAAAATAGACAGTGAATGTAGAACATTCAAAGATCAATGGAACATTGGATATTTCGTAATTGAGTCCAGAAATAAGGCGCTATGTTTGATTTGTAACGAAATCATAGCCGGTTTCAAAGAATAACATTAAACGTCATTATGAAACGAAACATTTTCATAATTACTCAAAATATACAGGAAGTTTGCGGACAGAAAAATTTGAAGCGCGGATTGAAATCGCAGTAATCTTGGTTTACGAAAGACAATACTGAACAAGAGGCTGCAACTCGCTTTCTCTGTCCACAACACTGCCCGCTTTGGTGTGGCTCTGGAAATCGCAAAATGTGGAAAATCACTCACCGATGGAGAAGTGATCAAAGAATGCGTAATTGCAGTAGCTTAAGAAATGTGTCCCGAAAAGGTAAATTTATTTAAAACTGTCAGTTTGTCAGCAAACACTGTGCCTCGGAGAGTACACAATATCGCAGAAAATATATCATCTCAACTGTCTGATAAAAATGGACATCTTGAGCGGTTTTCTCTAGCCTTGGATGAGTCAACTGATGTGTCAGATACTGCTCAGGTGTTGATTTTTATTCGAGGAGTAGATGCAAGCTATGAAGTGTACGAAGAACTTCCTGATATTGATAGTATTCACGGCACGACTACTGGGAAGATATTTTTAAGGGAGTTGAAAATGCTGTTAATAAGAAGAACCTTCGATGCAAAAACTTAAAATCTATTACAACTGATGGAGGCAAAGAATGTTTACAGATCTCCGTTAAATGATAAGCATCTTAAATCTCTTTTAATAATTGGTACAAGTAAATTGGCCCACAAGTACAAACTTGTAGTTTCACCCAAACACCCAGCGGTTTTATTCGCGTGAATTTAGCTTTTCCGTTCCTGAAGGATTTTCAGGATAAAAATCATATGTGATACTCTTTACCTCAACATAACTACCGAGGGTGAAACTACGGGATGTTCACTAGTTAATAATTTAGTGGGATTTATTTCAATTATTTGTTAGTTATTATGCTTAAGTTAAATTTTCTGCATATTATACTTGTCATTAAGCTTTACCCAACAAGTACATAAAGCCGAGTTATTATCATTCTGTGTTTATTTATCCAACTTCACACAACAATATATTTATCACAGCAACAATAACATTAATAAGCCATTAGCTGTCGTGTGCCGGATTAACGATACTGGCGGGCCGGATTTGGCCCGCGGGTCGTAATTTGGAGACCTTTGGTATAGACTAATAATGTCTGTGCCATATTAGAGGATAAATTTACGCCATTAAAACCCAGTTTGTTATTAATTGTTATCAGATAAAGACTTTTTATAGCGAAGTTTAATATCCTTCTTTCATTTGAAGAAATCGGATTGTTGGTTGTAGCTTATGGTGATTATGCTGTAACCCAAAAGACTTGTGAATGATTGTTTAAACCTTTTAAGAGTGGTGATTTTGATATAAAAGACAGGGGGCGTCTAGGACAGACCAAAAATGTTTGAGGATGCAGATGTGCAAGTTTTATTGGATGAAGACTCAACTCATCCATTGAAACAAATGGCAGAAGCATAGAATGTTGCCCAATCCATAATTTCCGAACGTCTACACGCATTGTAAAAGATCCAGAAGGAAGGAAAATGGGTTTCATATGAATTGAAGGAAGGAATTTTTGCTTGCCAGACAGAAAAAAAGTTTTTTGTATAGAGTTGTGACAGGTATCTATTGTATCTATTTTACAATCCAGTGCGCAATATATATGGAAAGAAGGATTTGGTGGGATAGTAGGGAGCTGTGTATTACGAACTGCTGAAACCTGGTAAAACAATTACTGGCAATCGATACCGACAACAATTAATAAAACTGAATAAGCCCAAGACAAGATAAAGTCATTTTTCAACATGACAATACTCTGTGTTGCAAAATTTGTAAAAAAATATTTGGAAAACGTTAAATGAGACGTCCCACCTTACCCGCCATATTTACTGGACTTAGCCCCTTCGGACTACCATTTATTTGGATCGATGCAACTTTCAAAACAATACTTAATTTCTTTCGAAGAAATGGAACATTTGACTTGATGGATAATTGGCCTCATGAAACCAAAAGTCCTTTTGCCGCGGAATCCATTCTCTGACAGAAAGATGAGAAAAAGTAATAGCTAATGATGGCCAATACTTTTATTTATTATTTTTGTTCGGGAAATAAACGCTCAAATTTTGCGAAAAAATCGATATTCTTAACCGAGACACCTATTATATATGAAACCTTTGTCAAGAACAGCTTGATTTATGGTTTAGAAATGTCAGAATTACAGAAAATTACAGGAGAAAACTTGAGGTGACCGAAATGCATGTCATAGACGAGCATGAGGAATATTCAGAAAAGATAAAATTAAAAATGACGGCATCAGACAACGGCTGAGAGTTGATTGAGCTTTCTGGCAGTAAATATCGAGAGAAGATAGTAGATAGTTAGGTCATGTTTAAAGAATGCGTGAAACTAGGCTATCCAAAATGGCTATGGAAACCGTAGAAAGAGAGGATCTAAAAAATCGTGAAAAGAAAGGACAGTGAAGCGATGGAGAGGCCAGAGGCCTTAGAGAGGACTATCGGATTGTTAAAAAAGCATTAGCACGTCATAAGACGTTCCGAGACCGATATACAGCGTGTAAGAAAAATAATTTTTGAAAATTTAACCAACGACCCTTCACATCGTTTAAAAGAAAAAAAAATACTTACAACAATGGTCAAAATCTTAAGGATGTCTGGGCAAATAAATTGCAAAATTTATTAAATCACCAATCGAAACGTTATGAATGAACATTTTGAGCAAATATGTGTATAAACACATTTGACAAATATTAAATGGTTATTTAACGAATATATTACAAATAAGCTAATTAACATTATTAAATCAATTTATTACAAATTAAGAATCATGCCATACATCAGCTAAAATGAAAGTGGCAACGTCGCATTAACTAATTGAGAAGATTTCCATGACAAAGAGTAGTATTTCAAAATGACGAGAAAAATTACTTCAGTGCATGTCAGTGCATGTATTTAAGTTTCATTTCAAACGGTGACAAGCATGTATAGGCTCAAACTCAAGCTTAAATGATCATCAACAATTAATCATCACTTCAAACGTGTTATGGTATGAAAAATTAGTGCTAGTCATTACAACTTTGACAGTAAACGACAACAACGAGTTTTTGTTTTTTTTTTAGTTTTTCTTTTTTTGTAACAAAATAAACTAAATTTATTTTTTTCTTTTTTGAGTTTTTCGCCACAATCTAAAACTCAAAAAATATCAAAAATGTCACAAAAATAAAATGAAGACAAATTTCTCAGTGATTCTTTTTCTGTATAAATTTGCCCAAGAAACAAAAATTTAAAAAAATTCAATTTTTTAATAAATACAAACTTTTCAACGTTAACGTTAACGTTTCGGGAAGTCTTCTCCTCCCGTTTTTAAAACGAATCTAAAAATTATTTATATTAATTTCTATATAATAATGTAAAGATAGAAAGTAAATATATTTTTTTGTATATGTCAATGATACTTACATTGACAATATTTTTTACTTTCAGTGACATACTACCAAAAATTATATAGGTGAGGTTTGCTGTGTGATTATTGTGTATTGAAATACTTAAACGTTTTTAATTGTATTCTTTAGAATCTGGAACCATATTAAATGTAAATCAACCGAAGGCATAGCAATACGGATATTTTTATTTAAATTAATTATAGCGGTTTCTTTTATTCTTCTCTATTTTGTTACCGATTGATTCTTTTAATATCGTTTTGGGATTATTGCAATTGATTTTATGTCCCGATTTCCATGCGTGCTGGCAATTTATTAAAATCACCCTTTATAAGAAAGTTTTTATATTCTTTTATTCTAACATCCAACGGTCTAGATATCTCACCTATATAAAATTTGCCACACTCGAAGGGAATTTTATAAACCACATTTTTTGCTATTCTATGTTGTTTGGTTTGATTTTTGTCAATATAGATCTAAGAGTATTTTTTGTTTTAAATGTCGTTATGTTGTATTTAGTTCCTGCTCTTTTAAATGTGTCAGAAATACCGCGGATGTGGGAATTGTGAGGTTAATTGTTTGAGAGTTATTATTATTGTTATTAGTAAGTTGTCTGTTTTGTCTGGTATCAAAAATTTTAAAAGATTTATCTATGACATTTTTTGGGTAATTGTTTTTTATTAAAATGTCTTTTATGTGATTTGTTTCTTTTTGTAGTGTATCACTGTCGGTACAAACAAGTTTTGCTCTGTCATAAACTTTTAATTACATCTCTTTTGACTGATTTTGAGTGATTAGAAAAGAAATTGAGATATCTTCTGTGTTTGTAGGTTTTCTGTAAACTGTAGTTGTTAATGTATTGTGTTTCATTATTAAAGTATCGAGGAATGGCAGTTTATTCTCCCGCTCCATCTCTAAAGTAAACCTAATTGTAGGCTCTCGAGAATGTATATCTTGTAAAAAAGTATTTTGATCATCAATGCTATGTTGCCATATAGCAAAAATATCATCAGCCATATTATTATCTTAGCCATATTATTAGGTATATAAGAGATTTACTTAATATGTCATTCTCGAGTTCCTCCATAAAAATATTACTTATCAAAGGAAAAAGAGACGAATCCATTGCCATGCCGAAATTTTGTTGATAATCATTTTCTAATTGAAAATATATGGTTTTTAAACATAGAGTTAATAATTCCAAGTATTTATGTTTAGTTTTGTGCAGTCTTTTAATGTTGTGTCATGTTCTAATCTCTTTCTAATTATTAAAAGTGATTTATCAACTGGTGCATTAGTAAATAAACTCACTACGTCAAAACTAACCATTAAACTTTGGTTTGTAATTTTAATATTGGAAATTTTATCTAAAAAATCTGACGTATTTTTAATATATGAATTTGTTTTATTTGAAAGTGGATTTAAAATGTTTAATAAAATTTTTTGCTAGTTTATAACATGGAGATTCTATACTACTAACTATAGGGCGAAGTGGTAAATTAGTTTTGTGTATTTTTGGTGGACCATAGAAATGAGGGTCTCGAGGAGGTGGTCACTATAATGTGGCGTAAGTTGTGATCTTTTTTTTTTGTGTGTAAATTCATGTTTGTGTTTATATAATGTATTGTAAATGTGTTTCTCTATTTTTAATGTAAAATTTGTAGGTATTTTAGTGTAATTGCCCTCATCAATTAAAGTTTTAATTTTGTTGTTATTTTCTGTAGTGTCCAGAATATCTGGCGTTACCTTTATCTGATGATAATATTTTAATAGATTTGTCTTTTTTAAATTTATCTATAGCCAACCGTTTCTCATGATATAAATTTCATTTGATTTTAGATGGTCTTTCTAAGATAAGTTTTAATCTGATTCTGTATTCGTTTACGCTTTCCAAAGGTAATCTTTGAGCCTTTGAGACAGACTTACAGACGACAGACTCTACTGTCGAAATGATGTCTAATTTAGAAACATCTAAAAAAATTTAAAAACATACAAAAGTTTGTATTTATTTAAAAAAAAAAATATTTTTTAAATTTTTGTTCGTTAGGCAAATTTATTACAGCAAAAAAATCACTGAGAAATTTGTACCCATTTTGTTATATATATATATATATATATATATATATATATATATATATATATATATATATATATATATATATATATATATATATATATATATATATATATATATATGAGTAGAGTTTCTTGGACTGCGTCCACTGAAACAACAGTAGCTGAGTGTCATAATACACCAAACAGTTGGGTTCCACAATCTCATGTGGAACACACAACACTTTCGTCTCCGCCTAAATGAACATTTTTTAGATGCTTGACCGGGAACGAGCCCCACCCATCCCTTCAACTGGATGGCATAGGTTTCGTCTCTTGATGTACAGACTCTTCAGGGCACCTACATATATGGGTTAATAAATAAAACATGGGTTGTTGGCTTGTGGATAGGGTCTCCCTATCCTTGTTGATATGGCATATGTCGGCGCCCTGAAGAGTCTGTACATAAAGAGACGAAACCTATGCCATCCAGTTGAAGGGATGGGTGGGGCTCATTCCCGATCAAGCACAAATACCCGATATCAGGTGTCTAAAAACACTTCGGTGAGACGTTGCCAATTGTTAAGAAAATTATAAAACTTCTGACCTGGAAAGGGAAAAGAATCACATGGAATGAAGCTAAAAGATAATCGATGGCTAGAGTAAAATTGAAAAAAAAATGTTTGGCTAGACAAAATGACAAGTTTTGCTTTGAACATTTCTGTTTATTAAAATTGGAAATTAATCATATTTTTAACACTCTCGAAAATTCAAAAAATTCTTCGCTCCAGGCGGAAAGTGGTATTAAATAAATTCAATTTATGTAAATATCCAATTACTTCAAAAACATTTTCAGATATATTAAATGTATATTACCTTAAAATACAAATTAAACATACAAAATGGGGGAGTTTTTTTCAATGAATGATAAATAGATACATGTGTATATCGATCGATTTTCAGAAATAGTCAGTGTTTTCGATTTTTCAAAGGCCAAGGCATAATCGTTACTTTCACTGATCGGCTCAGTTCACACACTGAATATTAACACTTGAAGCCCATTTCACTGTTATTTAATTTGTAAAGCGGATGTTACAAAATGGAAGATGCTCCGTGTTTTACAAATAAGCAACATTTGTTTGTTCTTCTTCAATTATTATTAGTTACCAAATTATATCTATAGATATATATATATATATATATATATATATATATATATATATATATATATATATATATATATATATATATATATATATATATATATGATAATTATTAAAACACTTGGTATTTGTTTCACAATATATTCAAGATATTCTCTAACATGTTTCGGCCTCGCGACCATTCTCAAAGAGAGTTATGTATAAACTACTTGAGAATGGTCGCGAGGCCGAAACATGTTAGAGAATATCTTGAATATATTGTGAAACAAATACCAAGTGCTTGAATTATTATCATTGTTACTATGTTTCACCAAGAGCCAACCGCGCAATCAATCAAAACTATATATATATATATATATATATATATATATATATATATATATATATATATATATATATATATATATATATATATATATATTATTCACGTATGGGCCCTGGTGGACCACGCGAAGTACAATTAGAGGCGCTTGTTGTCGTTAGCCTTCCTTTGCGCCCATACTAATTTCATTCTTTCGCTATGAGCTTTTTTCCTTTCATCAGACCAAGTTGTTCCAGTCCTCCTACATTTTTCGCTCTGGCCAACCTTCCAAACGTTAACCTTGTGTCTGAAACAGCCTCTATCCTGAATTTCACTTTGTGTAATGTTTGCTGATCTTAGATCCTCTTTAATGGCAGCAATCCATTTAATTATTTCTACTTTAGCTCTACTCCTATTTTCATAAAATTCGACTATTTGTCTAGTTAGCCTACTCGGATTCATCCGTTTGATGTGTCCGTAAAACTTAAGTCTTCTTTTTCTCATATCGCTATGTATATCTGTGTATTGTTGGATTTCTTGGTTTTCTCGAAGTCGGTATGTTGTACTATTTATTTGTTTGGGGGCCTAGGATTTTTCTTATGATTTTTCTTTCCTTCTTTTCAATGTCCTCGATGTCCCTCTTTCTATTCAAAATGAGCGTTTCTGCAGCATATAGACATTCTGGCTTAATAACCGTGTTGTAATGTCTCAGTTTTGAGTTTTTAGATAGGCATGTTTTGTTGTAAATATTTTGTGTAAGTCTCAATGCCGTTTCCATTTTTTGACATCTATCCTTATTGGCCGCTTTTTCCAACCAATTTTCCATGATTATTTCACCCAAATATTTGAATTGAGAGACTCGTCTGATGTTACCATATTTTGTTTTTAGAAATGGTGTTCTTAGTCTATTGCAGGTCATGTATTGTGTCTTTTCAAAGGATATTTGGAGTCCTACCTTTTCTGCTGTTTCTTTTAGGATTTCAATCTGTTCCGTTAATACATCTTGAGCTAAAATTGCTAGATCATCAGCAAATGCCAGACAATCAATTTTGATGTTAGTTCTCCCAAGTTTAATGGTCTGGTCAATATTCAGTGCCGACTTTTTTTCACGCCACTCCTGTATTACTTTTTCTAGAACACAGTTAAATAAGAGTGGCGAGAGTCCATCCCCTTGTCTCACACCGGTTTTAATTTCGAAGGGCTCTGAGATGTCACCCATAAATTTACCTTTTGACCTCGAGTTAGTTAACGTTGCTTTAATAATTGCCAGCGTTTTCAGATCTAGTCCTTGTTCTTTCAAGATTCGGAATAATTCGCGGTCAATAGAATCATATGCTTTTTTGAAATCCACAAATGTACAGACGAGATTTTTATTGTACAGTTTTTGATGTCTTAGAATCAACTTTAGATTCAGGATCTGTTCAGGGCAGATCGAAAACCTGCTTGATATTCACCAATGTTCGATTCTAACTGTCCCTGTGCTCTGTCTAGCTCTATATATATATAGATATATATATATATATATATATATATATATATATATATATATATATATATATATATATATATATATATATATATATATATATATAGGTCTGTTCTGTATACATGTATATCTCAAGGTCTGTTCTGTGAACATCGCCGCCTGAACGTTTGCCAGAAGAGAAGAAGCAAAGGAAAAACGAAATAATTCTGGAAAAATATTGCAGAACGAAAGTTAAATGTAAACAAAAAACAAGACGAAAAGAAAGAAAGAGACAATAACAATATTTTATTCGACACAAACGTTAAAGTCGACACGAAATTTCTACAATATGTCGCCTATAAAATTAACTATTATTAAAGTTGATATATTACCCACATACACTTCAAAAGTATCTCTTATAAAACACTTCTGAACGTTTAATAACTTGTTTAAGACCAAATATATGTCTAAAGTGAAAGTTTACTCAATTAACGATCCTTTAAAATAACATTTAAACTGTATAAAGACTTTAACTAGACGTTATTAATTGGAATGAAACTAAATCTGGTGAATTAGGTGGAAATACATTTTTGTTCTTACATAAGATATGTAAATCAGTTTAGAAATTGATTCCCAATTACTTGAGGAATATATTTGATAAATTACACAAATTTTTGATAAAGCTTTTTGTATATATAGAGTTTTCTAATCAGAGCATCAGAACTTTGAAAGGTAATAGCTACAACACCGTTTGAAATGTAAATGGCACTCATAAACTGCACTGTTCGATATATTGTGTCAATTCACCTTGAAATGATAATCGATTCAACGAGCGTGACAATTGTTGAATCCATCATTTCGAAAGTCACACTTTTTTCAAATATCATTTTTTGACGCCATTTTATTCGTTGAAGCGTTTCACATATTCCCTGTGAAAAGGGAACATCTTCATGTACCACAAACCAACTTATAAAACAATCGAAAATTAAAGTTTGTGTAAAAATGATACTTATATGCCTTTCAAGTGAAACGAGCAGTGTCATCAGACACCCAACTGCCGGGTTCTACAATCTCATGTGGAACACACAACAACCTGCGCAACCATTCCTTCCATTGGAGAGCACATGTTTCGTCTCTTGATGTTCAGAGTCTTCAGGGCATCGACCTGTGCTCTCTCGTCAAGAATAGCCCGTCCACAGTCAAACAATCAACAAGATGCTCATTTAGGCGGAGACAGAGAGTTTTTTGACTTCTTTGGATTGCATCCAACGAGACAACAGTAGTCACATGAGATTGTGGAACCCAATGGTCGGGGGTGTATAACTCTTGACTACTGTTGTCTCGTTGGACGCAATCCAAAGAAATCAAGAAACTCCATATATATATATATATATATATATATATATATACATATATATATATATATATATATATATATATATATATATATATATATATATATATATATATATATACCAGGTGTCCCATTAAGGATGGATCGCAGCCGTATCTTGAAAACTATTTATCCCACAGCTTTGGGGGGAAAAAAAATGTACTAAAAATAATCATGAGAAATTCACAAAAAATATTTTTAAGCTTCTAAAACGACCGCCAGGGGGCGTGACGAGCTAAATATTTTTAAAAAATTTTTTCTGTATTTTCAAGTGTTAACCGAGTAAGAAAAATTCTCAGTTATAATTAGCAAACTGTCTCCTACAACTTTGTTTTATGACATTTTGTCGTAACTTCGCGAATAAAGAAGTGGGGGGAGTTTTACCTATTTAGATAAAAAGTCGTCTAATGTCCGTTTGCCTAAACCGATTTTCCTCAATTTGGATTCATTTAAAAGGCAATTGCTGGGACAATCAGATAATCTGGGAGATAAATTATTTAGTTTATAAATGAAACCGCGAGGTGGCGTTACACTGGCGTTACACTAACAATAGTTTTCTTGAAGTTTTGTTCAGTTTTTTCAAATGGAATGGTACAGCTTTTATTACATGGCTAGAAAGATAATTTAAAGAGGAATCATCCAGTGAAAACTCGATATCGATATCTCTGACATGTCAAGAGATATTTCGATTTTTCTGAAAAAATCAGTTATTATTTCACTACTATCTGCATTAAGTTAAAAAAATATTAACCTAATGTTTGCCTTCCTTCACACTTTACCCAGGCTTAGGATTGGTCCAAATTCTTCGTGCCATATTAATTTGGAGCGTGTTTAAAGGCCAACGGGCCAAAAACGAAGATAATAATAATAACAACAGTCAAATAAAATTAACAGCACAACAGTCTAATAATTAACAGAATCTGAAATTTAACGCCTTTTTAAATGTTCAAAATGCCTTCCATCCTTAGAAATGCAAAGATTTATTTTTCGACGAGTACTAAAACCGGCAGCTTCAATTTCCGCTCTTGAAATGCTGGTTATTGAATTTTGAATTCTTTCAATCATGTTTTCTCGTGTGGTAGGACGAGTTTGAAAAACAAGGTCTTTTAGTCTTCCCCAAAAGTCAAAATCGAGGACTGTCAAATCCGGTGAGCGCGCCGGCCATAAAAATAAACTACCCCGTCCTATCCAACGATTTGGAAACGAAGCATCCAAGAAGTTTCGAACCACCTGCGAGAAGTGGGCAGGGCATCCATCATGCTGGTACCACATTTGTCTTCTTGTTTCCAACAAAACATCTTCCAATAGTTCTGGCAGTCCATTTTGTAAAACATTTAAATATGTTTCACTATTCAAATGTCCATTAAAAATAAAGGAACCAATAATTTTGTCTCCCAAAACACCACACCATACGTTCACACTCCATCTATTTTGGTGGTTGATTTCTAACATCCAGTGTGGATTAGCAACTGCCCAGTAGTGCATATTATGTAAATTAACGCCTCCATCACTGCTAAAAGTAGCTTCATCAGTCCATAGTATGCGTTTTAAGAATTGTGTATTTCCACTACACATATTTTTTAACCAGTGACAATAGTCTAACCGTCTGTCGAAATCGTTATCCAAAAGGGCTTGGTGATAGGGGTGCCGCTTGTTATCTCTTCAGATATTTGTCTGATACTTAAATGGAGGTTGGTTTCAACATAAGCCAGAACATTTACGACATTATCTCCATTACGAATCGAACGTAACCTGGTGCGGACTGGATCTGGATGCACAATTCCTGTTTCTCGTAAGCGTCTTGCTAGACGTGTAAACACCTTCTTCGAATAATGCCTTCCTTCGGGATATTGACTTGCATAATGCCGCTCCGCAATACATGCATTTTCAAAACATTGGAAATACACCGCCAACATGTCATAGGCCTCGTTATTCGTAAAAGGCATTGTTAGATATTATTATAATAATTATTAATAATCAATAAATGCAATGTTGAAAATGTAATGCATTTCAAAACTGACAAGTTAATTTGACTGTTCCTGTTTGTTTCCATGGTTCCCTTCTTACACTCTTTGTGTAATGTACCTGAGGATTGCATGCGTTTATTTCGAAATCCGAAAAACGCATAATTTCATTCATCCATTCATTTAGTTTAAAAGAAAGAGTAGGTATATTTATTAATGACTGATTTCAATATTCTGTCAAGTAGTATTTAAGCATCACAAAAGAGAAAATGCAGCAATTGGGGAAAGGCATTTTTTCCGCTTATGTAATTAAATTAGAAAATATTATTAAGGTCAGGATTAGAACATTTCTGATGATTGATACTGAATAGATAATTTTATTTTTTAAATAAAATTGTTGCGGTTGCGATTGCGACCTAAATATTAAGACCAATTTTTAACTTAATATTACAGTAAAAATTAAAACTAACCGATTTTTTTCAGAAAAATCGAAATATCTCTTGACATGTCAGAGATATCGATTTCGGGTTTTCACTGGACTTCTTGCCATGTAGTAAAAGCTGTACCATTCCATTTGAAAAAACTGAACAAAACTTCAAAAAACTATTGTTGAATGTAATGCCACCTCGCGGTTTCATTTATAAACTAAATAATTTATCTCCCAGATTATCTGGTTGTCCCAGCAATTTCCTTTTAAATGAATCCAAATTGAGGAAAATCGGTTAAGGCAAACGGACATTGACGACTTTTTATCCCAATAGGTAAAACTCCCCCCACCCCTCTATTCGTGAAATCACGACAAAATGTAATAAAACAAAGTTGTAGGAGACAGTTTGTTATATAACTGAGAATTTTTATTATAACTGAGAATTTTTCTTACTCGGTTAACACTTGAAAATACACAAAAAAAAGATTTTTAAAAATGTTTAGCTCGTCACGCCCTCTTGCAGTCGTTTTAGAAGCTTAAAAATATTTTTGGTGAATTTCTCATGATCATTTTTAGTACAATTTTTTTTCCCCCAAAGCTGTGGGATAAATAGTTTTCAAGATACGCCCGCGATCCATACTTAATGGGACCCCTGGTATATATATTCAGATCAACATATATATGCTTCTTATAAAAAAGTCTATGGTGCTAAAGAAATTAAACATAGAAGTTGATAAATAAAAACATATATATATATATATATATATATATATATATATATATATATATATATATATATATATATATATATATATATATATATATATATATATATATATATATATCTATATATATATCTATATATATATATATATCCACCAACACAGGAAGAGATTCACAGGCACATACAAAAACTGAAGAATAACAGGACATCCGGTGAAGATGGTATCACCGCGGAACTATTGAAAAACCTCGGACCTAATTCACTGCGGGAACTCACGCACATTACCACGAACATCTGGCAAACAGAAAAATTACCAGATGAATGAAAATGTGCCCTTATACACAGAGAGACAGAACAGATGTGAACAACTACAGAGGAATCTCCTTACTACAAGTCACTTACAAAATTTTCTCAGCATGCCTTCTCCAGAGAACACAGGAACAACTAGAACACAAAATTGGCGAGTACCAGGCAGGCTTTCGCCCTGGTCGCTCATGCACTGAACAAATCTTAACATAAAAACAATACTGAAATACAAAGCTATCAGGAACGTGCCAATCATATGCACGTTCGTTGACTTCAAGAAAGCATACGACTGCATTGACCGAAAATCTCTGTTCAACATCCTAGAAGAACAAGGACTCGACCCCAAAACACTACGATTGATCAAGCAGACACTAACCGAGACAATCTCTAAAGTGAAATTTATGGGAGAAATTTCCGAACCCTTCCTGATTAAAACCGGAGTACGCCAAGGAGATGGGTTAGCCCCACTCCTCTTCAACCTGGTCCTGGACAAAGTCATAAGGGAATGGGAAAAAGAACTAAAAAATCAAGGACACTGGAAACCAATACGACTAGGACGAACCAAAAACAACATAGAAAAATCATGCCTAGTCTTCGCGGACGACCTAGCCATACTCGCAGACAATGAAAAAAGGGCAACCAAACAGATCGAAGTCCTCAAGGAATGTGCAGAGAAAGTTGGTCTACAAATATCCTTTCAAAAAACCGAATTCTTCTGCTCAAAATTAAATGTCCAAAATTTGAACACCAAATACGGCAAAATAAATAGGGTCACTCACTTCCAATTCCTGGGCGAGATCCTCGAACCCACAAGAGGAAAGCACAGAAGACTTGATTGCAGAAGATGAAGAGGGCATACGGCAAGACACACAATATCTACAATAAGAAATGCCTATCCACACACGCAAAAATAAGACACTACAACACAGTAATCAAACCAGAGGTACTATACGCAAGCGAGACACTTACACTCCATACAAAAAGCGGCATAGAAAACATACTAAAAGAAGAACGCAAAATTATGAGGAAAATTCTCGGCCCAAAACTAACAGAGGAAGAATACAGACTACATTCTAGAAAGACCACAGAGAGAATGTCCAACGTAGCGGCGGACATAAAAAAAGGAGGTTGAAATTGTATGGACATATCAGTAGACTCTCACCGACAAGACTCACCAACAGAATTCTTACGTACATACAAGGAGTCAAGTCAACAGTACCATGGATCGCACAAGTCAGAGCTGATCTGGGAAAGGCACAAATGGGTCCGACAGAGATTGAGGATAGAAGAACGTACAGACACCAAAATACATATGTATAACGTTACATCAGAGAGCGAAGTTTCGAGGAGATCAGGAACAAAGTGGACGGAGGAGAGAAATAGAATCCACGGAGAAACGATGAAGAAGGTGTGGAGGATTAGAAAAAACACTCGGGAATAAGTCGGGATGCGTTGCGTGATCTAACCGGGTCTATACGCACCTAATAATATATATATCCCCTTTGTGGATCAGATCTTGAAGTGGTAAAGGGGTTTGAGTAGGGCAATGAAGCTTTGAGCTATGCCGTCTGGAGTTTATGCTCCTGGGAGGGTCACCCCTGGTGGACAGGTCAAAGCGGAGGCCTCAGACTAACATGATCCAAAATCTGCCAACCCGCATTAGACCAGCGTGGCAGATTACGGTCCATACCTTCAACATGGTATTTCAATATGTTGAAATATGACAGTACAACCTCAAACACGGCCCTCATTCCCCGGAGGCCAAGGGGCAACTACCTACGGCAGCGGGAAGACCTGCCCCAAGGCAGAGGGTGCTAAGAATCACCGGTTTAGATCAGGCTGCCATTGGACTTTTGACATTGCAACGTTAAATATACGGACTATGAAAACAGAGGCCCGATTGCAAGAACTGTTAATCGAACTTGACAACATACATTGGGATATTATTGGGCTCTGTAAAACACGAAGAAAGGGTGAAGAGTTAATCAAACTGGAACCAACTGGACACGTACTCTACACTCGAGGTACGGAAAATGGCCGATGTGGCGGAATTGGATTCCTCGTCAATCGAAAGCTGAAGGACAGTGTGGTAAAATTTGAAAGTACATCCGACCGATTAGCCCAATGCGTCATTCAGCTGAATAAAAAGTTTAGGCTTCAAATCGTCCAAGCTTATGCATCAACTATAAGCCATAAAGATGAGGAAATTGAGGAATTTTATACAAGGAGAAATGTAGGTACAAAATCCTGATGGGTGATTTTAATGCCAGAATTGGAACAACAAGAACAGACGAAAATGCAACTGGCCCATATGGAACTGGTGAGCGAGACAATAGAGGTGACAGATTAGTTGATTTTGCTGAAGGACAAGAACTATATATTATGAATTCATTCTATAAGAAAAATATCAGCAGAAAATGGACATGGAAAAGTCCATCTGGGCTCACAAGCGAAATTGACTACATCATGACCAACGATAAAACAATATTTACCAATTGTACTGTCCTTAACAATTTTAATGTTGGAAGTGACCACCGAATGGTATGAGCAAGGGTTCGGATTGACTGTCGAAAAGAGCGCGAAAGAATGGTGAGATCAAAGAAGGGCAAGGTGGATTCTGGAAAACTGCTGGAGAGAGGAAGCGATTTTGAGATTGCTTTGTCAAACCGGTTTGCAGCGTTACAAGATCCAGAGGAGGTGGAAATATCAGTTCAATATGAAGAAATCGCCAACAATGTACTTCAAACGGCTGCTTCAATAGCACCAGAAGAAAAATGTCTCAAACAAACAAAAATCTCCAGTGAGACCATTGATTTAATGAAGAAACGGCGAGCAATGAGAAATGTAGGTAGTCCTTTTGGCAGGGTCGAGTACACTGAGCTCTGCAAAACTATAAGAAAACGTATCAGAGAGGACACGCGCCGATTCAATATGCAGCTAGTGCAAAAAACCCTGGAAGAAAACAAAGGAATTAACAAAGCTAAACAGAAGCTGAGAAACAAAAGAACGCAAATATATGCTTTAAAGCGTGAGGATGGCGCAGTGTACAGACCGCGTACCCAAATGTTAGAGATTGACAGAAGGTTTTATTCCCAGTTATATGAAGATTAGAGCCAGTCGGGACAGCAATACCCACGGAAAAACAATATATAATGCCAGATATCCTAGTGGAGGAAGTAACAAATGCTATAGAATTGATGAAGAACGGCAAGGCTCCAGGAAAGGATAGTGTAACTGTCGAAAAGCTAAAAGCTGGTGGTCGGACGTTACATAAAACACTGGCCAAATTATACTCAAAATGCCTCAAAGAACAAAAAGTACCCGACTTATGGAAAAATGCAGAAGTGATCATTTTACATAAAAAAGGAGCACAGGAAGATTTAAAGAACTACCGTCCAATAAGCCTCCTATCAGTGATGTACAAAGTTTTCACTAAGATAATTTCTAAAAGAATATTAAAAAAACTGAATGACGCACAACCAAGAGAACAAGCAGGATTCAGAAGTGGATTCAGTACAATGGATCACATCTAGGTTGTACAGCAAGTCATAGAAAGGCACAACGAATACACCATGCCACTGTGCTTGGCTTTTATCGACTACGAAAAAGCATTTGATTCCATCTCAAAGCATGCGATAATGGATGCACTGCTTAGCCAAGGTGTAGAGAGAGCCTATGTAAACCTATTAGAGTCGATATATGATGGAGCTACAGCCACAATTCACCTTGATGATCTTGAAGTGGGAATTCATATAGAACGAGGTGTACGGCAGGGTGACGTAATATCGCGCTATTCTTTTCTCGGCTGGCCTTGAAGAAGTATTCTGTAAACTGGATTGGGAACAGGATGGTGTAAACATCAATGGTGCAAACTTAAACCATCTTAGATTTGCAGATGATATTATTCTCATTTCACAAGACCCAGAGGAGCTGCAAAGATGCATACAAGAACTGCAAAGGGCTGGCGAACCATTTGGCTTGAAAATAAACCTGAAAAAGAGTCAGGTTATGTTCAATAACTTCGTTCAGGACAGAAGAATTTCAGTTTTGGGAAGGGATTTAGAGATTGTGGACAGCTTTATATATCTTGGGCAGAGGATTTCAATGGAGGGGAATACCGCCCGGGAGGTGGAACGGCGTGTTAAATGTGGCTGGCAGGCATTTGGTAGACTCAACATAGTGTTTAAGAGCAGACTCCCACTTTGCCTGAAAAGAAAAGTATTCGATCAGTGCGTTCTACCCGTTATGTCATACGGAAGTGAAACCTGGACACTCACATCGCAATCAATTCAAAAACTTCGGGTGGCACAGAGGGGAATGGAAAGATGTATGCTTGGCATTACAAGACGAGACAGAAAGTCCTGCGCATGGATCAGGGAACAGACAAAAGTCTGTGACATCATTGGAAAAGTAAAACAATTGAAATGGAGATGGGCAGGCCATATAGCGAGGCGATGGGACGACAGATGGACCAAGGCGATCCTGGAGTGGATACCGCTTGATCGCAAACGTCCGCGAAGAAGACCGAAAGCACGATGGATTGATGACATCGTTAAGTATATTGGACCCGAGTGGCAGAGGAAAGCCCAGGACCGTCAAGGGTGGAAGCATGCTGAAGAGGCCTTCCGACCGATTAGCCCAATGCGTCATTCAGCTGAATAAAAAGTTTAGGCTTCAAATCGTCCAAGCTTATGCATCAACTATAAGCCATAAAGATGAGGAAATTGAGGAATTTTATACAAGGAGAAATGTAGGTACAAAATCCTGATGGGTGATTTTAATGCCAGAATTGGAACAACAAGAACAGACGAAAATGCAACTGGCCCATATGGAACTGGTGAGCGAGACAATAGAGGTGACAGATTAGTTGATTTTGCTGAAGGACAAGAACTATATATTATGAATTCATTCTATAAGAAAAATATCAGCAGAAAATGGACATGGAAAAGTCCATCTGGGCTCACAAGCGAAATTGACTACATCATGACCAACGATAAAACAATATTTACCAATTGTACTGTCCTTAACAATTTTAATGTTGGAAGTGACCACCGAATGGTATGAGCAAGGGTTCGGATTGACTGTCGAAAAGAGCGCGAAAGAATGGTGAGATCAAAGAAGGGCAAGGTGGATTCTGGAAAACTGCTGGAGAGAGGAAGCGATTTTGAGATTGCTTTGTCAAACCGGTTTGCAGCGTTACAAGATCCAGAGGAGGTGGAAATATCAGTTCAATATGAAGAAATCGCCAACAATGTACTTCAAACGGCTGCTTCAATAGCACCAGAAGAAAAATGTCTCAAACAAACAAAAATCTCCAGTGAGACCATTGATTTAATGAAGAAACGGCGAGCAATGAGAAATGTAGGTAGTCCTTTTGGCAGGGTCGAGTACACTGAGCTCTGCAAAACTATAAGAAAACGTATCAGAGAGGACACGCGCCGATTCAATATGCAGCTAGTGCAAAAAACCCTGGAAGAAAACAAAGGAATTAACAAAGCTAAACAGAAGCTGAGAAACAAAAGAACGCAAATATATGCTTTAAAGCGTGAGGATGGCGCAGTGTACAGACCGCGTACCCAAATGTTAGAGATTGACAGAAGGTTTTATTCCCAGTTATATGAAGATTAGAGCCAGTCGGGACAGCAATACCCACGGAAAAACAATATATAATGCCAGATATCCTAGTGGAGGAAGTAACAAATGCTATAGAATTGATGAAGAACGGCAAGGCTCCAGGAAAGGATAGTGTAACTGTCGAAAAGCTAAAAGCTGGTGGTCGGACGTTACATAAAACACTGGCCAAATTATACTCAAAATGCCTCAAAGAACAAAAAGTACCCGACTTATGGAAAAATGCAGAAGTGATCATTTTACATAAAAAAGGAGCACAGGAAGATTTAAAGAACTACCGTCCAATAAGCCTCCTATCAGTGATGTACAAAGTTTTCACTAAGATAATTTCTAAAAGAATATTAAAAAAACTGAATGACGCACAACCAAGAGAACAAGCAGGATTCAGAAGTGGATTCAGTACAATGGATCACATCTAGGTTGTACAGCAAGTCATAGAAAGGCACAACGAATACACCATGCCACTGTGCTTGGCTTTTATCGACTACGAAAAAGCATTTGATTCCATCTCAAAGCATGCGATAATGGATGCACTGCTTAGCCAAGGTGTAGAGAGAGCCTATGTAAACCTATTAGAGTCGATATATGATGGAGCTACAGCCACAATTCACCTTGATGATCTTGAAGTGGGAATTCATATAGAACGAGGTGTACGGCAGGGTGACGTAATATCGCGCTATTCTTTTCTCGGCTGGCCTTGAAGAAGTATTCTGTAAACTGGATTGGGAACAGGATGGTGTAAACATCAATGGTGCAAACTTAAACCATCTTAGATTTGCAGATGATATTATTCTCATTTCACAAGACCCAGAGGAGCTGCAAAGATGCATACAAGAACTGCAAAGGGCTGGCGAACCATTTGGCTTGAAAATAAACCTGAAAAAGAGTCAGGTTATGTTCAATAACTTCGTTCAGGACAGAAGAATTTCAGTTTTGGGAAGGGATTTAGAGATTGTGGACAGCTTTATATATCTTGGGCAGAGGATTTCAATGGAGGGGAATACCGCCCGGGAGGTGGAACGGCGTGTTAAATGTGGCTGGCAGGCATTTCGTAGACTCAACATAGTGTTTAAGAGCAGACTCCCACTTTGCCTGAAAAGAAAAGTATTCGATCAGTGCGTTCTACCCGTTATGTCATACGGAAGTGAAACCTGGACACTCACATCGCAATCAATTCAAAAACTTCGGGTGGCACAGAGGGGAATGGAAAGATGTATGCTTGGCATTACAAGACGAGACAGAAAGTCCTGCGCATGGATCAGGGAACAGACAAAAGTCTGTGACATCATTGGAAAAGTAAAACAATTGAAATGGAGATGGGCAGGCCATATAGCGAGGCGATGGGACGACAGATGGACCAAGGCGATCCTGGAGTGGATACCGCTTGATCGCAAACGTCCGCGAAGAAGACCGAAAGCACGATGGATTGATGACATCGTTAAGTATATTGGACCCGAGTGGCAGAGGAAAGCCCAGGACCGTCAAGGGTGGAAGCATGCTGAAGAGGCCTTCATCCTGCAGTGGATCGATACGGGCTAATGATGATGATGATGATATATATATATATATATATATATATATATATATATATATATATATATATATATATATATATATATATATACATATATATATATATATATGTATATATATATATATATATATATATATATATATATATATATATATATATATATATATATTTATATATATATATATATATATATATATATATATATATATATATATATATATATATATATATATATATATATATATATATATATAGTTCTGATACTCTTATTGGCCTATAATTTTTTTAATTGAAAGACTATAACAAGTCGTTCAAATTGAACGGTTTTATAAAATCTTGATTAAAACACAAATGGCAATGTAAATTTGCCTAAGTCTTGACTCATTCCAGAAGTGTAATGTATGACATTTACAAAAATGGAATAGTATACAACAATGCGTTAAAATTGTTAAATTATTTTATCAAAATGGGGTTCAGTGAAAATTGATTTGAGAAAATTACGTGATATTTACGATTTGCACCATCGTCCATCAAAGCACTACAAGTCGAATTGTTCAAAAAATTGAAGAAACTGATTCAGTGGAAGATAAAAGATCAATATATAGTCGTAGTGGTCGTTCACAAGAGCATATTGATTGGTGCGTGAAAGTAATTCTGATGATCAGAAATTTTCATTAGTCGACATTCACAACAATTTGGTCTCAGTGAATCCACAATATGGCGTATTTTATGAAAGGATTTAGCTCTGAAAGCATATAGGTTTTAAATATCACAGGAACTAAGACCGCTGGATCATTGAAACGTTATGTATTTCTCAATCGAATCAAGGAACAAACAGATGAATTTTCTCAAAAAATCATCTTTTAAGAGGTTATCTTAATAAACAAGATTGCCGCATTGCAAACGACTGATTCGTGAGAAACCTTTACATCCTAAATAAGTTACTGTTTAGTGTGCATTATGGTCAGGAGTTGGGCCATATTTTTTTCAGAATGCTACTGGTGAAGCTGTAACTGTAAATGATGTTCAATATAGTGAGATGATAAGCGACTTTTTGTGGCCTAAATTAAATAATATTGATCTGGAGGATATGTGGTTGTTACAGGATGGTGCTGATTGCTGATTTATTGAGGGAAACATTTCCTGGACGAGTTATTGCAAGGAACGGTGATGTGAATTGACCACTAAGGTCATGTGATTTGACACCGTTGGACTATTTTCCTTGGGGTTACGTAAAAATCAATAAACAGTTTTTTGAAGTCAACGCATATTCTGTGATTTATTCAAGAATTTTAAAAACCGCTCAATTTGAAAGACGCTTAAGATATACCTCGTTATGAAGCTCATAGATGGTGCTATAAAATAACTATACGGCGGGAAAAAGTTCTGATTGGAATAGGTTCTACAGTCGATACATCGTAAATGCAATAAGAACAGAAGGAAACATTTGATCCATATATTATAAACCCTGTAGCTTTCAATTTTTCTATTGGAACCATTACTGTGAAACACTAAAATAAAAGAGATTTAAACCCCAAATCGCTGTTCTTTAATTTCTTGACACGCGTTTTGCTAATCGTGTTAGCATCAACATGATGATTCAATCTCATGTCAATAAAATGTATGTCAATAAAATCTCATTATCATAAATCAAAAGAGTCTTGGAACAATTATAATCTATTTGTCCACATTGTAATATTACTGCAAACAATAGTTGTTTTAAATAAACGATGAGATGATTCAAGGAAAGTCATCAATGAGAAGAAGAACCACCTGTTTCTCTAATCATTAAGGGGTTTAATGATGAATCCCTCTTTCGCCACCACCAGTAAGAAGAGAAGAGGTTATTGAACACTATTTTGATTACTATATTAAGAAATGAAACATTTAATAATATTTTCTAAATAGTTTAAATATTTATATTAATAAATTTCCCAATAGTTTTCCAACTTACCTAAAACTTTTTCAATAATACGAACTTGACGGTTTTCACGAAGTACATCCGAACGCTCGTCAAGCCTACCGCTTCACCAATCAACTGACCAAAATGAACTAGAATGCATTTGAACACGCGCCTTTGTCTATTTCAGGAATCGCATTGACGACAGGAAGAATCAAATCAAACTATCTATGCGGCTGTATCTATTCGTGAATAATGATCTCAGAATGAATACCATCGGGTGAAAGTACTCGGAAGTATCAAATGCGTTGTGCCTTTTGAATTGTTTCGCAAGCAGATGATGTAACTAATTGATGGACGTGTTGAATAGTATCATATTTTTTAGGTTTTTATAAATATGTAATTAGTTCTAAATAAAGAAAAGTATTGTTAGTCGAGAGGAACTAATTTGGTTTCAGTTCAGTTACATTCTCACAATATCAGACAGATGTATGTCAATGTTTTGTAAACTCTATAATTCTAATAATGATTGCACATCGATTAAACATATGTCATACTATTTAATATAATAGTATATAACATATACTCAATTAATCTGCATTCTGTCAAATAAATACCGTGACTGTTCATTTGAAAACCCCGCGTAAAAAGTATGACAACTTTTTTCCTGTAAGTTGGTGTATCAATACCATCTGTCGACCGGTTTGTTTACTGTTATTGGTTAGATTAGCCGACCTCAAGGGTGTTTTATGAATTTGAAACTGTATAAAAGCTTCGAGTAAGAAGTTAGCCTCAACTATTGTTTCCAACGATTTTTTTTTTACTGGCTCATTAAAAATGTCGGAGAAGGCCTACGGTGAGTCCACTTTGCCGAAAACACAAGCATACGAGTGGTATCAAGCATTTAAAATATTGTGAAGTGGTTGAAGACTTGCTTCAGTTGACCTTCATCGTCTTCAACTAACAAAAACATCGATAGTGTCAAGGAAATAATAATAACAATAATGTCGCAGAAACAGGGTTTCATGATGGCAGGTGGGTATGCAGTAGTGAGCATGTTGATGTATAAAAATATCATTTGGAAGGATAATGTCTCCAATTCCATCTTGTCATCTTGTCTTACTCACGTGAAGTCTTTGTCTATCTCTATCTAACTCTATCTAAGAAACAGTTATGGTATAACAATAGTTACGACAAACAGTTAGGCATAACAAGATTAGGTCTTGTTATATATCGCTCAAGAAATTGAGGCAGTCGTAAAGAAGATGTATTATTTACTAAAACTACTCACGTTCTACGAATAGGGGGCATAATGCAACCAAACCAGATATGGTTTAGTCGATAACAACGGTAGACGGACGTATATCATCGAGTTCTCTTGCCCAGTTGAAGTAAACTTCACTTCCAAAGAGGGTTAGATACAAGATATTTGCAGAGGTTCTGTTTTCGAAACACAAAATAATCATCCTCATCATTCAGCCACTGTCAATCCACTGCAGGATGAAGGCTTCCTAACTGCTTCCAAGGCGTGCGGTCCTGACTTTTCCTCTGTCATTCGGGTCTAATATACTTAATGATTTCATCGATCCATAGTGTTTTAGGTTTTCTTCGTGGACGTTTATGATCAAGCAATATCCACCTCAGGATTGCTTTGGTCCATCAGTCGTCATATCGCCTCGCTATATGACCTGCTGACCTGAAGCAATTGAAATGGTTCAATTGCTTCAATTTTCGTAACATTTTCGTCTGTTCTCCGATCCGTGTGCAGGTTTGGTCGGGATTTATGCTACCCGAAGTTTTTGAACCGATTGTGACATGTGAGTCCATGTTTCACTTTTGTATATCAAAACAGGCAGCTATTAAACTTTTATTTCGTTCATAAAACACTCCTTGTTAGGTAAACCTGGGCATGTCAAATGAGAGTATCGAATCAGAGTTGAAAATGTTTTTTTTTGTGGAAGATCAGAAGTTTTTCGTATCAATTATAGTATCCCAGATAAAAAAATAATATTGGCGGTTTGGTTTGAAAAGTCATTGAGGCTTTCGACTCCAAACTTTTCTGTTTCGTTGACCATGTTCCAATTTCTTCTGTTTTAGATAGACCCCCCTGCCATTCTAATATTAAATTTTTACAAATTCATCAACTTCAAATGTGTTTTTGATAGCTGACACTGTGCGCTACTCACTGATAGGTTTAACTATAGAGTGAAAAACCATTAAAAAAAACATGTTACGTTGCAATTGGGTATAGTAAATAAAATAATTGGGTTTATGGAATTTATAATAATTCTTAAATAGTTTGGTATATTAGAAAATAATAGCAATTAGCTTTAATTAAAATTAGACAGAGAATGGTCGTTATATCGTCATCGATCGCGAATTTTCCCATGATTGAAGGATGGAGTCATGAAGTTCCTCGAATCTAACTCCATATCTTCATGACATTTCATAAACATTTATGTTTTGAAAATATTTACTTTATAGGTAATTTATATGTATATTATATGAAAATATTATGTAAATACATAGGATGTAGATGGAAAACCAAATTTGTGGTCGACTTGCTCAAATGGGATCCACTTTCGTTGACCCCCATTTACATCTCATGCACCTCCAATTTTTGTTTTCGCTGACATGAACGGAGTCGACCCCTGGGGGTCGATATTATTGGCGGCTCGTGAGGGAGAGTATTGGGGCACCGCCCTTCCAGCATTTATAATAAGTAAACCATTTTTCAGAGCAAAACACCATCTTTTATTTCCGTTCTGTTTGTATAGGGTTTCAATAGCACGAAAAGTAAAAAGGAGGAAGGGGAAAGCAAAAAAAATGTTTAGAAGCACTATTTTCTTCTACGCCCTCCCACTTTAAGAACCCACGAGCCGCCACTGGTCGATATACACCACTTTAGGAATCTATGATATAAACCAAAGCTCATAAGCGTCTTACGTTGCGATATTGTCACCGTAAGTTTCCAGAAGTACACATTTGGCTCGAAACTCGACATATTTACCTCATGAAAAATATGTGACGCTGACCCAAAATCGTTTAAAGAGATAAGAGATTAGGCTGTGAACCAATTAACTCTTAATTAAGAGTTTAATTATTAACCACCACATCTGGTAATAGATTTCTGATTAAATCTATTCTAGTGAATATAAATCCACTTTAATTTACTGATACAAAAGTACTTTTCGCATGGCCCTAGATTATTTTGAATAATGCATTTTTAATTGTTTTGTTTATTCTACTCATCTACACATTTCGCCTTGTTTTGCAACCGATTTTATACAAACCGCCGGTGCTGCTGATGTTATTTGGAATTACCTTGCCGTAGCTTCTTCATTTCACTAGGCATAAGTGAAAGTATGTCGGTTATTAGGTAATACTGTTACTTCTAGATAAGACCACTTTGATTTTTAAATTTCTTTGTTTTGTACATCCTTATACATTTTTAATTTACAACAATAACATACAGTGGATGTTCAGTGTGAACTAATACTTATAATGGCGTGAACTGAAAATATGAGAGTCTAGTGATAATATAACAAATAACATTAAATATTATGCAGTAGTAAATAACATTTTATTTATTTATTGGTCATATTCAAGCCTTTCTAATCTGTAGTTGTCACTAATTGATTATTTAATTAATTAATTTTAAAATATATTAAAAATTAGAACGCTTAAATGTAAAAAAAAACAGTGTAGGAGAAAGTGGTTAAGGAATCAGTCGTAAAATATAACAAAAAGTCGGAGAGATTAACATACAAAAACCACCTTGCCGATTTAAAATTATATTCGACTACTAGTAATCATTATACACTCAGTGTTAAAATGTTTGAACACACTTGATAAATTAACATTACCATGAAACATACCATGAAAACTGCACTAAAATGCATTTTTACTCATCTGAAGTTGAACTGAGGACGTTTCTTAAAATGTTTCCCAAGAAAACTAAATATGTACCAAACCAAATATATGCCAAACCACTACCCCAAAACACTACGATTGATCAAGCAGACACTGACCGACACAGTCTCTAAAGTGAAATTTAAGGGAGGCATTTCCGAACCCTTCCTGATTAAAACTGGAGTACGCCAAGGAGATGAGTTATCCCCACTCTTCTTCAACCTGGTCCTGGATAAAGTCATAAGGGGGGAAAGGAACTGAAAAATCAAGGACACTTGAAACCAATACGACTCGGACGTACTAAAAACAATATAGAAATATTATGCCTAGCCTTCGCGGACGACCTAGCCATACTCGCAGACAATGAAACAAGGGCAATCAAACAGATAGAAGTCCTCAAGGAATGTGCGGAGAAAGTTGTCTACAAATCTCCTTTAAAACAACCGAATTCTTATTCTCAAAATTAGATATCCAAAATTTGAACACCAAACACGGCAAGATAAAAACGGTTATACATTTCAAATACCTCGGTGAGATCCTCGAACCCACAGGACGAGAGAAGATAGCACAGAAAACTCGATTACAGAAGATGAAGAGGGCATAGGCAAGACACACAATCTCTACAATAAGAAATGCATATCCACACACACAAAAATAAGACACTACAACACAGTAATCAAACCAGAGGTACTATATGCAAGCGAAACGGCATAGAAAACATACTAAAAGAAGAAAGCAAAATTATGAGGAAAATTCTCGGCCCAAAACTAACAGAGAAAGGATACAGATTATATTCCAGCAAGACCACAGAGAGAATGTCCAACGTAGCGGCGGACATAAGAAAAAGAAGGTTGAAATTCTATGGACATATCAGTAGACTCCCACCGACAAGACTCACCAACAAAATTCTTACATACATACAAGGGGTCAAGTCAACAGTACCATGGATCGCACAAGTCAGAACTGATCTGGGAAGGGCACAAATGGATCCGACAGAGATTGACTACAGAAGCAAGTACAGAAACAAAATACATATGTGGAACATCGCATCAAAGAGCGAAGTTTCAAGGAGATCGGGGACGGAGGAGAGAAAGAGGATCCACGGAGAGAGGATGAGAGAGGTATGGAAGATCAGAAAGAATACTCAAAGATGAGTCGGAATGCTTTCGTGATCCAACCGGGTCTATATGCACCTATATATATATATATATATATATATATATATATATATATATATATATATATATATATATATATATATATATATATATATATATATATATATATATATATGCAGGGTGTTAGGTAAACATGCGGCAAAAATGCAAGGGGTTATTCCTTGTCCTATTCTAAGAATATTTTATCCTATGATGATTTTTGAAAAACCCCTTTGTTTCGAAGATACAGGGCGAACAAAATTAGCGACAACCATATTCGATATTTGTTGAAATCATTAATGTAAATAAAAGTAGGGTAAACGTCAATGAGTTTATCAAGTACAAAAACTTTTTTTTGCTGTTTTATCTAGTAAGTGGATTTCATCGGTCGCATTTGTTTACATAGATTGAGTGACGTTTGGCTGTTTGACGTGTCTTAAATAGTGAGTGAAGTCCGCTATCATAATGTATACAAACGCCGAGATGACTGACATGCACTTCATGTATGGACTTGCTGATGACAATGCATTACAAGCTAGGCGATTGTACATTGAACGATTTCCAGCCCGTAATGTCCCTGACCGAAAAATCTTCGAAAACATTCATCGACGTCTGCGTGAAACAGGCACATTGAAACGAACTGAAGGGTCAGGAAGATCACTGACTGTAAGAACGGTACAATTGGAACAGAATGTGCTGGACATGATAGCGGAAGAGCCTGGTAGTTTAACGCGAAAAATTGCAAATTTTTTGAATGTGAGTCACTGGACAGTTTGGAAAATTCTTAAGGACCATTTGTTGTATCCATACCACATTCAACGCGTTCAGGCACTACTACCTATTGATTTTCCTCCACGTATTGCATTATGTCAATGGATATTGCAAACTTTACTTCGCATCCCTCTATTCCTGACACAAATTCTTTTCACCAATGAAGCCACTTTCGCAAGAAATGCAATAAGGAATTTTCATAATAACCATGTGTGGGCAGATGAAAATCCGCATCAAGTATGCGAAGATAGTTTTCAACATCAGTTCTCGTTGAATGTTTGGGTTGGAATTGTAGGTGACTATCTAATTGGACCGGTATTTCTACCACAAAAACTTACTGGCGAGATGTATCGCAACTTTTTGGAAGCAACGCTGCCTGAGTATCTGGAAGATGTACCATTGGCAACAAGGCAAGAAGTGTGGTTTATATACGATGGTACATCACCACATTTCAGTTTGGTTACTCGTGATTTTTTAACAGCAACATACGGATATCGCTGGATTGGTCGAAGTGGGCCACACGCATCCGATCGATCCCCGGAATTAAACCCCCTGGATTATTTCTTTTGGGGATATCTGAAGTCATTAGTTTACCCTACTCCATTGAAGAATTTGGATGATTTCTGAAATCGGATAATTGCTGGGTGTAACTCAATTAGAAACGACCCTGATGTGTTTGAAAGAGTTCGGCAGTCAATGACGAGAAGATTGAATGCTGGAAGAAATTATTTCGAACATTTATTGTAGATTGAGCAACTTTATATGTACTTTTTTATAATAAAATGTTGTTAATGTCGTATATCTTGTTCGCCCTGTATCTTCGGAACAAAGGGGTTTTTTCAAAAATCATCATACAACAAAATATTCCTAGAATAAGTCCAGGAATAACCCCTTTAATTTTTGCCGCATGTTTACCTAACACCCTCTATATATCTCTAAGGCTTGGTGGGCAATAAATTGCTCTTTAGCGTCACATTTATCGCACCTTGGCCTCTCCGCGAAAAATGTTTAGAAATTAATTAATTAGAATTTAATTTAGTTTAGGAAACTAAATTAAAGTTTTAGAGTTAGGGGCGCATTAGTATCTGAGAAAGCTATTTAGCGATTGGACGTACACCTTAACGTGGGTTCCGAACCACAATCATCGGCTACCGAAAATCCCGGTCAGCACCTCCTCTCGGGCTATCAAGTCTTAGTTTTGTGCTTAACCGTAAGTCAAGCTTAACTGTATTCGGTCAATAATATCAAAAATGCAGCGTTCAAAACAATTATATATACGGGAAGAGTTAGAAATTAGTGTCGAGATATTTATCCAAAACAAACTATATAAATATTACTTTTAAAACAAACAGTAGCCTAGGACGCCTCATTAAAAACGATAAAAGTCAAACAAATGAACTGTATAAATCAGGAGTTTAGTTAATTGAGTGCGGGTCGTGTCCAAAAGTTTATGTTGAACAAATAGGAAGATCTTTAACGAACATAAAAGAAGTTACACTAAACAATAAAATAATTATCATTTTGCTAACCAGTTAATGTTCGAAAAACATACTTTCAATGATAATTTTATAATGTTACATAATGAGAATAAATCCAAAAAATTAAATCTTTTATGTTGAGTCCACATCAATAGAAATTTGCGTTGTGCGGGCTGTATGTGTTATATGTGGTGTGCCTACGCGGCAATGTAGACGCTCTGACACATAAAGTCACACACATATTTTGTCGCAGCACAGCGAGCACGAACCATCTGTTTTCCATCAGATAATTCAAACAAATTGTTTCAGTAAATTCAAAACACACGCAAAATTTTATTGGTGTGGACTCAACTTTAGAGAGCCTAGAAATTAATAAAAGAAAAAAATGTATATTTTGCTAAATGACCAGCTAGACTTGAATGGGTCACCGTCATTAAACTTATATGGCCTTCCTAGACGTTGACAAAAAATTGATTTCCCCGCTATCATGTTTTATGGTATTATTAGGTCGGTGGATACTTTAGGTTGTAATTACTTTTCTCACTGTCAGTATAGCATACTTTGTATTTGAAAAAGGCACTGTGTGTCGAAACAATTATACATACAATTTTAAATATAGTGGAAATTTTTAGACATTAATCTTTGCTTATTTAAAAATGAATTTTCATCAAATATCGGTTACTTCAGCTAAATTTATTATTTATAAAATAATACAAAAAAAAACTATTGCTTATTTTTCGACATAGTCTCCTCCACGCTCTACATATTTTTCCCAGCAGTTTGGAAACTTGTGAATTCCTTATTCGTAAAAAAATTTAGTTTGGATCATCGGCTAATTGCGCACGAGGTCTTCAACATCTTGATCGTTGTCGCCCCTGCGCCCGCCCCCCAAAGTGCCTTTTTCAAGGGCGCAAACAAAAAAATAATTACACAGTGTCAAATCTGGGCTGTATGGAGGGTATTCAAGGGTTTTCCAATGCATATTCTCCAGTTTTTTCTTCGTCAAGACGGCTGTGTGTGGCCTGGTGTTTTCGTGGACTCAGACACTCCGTCTTCTGCTCCTGTAAGTGTATTTTGTTGCCTCCAACAGCTGGCAGTATAAGCACTATTAACAGTACGTCGATCATCTAGAAAACCAATCAGCAAAACTCCCTTCCAGTCGAAAAGAACAGTCGCGAGAACCTTATCGGCTGAGAGACGGATTTTGGCCTTTACATTTCTTATTTGCCATTTTTAATTTCGGTCGAAATCGATTTAGAAGTATCTTACTGATTAGTTTTTTTGATCTTCGGTCAACAACTTCGGAACCCAAGGGCGCATATTTTATTGAAACCAGGATGACTGAGCACTTTTAAAACTAATATCCACCTTTAAAGCGATTTTCTGAATAGTGAGTCGCCGGTCACCTACGATAAGGTCGCGAACTGCATCAGTGTTGTCAGCAGTGACCTGGAACGTCGATTATGACGTACATTCACCACACTTTCTCGTACACTCTTACACTTCTTAGCCTAACCAAACACTTGGGTCTTAGACAGGGTATCGTCCTCGTATTGAAGCTTCACCTGAGTTAATATTTCGGATGGCTTAACGCCTTCTTTGATTAAAAGCTTTATTATAACCCGTTGCGCAACGGACGGTGGAATCTCTTGCTCGCTCATGGCTGTACTGACAAAAGAACTGAGTGAAACAGCTCACCGAGCGTTTCTCCTGCTGCTTATAGATTGTAGTTTAACTTTTCCACTTGCGCCCGCTCGTGATTCGCCGAGGAAAGTAATTGCAAAATTTCAGTTTATATTGGGTTTACCCTCGGATTTGATCCACCAGATTTTAACGATTAATTTCCGTATACTTTGACAGCTTTAATATGCTCCCTGAGAACATTAATCTCATGCTTGTTGTCCAAATAACTTGTAACACAACAAAGGAAAATGGCAGATGTTTCCTTGGAATTATCCCTGATTTATTTAGGCTACAACCTAGCAATCCCACTCCGGAAAACAATTGCTGCTACGAAACTTAACGAGAGGTGTGTATATATGTTAATGAGACCGATTTTAAAAATTATTTCTTCAATTGAATGTACAATGGTACATAGTCTCTTTTAAAGCATAATAGTTTCTTCGTAGCAGTCTCGTTGCTTTGTTTGTATGCATCGAGCACCAACAAACTGCAAGACGACGAAGAATTCTGATTTCTATCTTGAATCTTCTCTTATCTTCTCTATTTCTATCTATGTCTGTTCGTCCTGCCTCTGCCTAACTTCATAGCAAGCAACGTCGAAAGCAACCAAGTGGTTATCAAAACAAACAAGATATAGTGCAGGTAGGCTACTGAAGAGATACCACCCTACTGCTGTAGGGTGGCACACGACAGAGATCATTCTACTAGGCTAATTAAAAAAATCGCAGGACGACACCTATAGAGCAGTAAAAGAACTATATAATCTACTACATTTTGAAGTTTCATCCTTCGTATGAACATATGTCAAGTTTCAAGTCGATCTGTCAATTCATGCGTACAAAAACAGCAGCTGAAAGTAAACGTATAAGTGTTATTTTATTGAGTTGTTATTCATAGTGAGATGGTTAATGTATTTGGAGAGTATGCTCTTTCAAAAACAATGGCTTGTAAGTGGCCAGGTGATTTTCAACATAGTTGTATAACTAAACTTAAAGAGATTTACCACTAAACACCAAATAACTCTTTTTGAACTGTTCGACGCACGTTTCGCTAACCATGTTAGCATCATCAGGAGATGATTTAATCTAATACTAAACTATGTTCTATTTATATGAACCTAACCTAACGAAGGGTGTAAAAATCATGAACCGTGAAGTTTACTAAGCCTTGCATTAATAATTGAAAAATTTGAATGAACGGGATAGGCCCTTTATTTCGGTTCATGATTTTCTTACATTTTTCTATTTGAATGCTTTCATATGCATCCAAAGCCTTATTATTATTAACACTTTTAATTAGTCTTAAATTACTAATATCTATACTGTGGTCGTGTTCGATTGCATGTTGGGCAACACAAGATTTTTCATTTCGCCCATATCTAATGTGGGCAATATGTTCTTTATATCCTGTCGATATGGATCTTTTTATTTGCCCAATATACCTTCGATCACAGTCTTGACAACTAATTTCGGAAATCTCCGACTTTTCATGTTGCTCTACTTTATCTTTTGGATTACCCAGAACTTCTCTTAATTTATTATATGGTTTGTACACAACCTTAATGTCCTCCTTTTTCAAAGTTTTGTCTAACCCTCTTGTTAATTGGGCATCAAATAGTATTACCATGAATTTCTTTGTGTTCTGATCCTTTTGAAAAGTCAAACATTCTTTCAATAATTTTCTGAAGTTATGTTTTCTAATTAATTTATCTACAATGTTCTTATTATAACCACTCACTTCAGGTACCTCCCTAATTAATTTTGATTGTTTATTATAATTATCTTTATTTAAAGGAAAATTGATTAATCTATTTACCATAAAATTTAAACACCAGATGCCTGGATGATGATCCTCGTTCTGGACGTCCAATAAGTGCAAATACTGAACAATTAATTAATTCTATACATGATATAGTTATGGATGACAAACAATTGACTTTGAGTGAAATTCACCATGGATATTTCAACTGAATAGGTGTTTCACATTTTGAAAAATGTATTGCGCTTGAGAAAGCTATGTGTAAGATGGGTGCCGCATTTCGACGCATAACGAGTTTGAGTAAAACTTTCTAACCAATATTTGAATCTTTTTCGAAAGAATAAAGTAGATGTTAAACGTGGTTTTGTAACTATAGATGATACTAGGGGTTTACCATTATGATCCTGAACTGCGACAACAGACCGCAGAGTGGAGTGAGCCCGGTTGTTCAACTCCGAAGCTGCCAAAGTGGTCAAAATCGACCAAAAATGTTATGGCATCAATTTTTTGGGATGCAAAAGACATTTTGTTAATTGATTACCTTCAAACCTGTAAAATAATAACAGGACAGTATTACTCAAACCTTTTGGATTAATTGGATGCAAAAATTCGTGAAAATAGACCTGGTTTAGCGAAGAAAAAATAATTTTTCATCAAGACTATGCACTGACTCACAGAGGTGTTTTTGCAATGGCCAAATTGAAGGCGTTACACTACGAATTATTCGAGCATTCACCATATTTACCAGATCTGGCTTCCTCTGACTTTCATCCGTTCCCAAACCTCAAAAATGTCTACGTATTCCTACGTAGCAAGCGTTTTTCATCAAATGAAGAACTTATAGTAGCCGTAGATGAGTATTTTGAAGGACTTTCAGAAAATTATTTCGGAGATGG
Source organism: Cosmopolites sordidus (assembly GCA_031761425.1). Taxonomy (NCBI): domain Eukaryota; kingdom Metazoa; phylum Arthropoda; class Insecta; order Coleoptera; family Curculionidae; genus Cosmopolites; species Cosmopolites sordidus. Next base: position 42,542 of record JARFXV010001235.1, on the reverse strand, counting down.
AATAAATGAATTGGAGAATCGCTGGAAAAAATGTATTGAGCTTAAAGAAAAATATACGGAAGAATAATGTCATTTTTTCAATTATAAACTTGTTTTATCATTTCCTCTTCGCGAGCTTTAAGCTAAACATTTTCCTATGAGATTTTTCGCACCTACAAAAATAGTCAATCTATCTCTGTAATTCATCTCAGAAAATACTTATAAGATAATACTATAATCTATAATAGAAAATACTTATAAGAAATAAGATAAATCAACAAATTTCATTTTGCATCTTTATTAGAAAAATAAAAATTATACAAATATTCTCGTTAAATTTCTTAACATTATTTTTTTACATATAACAAAATATTTACATCAATATACATACAAATCAGAGTCTTCTATTAAATTTGACTATACACTTTGTCTGCTTCTAAGTATTCATCATAGACTAGTTATTTTACAAGTTTCCTACAGTTAATACATTACTGTGAACATTTATTTAGTACCACTAAAGAGCTTCTATATTGAATTGGTACTAACTTCCAAATTTTACTACCTAATATACTACTCTTGTAACATATCCATCATCTTTTAATCTAGCATTATATCTAACTTCAAGATCATCAGCATTCACACTTCTAGTCCTCCTTCGCTGGCGTTTTAACCAGTAATCTTTGATCATATCTGCTCCTTTTTCACCAATCATTAAAACAGGAGCATTAATATTCCCATTAGTGATAGTAGGCATAATGGACGCATCGATAACTCTTAATCCTGACACCCCGTAAACTCTCAATTGAGGATCAACAACAGCATATGGATCAGTCTGTGGACCCATTTTTGCAGTGCAGGAATAATGATAAATCGAAAGGGTGTATTGACGAACAAAGCAATTCCAATAATCATCGGTATAAGGAGCAAAATGTTTGCAATTTGGTACTCTTGTTTGCTTTTCGTAAAATCTAGTACCGAAGCGCTTTAAAGATTCTGTATTTCCGTATGCTATGGCAGCTTTAACACCCTCCCTGAGAACATTGACATCATGATCGTTGTCTAAATAGTTGTGGTACAGCAAAGGGTAGTCCAAGGGGTTTTTGGAACGGAGTTTGATTTCCCCACGGGCTTTTGGTCGCAACATCATGGGAAAAATACCAAATGTGTCTTTGTAATTGATGTCGGAATATACTTCGTTATAGAACTCATCTGATACACCGTGAGCTCTCTTGACCTGAGTTCCTAGAATTATATTGAAAAATATATCATTTAAATTAGTACTATATGAATTCGTAATTTACCTCCATCTGCTGCAATAGTTGTACTGAGAATCATAAATTCCATGTCAGGCCAGTCATCTGATTTGTTTGCGTATTTAGTTGGTATAAAACCAACAGCTTCCAAGCCCACTGATGAAGTTAAAGGTCCATCTTCTTTTAGAGCATATCTTAAAGCACTATTGATATTGACTAATCTATTTATTACCTAAAATAATAAAATGAATGTATTATTATGGTAATCTTGATATTTTAGACGATTTTTTTGTATATCGCATTTTCAAATCAATATATGATATATATATTTATTATTATTATTATTCACGTATGGGCCCTGGTGGACCACGCGAAGTACAATTAGAGGCGTTTGTTGTTGTTAGCCTTCCTTTGAGCCCATACTAATTTCATTCTTTCGCTATGAGCTTTTTTCCTTTCGTCAGACCAAGTTGTTCCAGTCTTCCTACATTTTTCTCTCTGGCCAACCTTCCAAACGTTAACCTTGTGTCTGAAACAACCTCTATCCTGAATTTCACTTGTGTAATATTTCCTGATTCCTTGTGTTTCCTTTGTGTAATATTTCCTGATCTTAGGTCCTCTTTAATTGCCGCAATCCATTTAATTATTTCTACTTTAGCTCTACTCCTATTTTCATAAAATATATATATATATATATATATATATATATATATATATATATATATATATATATATATATATATATAATATAAATATATATATAAATATAAATATAAATATATATATTATATATATATATATATATATATATATATATATATATATATATATATATATATATATATATATACACAACATTACACTTACACTTACATTTAAAAACCTACCAATATCAAATTTCCTTATGTCATAATGGGCAAGACTTTTCTTTTCAGAAAAAGTGGGTGTTTGCTCTTATACCGTATGTTGAGCCTGCCAAATGTCTGTTAGCCACATTTAACAACATTTATTGTGGTTAAATGTTAAATATGTGATGAGAAAACAAAAATCGGGAGTTGTACACCCCCAATTACTGGGTCCCACAATCTCATGTGGAAAGCACAACAACCTGTACCTCCGCCAAACTGAGTATTCTGTTAGTTGCTTGACCGGGAGCGAGCTCCACCCATCCCTTACATTGGAGGGCACATGTTTCGTCTGTTGGTGGTTAGACTCATCAGGGTACCGATGTATGCTCTCTCGTCAAGAATAGGCAGACCTTATCCACAATCAAACAACCCATACCTTCGCCGATTATGATGATGAAGCAGATTTACAGATTATGATGTTGAATCAGTTTTTATTAAGTTAATCAAGATTACTACTGTTAAAATATAAAATTTGCACTTTTTTCTTTGCTTTTCTGTTTCTTTTAATTGTTTTTTATCTACTTACCAATGAAATTGGGTGGTCGATAAGGAATGTGACAGGCACAGCAATGTGATCCTGAAGGTTCTGTCCGACTCCCGGAGAATCGTAAAGTACTTGGATACCGTGTTGTTGTAGATGAGCTGCAGGTCCAATCCCGCTTAACATCAAAAGTTGCGGAGTGTTAATAGCTCCCGCAGAGAAAATAACTTCTTTTTTAGCCAAAACAGTCTAAAGGTGAAGAATCAAATTCATCAGATAACAATTGAAAACTATATCATGTACGAATATAATAAATTTACACTCATGTTGATTTTATGACATTTTACAAACTGTACTTTGTAATATCTATACATATTATTCACTAAATTCCACAAAAATCCAATGAAAGAAGTTATTGAAGCATACAGTGCGAATGCATATGTATCAAACAATAAATATGAAGTGTATTGGATGGAGATTTTGGTCAGCTAGTCGAAAAATGGCTTTACTGATGTAGAAAAACAAAATCGTGAAATCTAAAAGAGAGACAGGTGATGATAAAAACAAGCCTTCTTTTCCCCTCACTCAGTATTTTGTTAAATTTAAAATTAAAGTATACTAAACACAAAGAGATTCACCACTAAACACTAAATCACTTGTTTTTCATCGATTTTCTCTGATCTCTATTCTGCTAAATTCAGTCTCCGTGCTTTTACTACCATACATAGAGCATCTATGAGGCTCTTAATTTTGGCTTGTCTGTACTGATTATCTCAGTTCCCTTCGATTTCTAGAAAATACTATCTCTTCACAAATACTGTACACCAAAATGTTGTCTACACCGTGTGCTCTAAATCCTACTCCGTCCTTTTTTTTCTGGATCCCGAACCATGTGCTGGTCATTTAGTTAAAGAATCAGCAATAGATGGAATCAAAATTACTTCAATTCCTTTTTGCAAGAATAGTTTATCCAGCATAAATGTTAAAATTCGCGATTTAATTTAACTTGAATGGGATCTACTAGAAGGTAGATCCCAATATGTATATATATATATATATATATATATATATATATATATATATATATATATATATATATATATATATATATATATATATATATATATACTTCTTGTTGCTCTATTGCTATTTATTCCAGTTATTTTTACTTTTAGTCGGTTTTATCATTATATAACTTAAAATTTTATTTATATTCAATCTGTGCTCTCGTCTATGTTGCCTGTTCGCCTATGCCTCATCATTATATAACTTAAAATTTTATTTATATTCAATCTGTGCTCTCGTCTATGTTGCCTATGTTCCTAGTTGCTATGTTCTAATCGAATAAATCAAATAATGCGTTGCGGTCAGATTCTTGATACGCGTGATTTGGTGTGTCAGATATCCAAAAATGTGCCGATTCTAATTATTGATGTTTAGCATTTTGGAGTGAAAATTCAAAGATGGTACCTAAAAATTTTGGAAAACCGTAAGTCTCCCTATCCCTGTGAAAATGCGCTACCAGGTAGAGAAAATTACGGGGAATCAAATGGCGACTCGGACGGTTTTCGAAATATCCGCAGAAAGCCATCAGGAAAATGCAATTTTGGCAAACTGTCCAATTTTTGAAAAATCATACATCAAAAACTAAAAGAGATAAAGCAAATCGACGGCCAGATTGTTGATGCGCGTTATTTGGAGTGTCAAAATCCAAAAATGAGCCGATGCTAATTTTTGAAGTTTAGCATTTTGGAGTGAACATTTTGCAAAGGGATAATAAGAAAAAATAGAAAAATTTTGTAAAACCGTAAATCGCCCTATCCTTGCGAAAATACGCTACCGCTACCACATCGAGGAATTGAACGCAAAGAACCATCGGGAGAAAGCAATTTTGACAAACTTGCCAATTTTTGAAAAATCATATCTCAAAAACTAAAAGAGATAAAGCAAACTTGCGCTTAAATTATTCATACGCGTTGTTGCATGATTTCTCTTTGGTATTCACTTGTAAATATTTTTGAGTTTAGTGTTTCACACTATAAGTTTCAATAGAAGAAACAATTTATATCTGTACTTGGAGATATTCTACATACGTGTTTTTGTCCGTTTTTTATAAACTCTACACCATATGCCCTCTTTGTAGTCGGATCGATGAGTACTCTAGTTACGTGACTGTGTATCGACAAATGGAAATTTTTCCTTAGCCTTATTGGCCTCAAGAAAGCCTTTGATGCACTACACCTGTAAAATGAAATATTTTCATTTTTATTTCCGATTTATCACTTCGAATGATATTTTCTGACGATTTGAAGTTGTACAATAATATAATATTGTTTAAACTTCTGCTCACTTACTTAAGTGTTTTTTTTTTCATTAATGCTTACCTTGATCCTCGTCTCATTGTCATCTGCCATAAAGCGAAACCAGTTTGTTTTTCTCCATTAACGTCGCGAATATCATAACCCATCTCTTGGCCAGCTTGCAGGAAAGCGATACCTAGAGGTGTGTTGTACGGACAATCCTGAACTGTCTGATAACCACCTGAAATACAATACAGGTATTTTATAATGTTATGCTGAGTTATAAACCATGAACAAATTGAATATGAATAGACTATTAAGTAGATGAAGTATTACGTCCATAATATAATTATATATGTACGTCTCATCGACTGCAAAATCACTGTTGGAAGAAAGTTCTTGTCGCGCATTGCTAGAGCTCGGACAGAAACTCGAAGTAACATCACAACCTATTTCTAAACATTTACAAGCTATGGGAAATTCACAAGGAGAGCCTTGGGGCTCAGTTTGACAACTTATGCCATTGCTTTCCAGATTCAAGAACAGACTTTCTGGATGATGTGACCTATGACAGTCAGATCTCTGGAGCAGTCATCTTTTGATTGCTGTCACCTGAAAGGTGATGCAAGTATACAAAAGTAAAGGAGATTGCTTCGAAGGTTAAGTTCATATCACTTTTTTGATAAATAATTGTCAATAACCTAAAATATTGAAGTGTAATATACCAAACATCAACTTATTAATTTTAAACAATTCTTCCACTTGCTTAGTACCTTGATGTATCTCAGAAACTTCAGGACGCTTTTTGTAATATCTTTGAAAAATAATTTACATTTAAACTTCAGCTAATAATTTTTAAATTTGTTTGTTTTCCTTTCTCCCAAAAAAAAAACACGTTTAATTTGGGAGAAAGGAAAAAAATGGTTTATTGAAAGTATGCGCCATCGTTAGCTGCACATTGTTTCCCATCTCTCTAGCAATTTGTGTATGCCCTTCTAGAAAAACCGTACATCTTTTGAGGTGAATGATATTTTGATGAAAAATGCGTGAGATATCGATGAAAACAAGTGGTAGTCGAAAGGGGCCAAGTCTGGCGAGTTCGACGGGTGGGGCAGCAATTCCTAGCCGAGTGCACAAATGATGTTTCTGATCGCTTTCGCTGTATGCAATGGGGCGATGTCGCGCTGCGAAATCACTTTTCCGTGTCTTTTAGTCTATTCTGGTCGCTTTTCGGTCAATTCATGGTTCAATGTCATTTGTTGACGGTAGCGAACGGTATTAACTGTTTTACCTGATTTCAGAAGCTTCATAGTACACAACCCCTTTCTGAGCCCCTAAATGAACTGCATTGTCTTCTTTCCAAAGCGATTCGATCTTGCGTTCGATGTTGATGGTTATCTTGGGTCAACACATGATTTTCTGCGTTTTGGGTTCTCTAAATAGATCCATTTTTCGACTCCAGTCACAGTGCGATGGAAAAAAGTCTTTCATTCATGCCGAGAAAACTAAATTTCGCACACTATGTTTCGCTTTTTCGTCTCTCTGTCGTTTAGCTGATGTGGTGATGCTTTCTGGATCTTTCCCACGGTATGCAGATGATCACAAATGGTTCGGCGCCCAATATTTAACTTATCTGCCATTTGTTGTTGAGTTTGCATATTGTCTTCTTCCAACAATGCTTGCAATTCGGCATCTTATCATATGTTTTCGATTGACCTGGACGTTCTTTGTCTTTCAAGTCGAAATCGCCATTTTTGAATCATCTAAACCAGGGGTCTCCAAACTTTCCAACCTTAGGGCCATACTTATTACTCCAGTAAGTTCCAAGGGCCAAAAGCGTTTTAATTTTCCTGCCATTATCTATAATTTCTAACTAGTCAGCGAGTACTCGTCCGTATACGTACGTATACCATGACACTTGACGAGATCTGGTGGACAAAAGCAGAAAAACGTGGGGGTAGTCCCTCTATCGCTAACAGATGGCGCTAGTAGTACTTTCGAAAGCGCAGGAACAATTAAACATTCGTGAATAACCTCGTTGGTTCGAGAAAGTACTAGTGTATTCCACTCACTTCGAGATGGCAGTAATTGGAGTATAAAAAGGCCAGCGGTGCGACTGAAAGTCAGATTGCCTAGGGAAGGCGAAGGAAACGAAACTGTCTGTTGCGGAATAAAGTAGTGTGTAACACCGTTTAAAAGGCATCTTCGAACCGACGAACGCCCATACGTAACAGTATTTTGATTTGACTTGTTGTTTTGTGTGTGATTTACTAGAATGGAAAATAAGTGAAAAATAGACAGTGAATACAGAACATTCAAAGATCAATGGAACTTTCAATATTTTGTTCTTGAATCCAGTAAATAGGTGCTATGTTTGATTTGCAATGAAACCATACCTATTATAAATTAAATATATTTAAACCTGTCAGTTTGTCAACAAACACTTTGGCTCAGAGGGTACAAGGCATGGCAGAAAATGTATCATTTCAACTGTCTGACAAAATTGGACATCATGAGTGATTTTCTCTGGCCTTGGATGAGTCAACGGATGTGTCAGATCCTGCTCAGGTCTTGAGCTCTATTATAACTGATGGAGGCAAAAACATGTGTGGTAAAAATAAAGTAGTGGTTGCACTTGTATCAAAGGCTGTAGGAAATAATGGTGGTTCAAAACCATTAGTCTTACATTGTATCATTCATCAACAGTCCTTGTGCGGAAAATGTTTGGATATGTCTGAAGTTCTAAAACCAGTCATCAATTTTTAATTTCATCAGATCTACTGGGCTGAATCACCGACAGTTCCGCTAGTTTATTGAAGGGATTGGAGAAAATGACTTATCATATCATAGTACCGTATGCTGGCTTAGTTGCTGAAAAGTCCCTCAGCGCTTGTTCTCCGAAACTCCACATGTTTACCACGCGAAAAAAATATGACGCTAACTCGAAATCGTTTAAACATCAATGGCACTTTGAAATGGCACTGTCCTAGCAAGAAAATGACATATGAGATTAGACTGTGAATCGACTCTTGTTTCCAGCGCCATCTCTTAATTAAAAAATTAAGAACTATTAACCGTCACACCCGGTACTACTACCGACCTGTAGAATGATGTTTCTTATCGCGTGCCAAGTAAGGGTTTCGCTGATCTTCGCTCTTCTTGAAATACGGTAAGATTTCCTCGTGAGACCATCCTTCGTTTCCAAAATAATACGCCCATCTAAAAAATAAAAAATATGAAAATTTACTGCAGATTAAAGTTTTTCTCTGATTGAATTACCTGTCAAAATCTTTTTTGTTTCCTCTGACGTAGAGCATGGTATTCAGTACGCTGGAACCACCGAGGACTTTGCCTCTTGTCCAACTACACCTTTTCTCAATCATGGCTTGGCAAGCAGTTGGTTGAGACTCAGTTCTGGAGAAAAATAATATTCATTTAAATTACCAACAAGTTCACGTCAAATTTTGTGTTGACAAAGACTGGCGAGTCAAACAGAAAAATTATCAGAACGAATTCCAGCGTCAACTTTCCGATAATATTTTACCAACTACCAAACAATACTGTAATATTGACATTTTCAATAAGTATGCATTCACAAAATCTAGCTAAAGCCATCTATTTGTGAAAATCGAAAGTACTTCCTAATACACAATCATTGTTTTATGAGTTTGACATTTTTCGTAATTCTATTTTCTGTTTTCTTTTACAGGTATGTGCAATGATCATTAGCTATGTAGTGGTAAGTTTATTTTAGAACTGTTACTAAGAGTTTTATGCTCTTTCAAAGTAAGATATTTATCTTATATGATGTAAAACTGTGTACAAACTGCATAAAAGTGCACGGTACACAAACATTACACTTATGTGCAAAATAAGAAATTCACTTACTATTGCAAACTAAGAATTATGACGTAATAAACTCGTACTATATTTTCAAAAGTATCTAATGTTACGATTTTAACATTGTAGGATCTCTTTTAGCTGATTTAAAAATTAAAAATATAAAATGTTTTGCTTGATCAATTCTTCTATTGGAACCTTCGGTGCACAAAACCAAACTCGAAGAGATTTATCCATTAAGCACCAAATCACTTGTTTTTTATTTCTCGATGCTCGTTTCGCTAACCACGTTTCAATTCAATTCCTTTTTTTATCAGTTATAATTCAATTCTTATATCGAATTTTTAGTGTGAATCGATCCATCAGATTGAATTATCTTCTTATGATGCTAATTAAGCATGATGATAATTAAGTCATCAATTCTTCTTTTGGAACCCTCGATGTGACACACTAAACTCGAAGAGATTTAAAACTAAATATCAAATCACTTTATTTAACTTCTCGACGAATAGAAATTATAGATGACTAAATCAGAAGATGATCATCATCTTATAATAACTTAATAAGACATTGTTAATGAAACACACTTCAACAAGTTTGAGTTCAGTCTTGCTTTACGTAAAGTGATCACAAGGTCGCCAGCCTAACACATGGTTTTTCTTATTCAGGCTGATCAATATATCAACATATACATTGTGTCTACTCAAGTTGACAAAAAAATCTTGTCCACACCCTTTCTATAACAGTGAGAAAAATACTAGGAAAGTCTAAAACATAGGCAGATATTAAATATAAGTTTAATAACAAGCGTCGGAATATCTGGAGAAGAAAATCCAAAATATCTGTTCTTGGCGTAACAGATATATATATATATATATATATATATATATATATATATATATATATATATATATATATATATATATATATATATATATATATATATATATATATATATATATATATATATATAATTATATATATATATATATATATATATATATATATATATATATATATATATATATATATATATATATATATATAATAATTGGACTATTTGTCTAGTTAGCCTACTAGGATTCATCCGTTTTATGTGTCCGTAAAACTTAAGTCTTCTTTTTCTCATATCGCTATGTATATCTGTTTGATTTCTGGTTTTCTCGAAGTCGGTATGTTGTGCTATTTATTTGTTTGGGGCCTAGGATTTTTCTTATAATTTTTCTTTCCTTCTTTTCAATGTCCTCGATGTCCCGGTTTCTATTCAAAATGAGCGTTTCTGCAGAATATAGACATTCTGGCTTAATAACTGTGTTGTAATGTCTCAGTTTTGTGTTTTTAGATAGGCATTTTTTGTTGTAAATATTTTGTGTAAGTCTCAATGCCGTTTCCATTTTTTGACATCTACCCTTATTGGCCGCTTTTTCCACCCATTTTCCATGATTATTTCACCCAAATATTTGAATTGAGAGGCTCGTCTGATGTTACCATATTTTGTTTTTAGAAATGGTGTTCTTAGTCTGTTGCAGGTCATGTATTGTGTCTTTTCAAAGGATATTTGGAGTCCTACCTTTTCTGCTGTTTCTTTTAGGATTTCAATCTGTTTCTGTGCCGTTAATACATCTTGAGCTAAAATTGCTAGATCATCAGCAAATGCCAGACAATCAATTTTGATGTTGGTTCTCCCCAGTTTAATGGGCTGGTCAATATTCAGGCCCAACTTTTTTTCATGCCACTCCTGTATTACTTTGAGTATTACTCCTGTATTACTCGGGAGTCCATCCCCTTGTCTCGAGTTTTAATTTCGAATTTCACCCATGAATTTAACTTTTGATCTTGTGTTAGTTAACGTTGCTGTAATAATTGCCAGCATTTTCAGATCTAGTACTTGTTCTTTCAAGATTCGGAATAAAGATTCGCGGTCAATAGAATCATATGCTTTTTTGAAATCCACAAATGTACAGACGAGATTTTTATTGTACAGTTTTTGATGTCTTAGAATCCACTTTAGATTCAGGATCTGTTCAGGGCAGGATCTGCCCGGTCGAAAACCTGCTTGATATTCACCAATGTTAAGTTCTAACTGTCCCTGTGCTCTTTCTAGTAGACATTGAGATAGAATCTTGTAACAAACTGGGAGAAGAGATATCCCTCTATAGTTGTTTACATCCGTTCTATCTCCTTTCTTATGTAGTGGATGGATTAGAGCATCTTTCCAATCTTCCGGAATCTGTTCGATTCGCCAAACTTTTTGTAGAATTTTGGTTATTTCCTTGATTGTACCTGGACCAGCGGATTTCAAAAGTTCAGCAGTGATTCCATCTTCACCAGAAGCTTTGTCAATTTTAATCCGCTTGATTTGCCTAATTATTTCATCTTCATTCGCTGGTAATGAATCTGGGTTTGTTTGTTTAGGGTTTAGTGTTGCTAATTTGTTTAAGGGCTCAGGACAGTTTAGTATTTGTTCAAAATATTTCGCAAGTTCTTTGCAATTGTCTTGGTTATTTAGAGCTAATTGTCCGTTTTCCTTTTGGAAGCAAAGACTTTGTGGTTGATAGCCTATTAATTTAGTTTTAAATGTTTTGTAAAAGTTTCGGGTGTTATTTTTTTGGAAATCTTTTTCTATTTCATTAAGTTGATTGTTTTCATATTTTCTTTTAGTTTGTCTAATTAGCTTCGATGTTTTTTTTTCTTACTTACTTAACTTAAACTTATGTTATAGTTTATTGCTGTTTTTTGACTGTTCCAATCTTTGAATGCTTTACTCCGGCTTAATACTGCTTGCTCGCAAACTTCATCCCACCACGGATGTTTTCTACGTTTTTGTAAAGGGACCAACTTTAAGGTTGTTTTAATAATTTTTTGTTTCAATTCTTGTCAGTTCTGTGCTGGTTGTTTATCAACCTCTTCTGTTAGGGCTGGTTTTATTTTCGCTGAGTCAAACTTTGGTATTACCAGCCTCTTTTGAATAAGTTTTCGAGGTTTTAAGCTAAGTTTGATTCTAGTCAAGTAGTGATCCGTGTCTATATATATATATATATATATATATATATATATATATATATATATATATATATATATATATATATATATATATATATATATATATATATATTGCGTTTTCTTCCGGGTATCAATCCGCTCGTTTAAGGAATTTTCACATTCTTGACGACGTTTAGCCAAAATCTCATTTGGCATTTTCAAATCTTTGCTATATATATATATATATATATATATATATATATATATATATATATATATATATATATATATATATAATTTTAAGTCAATTCATTTCATCCATGTAAATCTCATTTTTTTTATACATTTCAACATAGAGATTATTAAACTCAAAGAGATTTACCACTAAACACCGAAACACTTTTTTAAGGTTCGACGCACTTTTCGCTAACCGTGTTAGCATCATCAGGAGATGATTCAATTAACATTCATCATCTCAGCATCATCTCCTGCTGATGCTAACATGGTTAGCGAAACGTGCGTCGAGAACTTTAAAAATGTTTTCGGTGTTTAGTGGCAAATCTCTTTGAGTTTAGTGTTTTACACTGAAAGTTCCAATAGAAAAATTGATAGAGATTATGATAGACGCTTTGAATGTTGTTCCTTATCCAAAGGAAGCTAAAAGACGAGCCTTTTATAGTGAGAATTGTTTTTTTATCCGACGGAGCTACATTTGTTTAATATGGAACAGTCAGTTTTCGAAATTGTCGATGGTGGACTGACAATAACTCTAATTTCAGTATAATTCTTTTTCGACAATCCATGAATTCGGCACAGTATTTGAATTATTTTTTAAATGACCTATTCCTAATGACATTTTGAACGGTTTATCACAGAAATAAATTTAAGATGTAACTATTCATATGATTAGAAATGTATTTGGAAAATTTTCTATTAGAAGAGAACGGTAACCTCTATGGAAAAATAAGGTGGATATGTTGACGTATTAGTATAGTAAGCGAAAAGCTAATACTATTTTTTTTTAATCCATGTCATGTTCATAATACATATTAGTAAAATACATTTTCTTATGTATCAACTATTTAACTGCGTCATCACAATGCTACACCACATAGAATGAGACACAGTATCAAACGCCTTACTAATATCCAAAAATAATCCACTTACATATTTCCCTTCAATGAGGTTTTTATACAGGTAACTGGTAAGCCGAAATAAGGCTGGACTGAGTTTCTGCAAGAAACTTTATTTTGTCTAAATAATTAGTTAACTGTTGTATCATTAATTTTTTAAAAACTTTTGATATCATCGGCAATATCGCAATAGGCCGATAAATCTCACAGATCGATCGATCGTCCTTTAAAAATTGGCACAAGCGTTGGCAAAAGGTTAGAGAAGTTAAGAAATGAAAAGATTATCAAATTTTAGACGATATCATATATATATATATATATATATATATATATATATATATATATATATATATATATATCCATACATATATATATATATATATATATATATATATATATATATATATATATATATATATATATATAGAAATAGCTATTATGCTTACTTGTATCCCCAGTCCAGTTTACTTTTGTGCAAGTATAAACTAAGAATTGGCACATCGGATATTTCAGTTTCATGGCCTCCAGCTTCGATTAGTAGTACCTTCCATTGTGGTATTTCTGATAATCTATTCGCTATCACTGAACCAGCAGTACCCGATCCTACCACTATAAAATCATATGATGGTTCTGGATCGCGATCGACCTAAAATTAATTTTAATTAATTTAATGTTATTCAATTTCTAAGAAAGATTTTTTCTTAAATTGTATAATTCCGGGTATTTTGGTTATGTACAAGAATCGTTCGAAAAGTTTTCGGCCTGACAAAGAAAACACAAAATTTATGAATTTTTTAAACGCTTTAATAAGAAAGGAGCGGAAATTACGAAGGTAGTATACTTAGTTAAAGTCGTAGCCTACTGACTCGTTCTATAGAAAAATGAATTAATACTAACTTTAGCTTTATCATTGTGTTTACTTCGTATTGTTTGTGACTTTTTTACCATACAACATAAAAAAAACCGAAACAATAATTGAACTGATCTTATAAACATTTTAGCGATATTGATATTTTTATAAATTGAAGTGATGGTGCACGCCGCTGTATGAAACGATTTGTTCATTTATCTTCGGTCTCTACCGATAAACAATGACCTGACCCGAGCTCGGGTAAAAATACGCACCCTAATCATCATCGAGAACTTTATAAACGAGCCTCATAGAACCACTGGCGGCAGCTAAAATTCGTAAGCTTTTCAGAGAATTAAATTAATTCTAGAGGCAAGTAGCAGGGACCAGTAAATTTCTAAGCAACGATTACTGATTATATAAATTGCGGTAGTGCCGCCTGTGAAGTGGTTGATATAAATGGTGTAATTATTAGTAATAATATGTTTTTGGTGTCTGTTTCGCTTTTAGAAAATCTGAATCTAAAATTAATTAATTGTAATTTTTAGACCACCAATTTTTTTTTGAATCAATCTCGTCTGGGGCTACAGCCCGTCTCGTCTGGGGCTACAGCCTATTCTTATAGGCTAGAAAAATAGCATTAGACATAGTTGTCATTTTTTTGACCTGCGCGATTTTTTCTAATCAATGTCGACTTTCTGTAAAATCTAAAAATAGCACATCTCGTCTTGTGTTAAATCTAGGTACTACACAAATATGTTCAAAGGCCAGAAAAATTACATTTTTCACACACTTTAGGTTGGAGTCGCTAAAATTGAACGATGGTAATTTTTTTAGACTATGACGATTTTTTTTAGTAGATGTCGACTTTCGGAAAAATCTAAAAATAGCGCATCTCGTTTCGGGCTAAATCTATTATAAAAAATATAGGCTAGAAAAGTAGCATTTCTCACGCATTTTGGGTTATACTTGCTAAATTTGATAAATTATAATTTTTTATACGAGAGCCTTTTTTTTTAATCAGTATCGACTATCCGTAAAATCTAAAAATAACGCATCTTAATCTTTCTAAGAAAATATGAAAACACCCGAAACTTTTACAAAACATTTAAAACTAAATTAACAGGCTATCAACCGCAAAGTCTTTGCTTCCAAAAGGAAAACCGACAATTAGCTCTAAATAACCAAGACAATTGCAAAGAACTTGCGAAACATTTTGAACAAATACTAAACTGTCCTGAGCCCTTAAACAAATTAGCAACACTAAACCCTAAAAAAACAAACCCAGATTCATTACCACCGAATGATGAGGAAATACTTAGGCAAATCAAGCGGCTTAAAAATAACAAAGCTTCTGGTGAAGATGGAATCACTGCTGAACTTTTGAAATCCGCTGGTCCAGGTACAATCAAGGAAATAACCAAAATTCTATAAGAAGTTTGGCGAACCGAACGGATTCCGGGAGACTGGAAATATGCTCTAATCCATCCACTACATAAGAAAGGAGATAGAACGGATGTAAACAACTATAGAAGAATATCTCTTCTCCCTGTTTGTTACAAGATTCTATCTCAATGTCTACTAGACAGAGCACAGGGACAGTTATAACCGAACATTGGTGAATATCAAGCAGGTGTTCGACCGGGCAGATCCTGCCCTGAACAGATCCTGAATCTAAAGTTGATTCTAAGACATCAAAAACTGTACAATAAAAATCTCTTCTGTACATTTGTGGATTTCAAAAAAGCATATGATTCTATTGACCGCGAATCTTTATTCCGAATCTTGAAAGAACAAGGACTAGATCTGAAAACGCTGGCAATTATTAAAGCAACGTTAACTAACACGAGGTCAAAAGTTAAATTAATGGGTGACATCTCAGAGCCCTTCGAAATTAAAACTGGTGTGAGACAAGGGGATGGACTCTCGCCACTCTTATTTAACTGTGTTCTAGAAAAAGTAATACAGGAGTGGCGTGAAAAAAAGTCGGCACTGAATATTGACCAGCCCATTAAACTGGGGAGAACCAACATCAAAATTGATTGTCTGGCATTTGCTGATAATCTAGTCTATGATTTGCTGATGCTGATGATAATTTTAGTTCCAGATGTATTTACGGCACAGAAACAGATTGAAATCCTAAAAGAAACAGCAGAAAAGGTAGGACTCCAAATTCCCTTTGAAAAGACACAATACATGACCTGCAACAGACTAAGAACACCATTTCTAAAAACAAAATATGGTTACATCAGACGAGTCTCTCAATTCAAATATTTGGGTGAAATAATCATGGAAAATGGGTTGAAAAAAGCGACCAATAAGGGTAGATGTCAAAAAATGGAAAGGGCATTGAGACTTACACAAAATATTTACAACAAAAAATGCCTATCTAAAAACACAAAACTGAGACATTACAATACAGTTATTAAGCCAGAATGTCTATATGCTGCAGAAACGCCAAGAAATCAAACAATACACAGATATACATAGCGATATGAGAAAAAGAAGACTTAAGTTTTACGGACACATCAAACGGATGAATCCGAGTAGGCTAACTAGACAAATAGTCGAATTTTATGAAAATAGGAGTAGAGCTAAAGTAGAAATAATTAAATGGATTGCGGCAATTAAAGAGGACCTAAGATCAGCAAATATTACACAAAATGAAATTCAGGATAGAGGCTGTTTCAGACACAAGGTTAACGTTTGGAAGGTTGGCCAGAGAGAAAAATGCAGGAAGACTAGAACAACTTGGTCTGACGAAAGGAAAAAAGCTTATAGCGAAAGAATGAAATTAGTATGGGCTCAAAGGAAGGCTAACAACAACAAACGCCTCTAATTGTACTTCGCGTGGTCCACCAGGGCCCATACGTGAATATGGGATATGGAATATATATATATATATATATATATATATATATATATATATATATATATATATATATATATATATATATATATATATATATATATATATATATATATATATATATATATATATATATATATATATATATATATATATATATATATATATATATATATATATATATATATATATATGTATATATATATATATATATATATATATATATATATATATATATATATATACATATATATATAAAGATAATATAAAATATTCTCATAGGTCAGAAAAATAACATTTTTGGCGTACTTCAGGGTCGAGTCACTAAAATTGATAAATTGGAATTTTTTGACGAGGCAGATTTTTTTTTATCAGTGTCTACTTCGGTGAAATCTAAAAACTGCGCATCTTGTCTCGGGCTAAAACTATCTACTTTAAAAAATATTTTCATAGACTAGAAAAATATAATTTTTCACGCATTTTAGGCTACAATCACTAAAATTGATCTATCGTAATTTTTTGACCAGAGCGATTTTTTTTAATCATTGTCGACTTTCGGTAAAATTTAGAAAAATCGCATCTTCGCTCGGGCTAAATCGCACTGCTATAAAAATATTCTCATAGAGTACAAAAATAGCAATTTTGACGCACATTAAGCTCCAGTCACTAAAGTTGATCTATCGTAATTTTTTAGACCAGGGCGATTGTTTGTAATCATTGTTGACTTTTATTATAATTTGGAAATAGCGCATCTCGGCTCGGATTAAACCTAAGTATTATAAAAAATTTCTCATAGGTTAGGAAAGTAACATTTTTGACGCACTTCAAGCTCCAGTCACTAATTTTTTTTTAATCAATGTCGACTATCGGTAAAAGCTAAAAATAGCGCATCTCGCCTTGGGCTAAATCTAACTATTATAAAAATATTCTCATAGGCTACAAAAATAGTTTTCACGCACTTTAGCATGGAGTGCCTAAAATTGATCAATCGACATTTTTTTGATCAGTGCGTAGTATTGGTAAAATCTAAAAATAGCGCATCTCATCTCAGGCTAAATCTGTCTCCTTTAAAAATATTTTAATGGACTAGAAAAATAGCATTTTTCACTCATCTTTCGGTAAAATCTAAAAATAGCACATCTTATCTCGGGTTAAATCTATCTACTTTAAAAATATTTTCATTGGCCAGAAAAATAACAATTTTCACGCACTTTAGGCTGGAGTGACTAAAATTGATCAATCGAATTTTTTTAGACCAGTGCGTACTATTGGTAAAATCTAAAAATAGCGCATCTAATCTCGGTCTAAATCTAGCTATTATAGAAATATTCACTTAGGCCAGAAATCATTAGAACCCACGTGGCAATTATTTATAAGGGCTTATGGTGTTCTATACAATAGAAACTTACCGGTTTATTTTCTGGATCAAACTGATCATAGTGGAAATATGTAAGAGCCGCTATAAGAAAAGGCAATATAGCAATTTTTCCACCTCCTATTAAAGCAACACCTGCTTTAATCGCCGTGGCAATAAATGGCAATCCGATCACGCCCATTTTGACTTAACTTGTTTCGATGCAGTATCTTCCAGCACCACTTTATTGACTTGGTATATTGACTAGATCGTTTGGTTCTTGTAAATATTACTGCAGCTTGTTGAATATTTTCACTTAATATAAATGAAATATTTTAATAAATAAATATACGATTTTTGACTAGTAATGCAATGATTATGGCAATGTTTTTCTCCGATGCTTATAGAAAATATAGTTTTATTCTTTGGTTGATGTTGAGCTTTTTCGGAGTTCTACAGTCTGATGATAACTATATAATTTTCCAAGGCAGGTTGCAGAATGGACGAGTCTACCATTAGATGAAAACGATACAGAGCTTCTCCTAAGTTTTTTCTAAACGTGCCCATGGCTTATAGGAATCTGAAAAAAAAACGAAAAATAGAGTTTATTAATCCTATTGGAACCTTCGGTGTGAAACAGTAAACTCAAAGAGATTTACCACTAAACACCGAATCACTTTTTTAAGTTCTCGATGTACGTTTCGCTAACCATGTTAGCATCATCAAGAGATGATTTAATCTCACTCTCAGATTAAAAATTTAAAAAAAGTGGTTCGGTGTTTAGTGGTAAATCTCTTTAAATTTGGAGTTTATAATGATAGTTTTCCATATACCCGGTAATGATTCTGATTCTATTTATTTTGGAGAAAAAATAGTTTTTTTCTGGACTGCGATCGGAATGTATTGTAAATGTTAAATCGATTTGTCATACAAAGAGTGGTCACAATGTTTCTAGTTTAACAATGGATAACAAGGTTTTTCAATATCTTTTTTGGAAATGCCCAATCCTGGGCATTTTCAAGTGTTGTCCGCTTCGACTGAGGGTCAGTTGGACTCTTCAGTCGAGGCGGACAAGACTTGTAAATGCCAATTTAGACGCTTCACAGAATCAACGAATCGACACCCGGAATTATTTAGAAATATATATATATATATATATATATATATATATATATATATATATATATATATATATATATATATATATTTATATATATATATATATATATATATATATATATATATATATATATATATATATATATATATATATATATATCATATATCATCAGCCCGTATCGATCCACTGCAGGATGAAGGCCTCTTCAGCATGCTTCCAACCTTCACGGTCCTGGGCTTTCCTCTGCCACTCGGGTCCAATATACTTAACGATGTCATCAGTCCATCGTGCTTTATATATATATATATATATATATATATATATATATATATATATATATATATATATATATATATGCAACCCTTCTCTAATAATTCTATTCCTTCCCTGGCGAACTAATAAGGAAAATTAGGTTGCTAAGCCTAAATCCTGCATTAAGGCTTGTTCACAAACCCATCAAGCCAGAAGTGCGCTTTGTCGAAAAGGATTATTTTTCTTCAATAGCTACTAAAACAATATTTTTTTAAATGGCAACACCATATTCTTTTAACATAATTTGACAAATCTTATTGGAGTAGTCATTTTAGAATAATTAACAAAAACAACTAAAATAATCTGCAGTCTGCAGGAACTAAACGAAGCTAACATAGCAATAATAGGCTTTGGAAATTAAACAATAATTGTGTTATTTGAAAGCTATGGTATTTGAATGTGTATAAAATTTTAAATTTATTAGGTAGCCGATACTTGATGGGAAATTCATTTTAAATAAATAAGCAAAGATTAATATCTAAAATTTCCACTATATTTAAAATTGTATGTCTACCAATTATAGATTTTGACAACCATTATAGAGTTTGACATAGTTTGTATTTGAAAAAGGCACTGTGTGTCGAAACAATTGTTATACATACACTTTTAAATATAGTGGACCTTTTAGATATTAATGTTTGCTTATTTATTTAATAACGTTTTAATTCAGTTGCTAAGATGAGTCTGAATATTATAATTGTATTATTATTATTACTATTATTATCCCCGTACTGAACTCAGCATCTCAGCCTAGGCTGGTCTATTATTACAATGCCAAAATGAGAAAGCAATTCAACTCCTCTCACTTAGCATAAAATTTTTCGAACAATTATTATTATTATTATTATATTATTATTATTATTATTATAATAATAATAATTATTATTATTATTATTCACGTATGGGTCCTGGTGGACCACGCGAAGTACGCGTTATTTTTATACATATTATTTAAATACAACAGCTGTCAAATAACACAGTGACTGCACAATAATGATGTCTCCTTTCAAACAACACAATTTTTGTTTAATTTACAAGGCCTACTATTGCTATGTTAGCTCATTTTAGTTCCTGCCGACTGCAAATTATTTTAGTTGTTTTGGCAATTGTTGTAGAACAGCTACTCCAATAAAGAAACGGATATAAGAATTGTCAAACTATGTTAAAAATACAGTATTGCCATTAAAAATATTGTTTAGCAGTTACTGAAGAAATCTGGCAACACCGAAAAGCATTGTTTGTAAATTTTTCTTAGTCTAGTTATTTCCTACAACTTTGCATTTGGAAGTACTAGTCTATCACTTCAAATAAAAAAGTTAGCCTATGTCAGATTTTAAAACAATTACACTGTATACACACACATACACACACATAACTATACAAAGTGTTAGGTAAACATGCGGCAAAAAATAAAGGAGTTATTCCTTAACTTATTTTAAGAATATTTTGTTGTATGATGATTTTTGGAAAACCCCTTTGTTTCGAAGATACAGGGTGAACAAAATTTACGACATTAACAACATTTTATTATCAAAAAGTACATGTAAAGTTGCTCAATCTACAATAAATGTTCGAAATGACTTCCTCCGGCCTTGATACAAGCATTCAATCTTCTCGTCATTGACAGGGTCGTTTCTAATTGAGTTACACCCAGCAGTTATCCGATTTCGCAAATCATCCAAATTCTTCAATGGAGTAGCGTAAACTAGTGACTTCAGATATCCCCATAAGAAATAATCCAGGGGGTTTAAGTCCGGGGATCGAACAGGCCATGCGTGTGGCCCACTTCGACCAATCCAGCGATATCCGTATGTTGCTGTTAAAAAATCACGAGCAACCAAACTGAAATGTGGTGGTGCACCATCGTGTATAAACCACATTTCATGCCTTGTTGCCAATAGTACATCTTCCAGAAACTCAGACAGCGTTGCTTCCAAAAAGTTGCGATACACCTTGCCAGTAAGTCTTTCTGATAGAAATACCGGTCCAATTAGATAGTCACCCACAATTCCAACCCAAACATTCAACGAGAACTGATGTTGAAAACTATCTTCGCATACCTCATGCCGATTTTCATTGGCCCACACATGGTTATTATGAAAATTCCTTATTGTGTTTCTTGCGAAAGTGCCTTTATCGGTGAAAAGAATTTGTGTCAGTAATAGAGGGATGCGAAGTAAAGTTTTTCCATTGACATAATGCAATACGTGGAGGAAAATCAACAGGTAGTAATGCCTGAACGCGTTGAATGTGGTATGGATACAACAAATTGCCCTTAAGAATTTTCCAAACTGTCCAGTGACTCACATTTAAAGTATTTACAATCTTTCGCGTAGAACTACCAGGCTCTTACGCTATTTTTTAGCTTGTAATGCATTGCCATCAGCAAGTCCATACATGAAGTGCATGTCAGTCATCTCGACGTTTGTATACATTATGATAGAGGACTTCTCTCGCTTTTTAAGACACGTTAAACAGCCAAACGTCACTCAATCTATGTAAACAAATGCGACCGATGAAATCCACTTACTAGATAAAACAGCCGTTCCAAGTGATCGAGATCGAAAAAAAAATGTTTGTACTTGATAAACTCATTGACGTACACCCTACTTTTAGTTACATTAATGATTTCAACAAATATCGAATATGGTTGTCGCAAATTTTGTTCGCCCTGTATCTTCTAAACAAAGGGGTGTGTCAAAAATCATCATAGGACAAGGAATAACCCCTTGTATTTTTGCCGCATGTTTACCTAACACCCTGTGTATATATATATATATATATATATATATATATATATATATATATATATATATATATATATATATATATATATATATATAAATAAATATATATATATATTATTAGTTGATTTTAGATGTTCGCCATCTGGCGGAAGTTAATTAAGTTCGGCTTGATTGGACTTGGACAGAATCATTGCTGTACTTTCTCGGAATGGAACAAAAGAAAATGAGACGATGTAAAAAGAAATTTATTAAAGATTGAAGTATGAAAATATATACGAGGGTCTCTCGAAAGTTTGTCGACCGGAGTGAAACCGGCAATATTATTCACATTTTTTTTCAACGTAATCACCTTTGCAATTCAGAACATTTTGCTCTTGTCTGGAACAAAATAAGCTCTTGTCTCAGCCCTTTACTTGATAGTTTATGATCACCACACAACTAGAATTCCAGAAAACTGCAGTACTGACTTTTCGTGCAGATGGAACCGTCTTTACTTTCACTGTCACTTTTCCACCTGCTCCCACTCATTACTTCGACTGCTCCTTTATCTGTGGCAGATAATGGTGAATCCATGTTTTATGTAGTGTTATAAAATGTAGAAGAAACTCAGCAGATTTGCTTTTAAATAAGTCTAAATACTCTTAAGAATTATCCATTCGAATGCGTCTTTGGTCGACCATTAACAATCGACTAGAAAGCTTTCCCAATCAAAAAAATCGTGAAAATGTAATGTATTTGATCTATACAGAAGTTTACACTATTAACAAGCTCAAGTGTCTTTCGTCCGCGATTATTTAATACAACATTGGGTATTTTTTGTTACTATCTTATCAATAGTGGCGGTTTGTAGGCGTCTGAAGCATTGAATATCTTCAATGAATATATGAGCACGTTTAGATTCAGCAGCTCAATGTTTTACCATCAAAAACGAAGGAAAAGAAGCCTTTAAAGTGGAATCGCTTTTTGTATGTCCAGGTACTTTATAACAGCTCGACCTTCATTATACTTGACTTGAACTAACATACTTGACAAATATCATATCCAGTTGGTCCGCCATCTCTCTGTCAGACCGATAACTTTTCGAACAATCTTCGTATGCAGACCAAGTAATGATACAAGAAAATCAATATCTCTTCCGAAGAATAACGCAAACAAAATATTTTCTACGTGTCTTCTGCGGCACGCGTTTCACGAGCATTTCATTGTCTGAATTTTGTCACGTACAAAAGAAAGCTTTCACTTTTGGTTCAAAGTCAAGTACTTGGTAAATTCCGATTTGTTTTATACGGACAGGTTTTGAAATTAAGGATTTTACGACGAAATTTACGTAATGTTCGACTTATTAGTGATATTTTTCAATTCCACCTTTCGTCATTTTAATATATGACCATAATTATTCATGAGTAAGAATGTAGATTATGTGGTTATGTAGATTAGATATTTCGGTGGGGAGTTTACATCTAACTAAATATATATTTGATAGCTGCATTTTGAAATAATTCATCAAGCATTTGGTTAAAACCTGTAATCTCTTTCTCGTATAATTGGGATTTTATCTTGCTATAAAAAGCCATGAAAATTGCAAAATATTTTTTTAACGATTTAAGAATAGCGGGTGCAGATATTCTCCGTGTATTTCCATGTAACAGTGTTTATGAATTAATCCCTGCTAATGTTCGCCAACCATATTAGCATCATTAGGAGATGATTTAGATTAAAATTGATTTATGATTTAGATTAAATCATCTCCTGATTATGCTAACATAAGCGTATGACAAAACGTTCTGAGTACGTATACAATCAGCAAACGTCAAACTTTACGATGAATATGGCGCCTAGCAATACCACTGCAGAAAGAAAATAAGTAATGTCGTGTTAATCATTACGAACTTCTCGTGTTAGTTGTTCATATTTATAGGTCACATGGGTTTCGGTATTAAAAGAAAGCTCTGTTCGTATCTGCAGAAGGCATTGTGTGTCGAAACAATTTTTTAAAGATTAGTTATCTTAATTAAAACGTTAGTTAAGTCTTAATTTAAAACGAATTTCCATCATTTAATTGAGGTAGCCGATACTTACCTCAATTAATTATTGTTATTTTATTTGTCATAAATACAACTAATTTGAATCATTATTAAAGTCAACAACCACCAGTAAACACTAAATCACTTTAGGAGACGTCACGTTAGCACCATCAGGAGATGATTCAATGTCATAGATTAATTCATAACACTAAAGATTCCAATATAATAATTGAACCATTATGTTAAAAAACGACTAATAAAAAAGCTTATTATTACGTGAGATTATAAATCATTAGTTAATATATGGCAAAACAAGTAAAACAACAGAACACAAGAACTATGTTAATATCATTAAATGATACGAAAACAAAAATTAGTACAGATATGTTTACTTAGTAACTCAATATTTACTACCAAAAGTGAAATCAACAAGTTACATAACATTTAATGAAGTAATTTAATGTGTTAGATGAATAATTTTACAGCATTCTCGTTAAACTCAAGGAGACGCACGTTTCGTTAACCATGTTAGCATCATCAGGAGATGATTTAATCTTAAAAAAAAGTGTTTCGGTGTTAGGTGGTAAATCTCTTTGAGGTTAGTGTTTCACACCAAAGGTTCCAATAGAAAAATTGAACAGATTTGATATACAATTCAGTTTTATGCGTAACAACCAAATTATATACCTTGAAACTTTTTATTTTATGTAAAACATTTTTGAAAACAATTTCAGACAAATGTCCGCCGCGGCTTCTTCTGACAGCACATTCTGTCAGTCCAATTTCCGATCACTTTTTCAAGCAATTGAGTCTTATGTCCGCAATTGTTCGAGTTATGTTGGCTTCCAAGGCATCAATAATTGCTGATTTATTGAAATATACCAAAGATTTAACATAACCTCAAAGAAAATATTCTAAAGACGTTAAATCACATCGCCTTGGGAGCCAATTAACAGGTCCATTCCTCGAAATAATTTTCTTATGGAAGTGTTCCCAGAATAAATCGATTGTTGTTGGCTGTACGGCATGAGGAACCATCCTCTTGAAACCACATCTCCTCCACATCAATATCATTCAAATTCGGAATTAAATAATCATTGATCATCGCTGTGTAACGATCCTCATTAACGAATTGATAGTCCATTATAACGAATTGATATTGAAGTCCATTGAGACAACAGTAATCAGAAGTTCTACACTCCCGACCGTTGTATAACTCCTGATTACTGTTATCTGTCTCATTGGACGCAATCCACAGAAATCAAAAAACTCTATGTATAACCCATGCGACGAGAATTCGGCAAAAATATGAGTTGTTTGATTGTGGAGAGAGACTCCCAATTCTTGGCGAGAGAGCATATGTCGGTACCCTGATGAGTCTAACCACCCAATGGTCCTCCAATGTAAAGGATGGGTGGGGCTCTCTCCCGGTCAAGCAACTAACCAATGCTCATTATGGCGGAGACACGGAGACACATTTTTGGGCATTCAACATGAGATTGTGGAACCCAACGGTCGGGGGTGTATAACTCCTGATTACCTCTAATCTTAATCTAATCTTAATCCTCTATAACTCCTGATTAGTCTTGTCTTATTGGATGCAGTCCACAGACATCAAAAAACTATATATATATATATATATATATATATATATATATATATATATATATATATATATATATATATATATATATATATATATATATATAATCATTCAGCCATTGTCGATTCACTCCAAGATGAAGGCCTCCCTAGCATGCCTCCAATTCGCACGGTCCTGAGCTTTCCTCTGCCATTCGGGTCCAATATACTTGATCCTTCACGGGCGTTTATGATCAAGCGGTATCCATTCCAGAATTGCTTTGGTCCATCTGTCGTCGCATCGTCTTGCTATATGACCTGCCCACTTCCATTTCAATTCTTTCGCCTTTACCATGATGTCACATACCTTCGTTTGTTCTCTGATCCATATGCAAGTCTTTCTGTCCTACTTTGTAATGCCAAACATACACCTTTCCATTCCCTTCTGTGCAACCCGAAGCTGTTGAACTGATTGTGATGTGAGTGTCCATGTTTCACTTCCATATGTCAAAACAGGCAGCACGCACTGATTAAAAACTTTTCTCCTCAGACAAAATGGAAGTTTGCTTTTAAATACTATATTAAATATTAAATATACACTGCTAAAGCTCGTTGAGTAACGCAAGCCATTTCAAAGCGTTTACACAAACTAGGGAAAATTCAAAAGAAAATAAAATCAAGAGTCGTTGGAGCCCCTATGAACTTACACCTGAGAGTAAAAGCAGACGCGTTGATATTGTGTCAGTACTCTCCGAATGCCAAAAAAAAAAAACTTCCTGCATTTGATTCTAACCCTCCAATCATCTACCATAATCCAATGAGACGAAATCGTGGGTTGATCCTAGTGAGTCATCAACCAGTATCGCAAAACTAAATATGTTGCTGTGTATACAAGGTGTGGCTATTAAATAATGAGACTAACGCTACTACAGAAGAAGTACATGTGCACCAAACGCCAGCGATCAACGGTTGTTTAGCGTGAAAGTTGTTTAGCGTGGTTGTTTAGCCTTTTTTTTTGATTCGCCGGAAAAATGTTAAGTGTAACAATAGAGCAACGAATTGTTATGAAATTTCACTTGAAACTTGGAAAAACCGCTACTGAAACTTTGAAACTGAAACTAATTTATTGAAAGAAGTGTATGGCATGAATGCTTATCACGTGCACGTGTTTTTGAGTGGTTTAAGCATTTTTAAGATGACCGAGAAGACGTTAAAGATGATCCACGCCCGGGTTACCCTTCCACTTCAAAAATAATTGACAATATCAAAAAAATTGGTAATCTGGTTCGATTTGACCGTCGGTTAAGTATTGTGTGTGCGATTGCTGAAAATGTAGGAATTGACAAAGAATGCGCAAATTTTACATAACAATTTTAACATGCAAAAAGTGTGTGCCAAAATTGTACTTAAATTTCTCACGTTTGAACAACATGAAGCTCGGAAAAATGTTTGTACTGACACTTTGAATGCCATTGAAAATGACCCAAACTTACTAGAAAGAAACTTACTTACTCAAAAAAATGATGATTGTTTTTTCGATATTCATGGGATTGTGTACCTTCACTGGGTTTCTGAAAATCCAGCTATTAATCAATATTACTGCCTTCATGTTCATGCTGAACTCCGTGAAAGAATAAGAATAAAACGACCCGAATTGTGGAAGGACAAGTCATTTGTTCTCGACCAAGACAATGCGCCGGCTCATTCCGCATTGTCTGTTAAGAGGTTTCTAGTCAAGTACAGCATCCCAGTGTTAGGTTGTCCGCCTTATTCGCCGGATCTTGCGCCGTGCGACTTCTAGGTTACATCTGCTTTAAAGAGAACAAAATTTGAGTCCTTAAAGCTGTGAAAGAGAAAGCGGCACGCGTTCTGAAGGAGCTGAAAAAAGAAAATTTCCAGCACTGTTTCGAACAGTGAAAGATTCGCATGGAGCGTTATAGAGATAGAGGAGGTGTGTATATGGAAGGTGATAATAAGTAAATATGTATGAAAGCAAAATAAAATGTTTTACAGCGTCAGTCTCGTTATTTAATAGTCACATCTCGTATGATATTATCAGTTAGGCGTCGTGCATTATCCATGACTGTCACAGCGGCATCATTTTAAGAAAAACCTTCACTTCAAATAACCGCATCGAACTGTAACTGAAAAAAAGTTTTTTTTCAAAAAAAATCAGTTATTTAAAAGCAGAAACTACGAAATTGATTGAAAGATGGCAAAATATGGCAACGTTATTTAAGTTCTTATTTCACTGCATAAAAAAAATGTTAATTTCATGACAAAAACTCGAAAGTACCTTTCAGGTAAGTCTAGATAACAACTTTTTTTTTGTAGAATGAAATAGTCACCTTAAAGTAGGAAAATGAAAATTACGGCACTAATAAATATGGGATATTTTAAAATAAAATAGGTCATATCTTTTTTGCCATTCTAATCTCATAATGAAAATCAAACAGATAATAGTTACGGTACAACCGTAAACTTTCAAGGCTAATGCTGAAAGTCAATGTAAATAGTCTCCCACATGTGAATTTGTTGCTATTACTCAAATATTAAATTACTAATACAGAAAAAAAATTATAACATTGTGCTGCTATATCGGAGAACATACTTTAATTTCAGGCACGCACTTTTTTCTTGCTCTGCTTTTATGGGATTAATTAAAATCATTTAAATATTCATTAGTAATTTGATCTGATTCTGTTAGCTGCACCCACTGGTCATCCTTGACGATTTTTTATAGATTACTTAAACCACTTTTGACCAGTTCTGACACCAAAAACGTTTCATTATGAACAGTGTATTATTTTACAGTATCGTAACCGGGATGGTTTATGAATTATTGTCTCGAATTTTAAATATACTTTACATTTTTATTTTCGCAAATGTAAAAAAACTGTTACTGCAGATAAAAAAACAAATATGTTGTGCATGGTGACCATACACCAACAGAATACGTAAATTTCTTACTTTGTTTACTTTCCGGCTAAATTGTAAAGGGACACAAGATCAGGTTTTTATGGTGAGACGAATTCGTGAAAATGCTAATATAGGGTGATTCTTTTAGTGCGTCCGACTATAATTCAAATAAAACAACAACCAGATTAGATGCTTTGAAACTATTTATTTTATGTTATATTACGTTCAATGGCATTAATGTTTGAAAACAATTTCGGACAAATGTCAATCGCGGCTACTCCTGACAAAGCGCATTCTGTCAATCTAATTTCCGATCCCATTTTCAAGCAAGTGGAGTTTTATATCCGCAGTTGTACCGAGTTATGTTGACTTCCAAGAAGCCAATAGTTGCTGGTTTATCGGTAGACCAAATATTCATCGAAAGACCATGATGACCAATTAACAGGTTTTTTTTTCAACATTTTCGACTTATTTTCGGCAATTTGCAAGCGTTGCTCTGATGTTAAACGTTCCGTTATGATTTACCAAAACTATACTCAATGATGTTGACACTAGAAGTGCGCAAATTCACAGTTTGTTTGATTACCACCCCTATTGGAAGTTCCAACACTAAAAAATCACTCTTTATATACCGAAGCATAAAACAACGCAACGATATGAAAAATATATTTAGTTGCATTAATTTTGTGATTTTTGTGTATGCCATATATACTATGCCACTATGCCACTATGCCATACTATGCCACTATATACTAATAAACAAACAATGATAATAATTAAAACACTTGGTATTTGTTTCACAATATATTCGAGATATTCTCTGACATGTTTCTCTATCATAACGCTTTTAATTAACTAACAATCTAACTGTTTTAATTATTATTATTGTTACTGTGTTTCACCAAGTGCCAACCGCGCAATCAATCGAAATTATTAATAAACAAACTGTCAATAAGTCCCCTGTCTCACATATAGATGGTGTCACTTACCAATAGTTGATTGTGCCAACATTCAAACATCATGTGTCAAAATTTCCTGATCTGTCCACTAGTTTCTAAGCTGTTGTGCGTTAAGTGACGTTACTTTTGTTATTTTCAAAACAATTAAAAAACATTGATGTGTCGATTAAGCATTATTTTTTGATGAAGAAAAATTCCGTTCAAACAAAAC
Source organism: Cosmopolites sordidus (assembly GCA_031761425.1). NCBI lineage: Eukaryota > Metazoa > Arthropoda > Insecta > Coleoptera > Curculionidae > Cosmopolites > Cosmopolites sordidus. Next base: position 12,720 of record JARFXV010001235.1, on the reverse strand, counting down.
AATGGTTTGATAACATTACGCGGACTTTTCCCCAGGAAAATCAACCATAATTGCTTGGTATGCTGAATTCAAACATGTCCGTTCAAGCACCGATAATGCTGAACGCTCTGGACGTCCAAAAGTGGTGGTTGAAAAAGAAAAATTCGCAACATTATTTCGTAAAACCGTAAAGTAAAGAATCAGGAGATGGCTGATATCATGAATATATCGAAAAAAAGTGTTTACACCATTTTGAATAAACATTTGGGAATGCGTAAATTGCCACCGAAGTGGGTACCGTGTTTGCTCACAGCGGACCAAAAATAACAAAGTACTGATAATTCTGAGCAATATTTGGAGATGTTTAAGCGAAATAAAAAGGATTTTTTTCAAGAATAAAGTAAGTCCTGTTCTGAAAGTCCGTTCTGCATCGATCGGAATAAGTAGTAGTTCGTGGGGTAGGACGTCCCATTTAACGTTTTCCAAATAGTTTTTTATACATTTTCAACATGATACCAAGCACTGTCCTATTGAAAAATGACTTTATCGTGTCTTTGGACGTATGTATTCTGGTCGTTTTTCGTTTGTTTGATTCAATTTTATTCATTGTTGTTGTCATTGCCAGTAATCGTTTGATCAGGTTTCAACAATTCGTAATACACAGCTCCCCTTCAAAGCCTTCTTTCCATGTATATTGGGCACTGATGTGATGTTAAATGCTGGTCTGGGTCTACCCATGATTTTTTGCCCTTTAGATTGTCCAAATAGATCCACTTTTCATTACCTGTCACAACTCAAGAACCTTTTCTTTTCGGTCGGTCAACCAAAATTTCACATATTTAACTGAGGTAGCCGATACTTGATGGAAATTCATTTTAAATAAAAAACCAAGATTAATATCTAAATTTCCACTATATTTAAAACTTGTACGTATGACAATTGTTTCGACATACATTGATTGACACACACATATTGACACACATCATCGACACACACATATTGAAAAAGACACTGTGTGTCGAAACAATTGTCATACGTACAAGTTTTAAATATAGTGGAAATTTAGATATTAATCTTGGTTTTTTATTCAAAATTTCACAAGTAGTTTTTCGCCTTTCACTATCACTTTCCTTCAATTCATATGGAACCCATTTTCCTTCATTCTGGATCTTTCCCAATGCTTGTAGACGCTCGGAAATGGTGGATTGGGCAACATTTAATGCTTCTGAAAATTGTTTCAACGTATGAGTTGGGTTTTCATCCAATAATGTTTGCAAATCTGCATCTGCAAACTTTTTTCGGCTCATCCTGGACGCTGTTGTCTTTTATATCAAAATCGCCACTTTTAAAATGTTTAAATCATCGTTTAGAAGTTTTTTTGGATTAAAGCATGTTAGGCCATAAACCTCAACCAGCAATCAATAACTTTCAGTAGCCTTTTCTTCAAATGGAAGAAGGTTATTAAACCTCCTCGCAAAACGTCTTTTTCTGGTACATAATTCGATATATTCACAACTATGAAAAACTATGTTTTTTTTTCACAGTGACAATTAATAACGAACTGTCTTTTGAACGCAAAATCGACATTACTAACCGAAACACCTATTAGGGTGACCAGAACCTCGAATTCGTCTATAACTCTGATTCTAAAACCATCTTATTCATGTGTTCGTTCGGTAAAGATTTGTTTTTATCATGTTGCTACAAAATTTTTGAAACCGTTAACTTTTTTTGCAATCGTAAACATCAACATAAAGGTAAATGTAAATTAAGTTGATGGGCTTTTTGATCTCCATTGTATATTATTCTCTTATGGGAATCTTTAATTTGAATAAAAAACTGCTAGAACAGTTAAAGAAAAATGTAACATGTATTTTTAGATAGCTGCCAGAAATAAAAAAATTGCAAATTAAAAAACACATGTTTTCTGTGATATTTTAGTAACTGTTTAATGAAAAGTTCCGAATTAAAAGTTAAATAATAAAAGTCTAAGCAGGTTAGATAGATTTGATGTATTCATATAACTCTAATTACATTATATAATAAAACTTGAAGATATATAATCATATTACATAATTTTTATGTATAAATGTAAATATGTAGTGAAAGAATCAATAGAAAAATATTTTTAGTTACATTTGTGTGTATAAATTACGAATTCTTACCTTAAGGGAGGAAATCCTGATGCATTATATCAACCACTACACTCAAACTAACACTGCCTGAAAATTCAAAGAGAAAACTCAATGAAAATTGAACGAAAGCGAACAAAAAGTTTTTTTTTTCTTCCTTAATTAGGCTTTCGGATGTACTGGTCGTAGAACTCGATGTATTCAGATATTCACAAGTACGTCGACAACGTTGGCGAAAGTCAAAGAACGTACTGAAGAAACGGCGTGCTCTTGTTCCTTTTACCGGGCAATATGACAGGTGTTGTCGGTCCTGCTGCTTAAATTGCGACCAAAGATCATTAGTTCTTCGTCTTTTTGAGGGAAAAAGTACGTGTTTCGACATAGGTCGTCACCTTATTTGTTAGGTGATACATCAATATTTAAAACGTAATAGGTAGGTATATACTTAAAACAGCTCGTGTAACTTTTACACTAACATTATTGAAATAGGACAAATTATATTCATATTCTAATCAAAAAGTATGTTGACTTTTGTTTAAAAAATCCGCGCACCTTACGTATCGGTACAGCCATTTTTTATTAAGTTGATATGACTGTTCTTAACACTTGACAGAAGAATTATATTATTTTACTTGTTAAGTTATAAATTATAGCATCTTTTGTAATCGTTAAATATTTTTGTAGGAGGTTTTTTAAAACCTTTTTGGATTTCCTTTAAATTTTGTTTAAAAACGAACTTTGCTGACGCTTTAACATTATTTAAAAAGTGTTAGAGCGATGAAGCTATGCCAACAAAAATGTTTACAAGTGATACGAGGACTTTAGTGATGGTGGAGGAGCAGTTGGAGATGAAACACTTTCAGGAAGACCTTCCACGTCAATCAGTGAAGAAAACATTACTAAAATCAAGGATTTTCTACTGGGTAATCGTCGATTAAGTATTAGATTCAGATTTGTCGCAATATAATTCATGGCATCACGATAATGCACTATTACACACCACAATTACTATTCGTCAATTTCGCTAAGAATCAAATAAATATAAATTGAAAAAAAACCACTTTGTGGGCTCCATTTTGAGTCCATAGGAGCATTTAAGAGTGTTCGCTGGTCGCTTTGAAGGAAATACCAAAAGTCGAGTATAAAAACTGATTTCAAAAAGATTTTTATTGATAATTGAAGCTCAATGTACGACCTTTAAACACGAAAGACAATATTTGCCAAATAACCACCTCTTGCAGCTCCAGAGACATCCAATCTTTTGTCAAAATTTTGGATGACATTTTGGCATATCCATGGCTCTATCTCACCAGTGGCTCGAATAGTTTCATCCTTTAGTTCAGGAATTGATTGTGGATTGTTCTTATAATCCTGGGTTTTCACGTAACCCCAAAGAAAATAGTCCAACGATGTCAAATCACACAATCTTGGTGTCCAATTAACATCGCCGTTTCTTGCAATGCCTCGTCCAGGATATTTTTAAAAAATGACTGTAGTAATGACAGCTTATTCTACAATGCCTAAACTTTCGAAATATCACAAAAAAAATAAAACGATTTTTTGAAAATTCTAGACTACCGGGTTCCTTAATAGTTACTCCGGTACTCTTCGTTCGTAGGCGAAAAAAGCAATGCTTTATTATCACATGAAACTCAGATATTTCCATTGTTTTCAAAATTACAAGAGTATTGTCACTAAAAGCACTGTTACTTGTGAACTAAACCTCAGATTGTCATGTAATTTTAACACGTATTATTTGAAAGTTAATGATGTAATTGTAATTGAGTGTAATTGATGTAATCTTTCGAACTTATCGAATGATGTGTTAAATACATTGTGTTTTATTAGGAAGTCACCTTACTTTTTGGTTGTAATGATATATTTAACCCTCAAGAGAAGCACTGGATAAGGGATACCCAGGAGTGAATTAAAAGTGTTTTTCCCTTATAAATGGTCACGTTGAGAGGATGACTTTGAGTAGGGGATAATGTACTATCCCTACTACAGATTCCCCGTCATAGCCATCTTAAGATGTGAATACTAACAAAAATATAAGCGACCGTAGTCAGTCTATGGGTATGCGCCACCCAGTGCTGTTGTCGTGTCAGTGTGTTTTGTTGGTTTTTTATTTAAATAACCTTTTTTCACATATACTGTGTTTTTTTTTCGATCTTGACACAGTTTGTGGTAAGTAAATCATAGATATTATATTTTCTATAGTATTTTTATTGAAAACTTTGATTTTTAATATTTATTTATCGGTTTCTTTCATTTTCTACTTAGCTCAAAATGAACACGCGTTCTCGTTCTCGCTGTGCGTCTGAATAGAAGCGTTATATGAGGCAGCTGATATTTTCGACGACAAAGAGAGTGAAAGCGAGACCGAGTCAGTTTTTGAAGAGCATCATACCTGTGAACTTTACCTAACTAAATAAATATATTTTTTATAATAAAGTTAAATTATGTAACAAGTATCTGAAAGTACATTAAGTCCCCTTTTAAATGCCATTGAAAGAAATGATATATAGTATATATATATATATATATATATATATATATATATATATATATATATATATAATATATATATATATATTGGTATTTATATATTTTGGTATTAGGAATACTATTATTTTTTGGAACATTTTATAGATATAGTATTTTTATATACTGATTTAGGTTTAAATTTAAAAAAATCATAATAAATTGGATAATTTAATCAAAAGATATTAATAATCAAAGACATACCGCATATGGCATACCCATGTGCTCCGGCAATCGGAAATCACAGAATTGCTTCTCTTTAGGGTTAATCGCACCTCAAGTATATACATTTTAACGCTCCCTTTTACTATAAGTTGATTAGTTGTTTTTAGATAAGTTGTTTATAAATTTTTGTATTACAACTTTACTAGATTTATGGTATCCTGTAGTAAATAATTTGTTGTAATTGACCCAAAGTTTTTCTTATGATATGCATTTGTAAATGCGCCTTTAATTTCTGGGACAGTACTTACGTATATCACTAATCGCATTTCTAACCAATTTCGACATTATTATACTACGATTGCAACACACTTTTCAATTCTCACGAGCTCGCTGAAATGAAACAGAATTATTGAATGGAAAATCCTAATTTAAATAATTCACAATTGGCAATTATTTGAAAGGAACGTAATGTACCCGAAGGTTATTCGTATCTTGTCATTTTTCTTCTCGCATTCCTAAACTAGATTAACAGATTGTGTGCTAGTTCAACAATTTATTGGTATCACCGAGGAAAAATTATGTTATAATAAAGGGTCTTTTAAATTGAGCGGTTTTTTTTTTTAATTTTTGCATAAAACACATAATTTACATTGGTTTCAAAAAACTTTTTATTGATAATTGAAGCATAGTGTATGACTTTTAAACACGAAAGACAATATTTGCCCAATGACCACCTCTTTCAGCTCCATAGACGTCCACTCTTTTGTCAAAATTTTAGAATTTATTCACCAATGACTAGAATAATTGCATCTTTTAGTTCAGGAATCGATTGTGGATTGTTCTTATAGACCAGGCTTTCCAGGTAATCCCAAAGAAAATAATCCAACGGTGTCAAATTATATGATCTTGAAGGCCAATTAGCATCAACGTTTCTTGCAATAACTCGTCCAAGAAAATGTTTCTCTCAATAAATCAATTGTTTCTTTAGCAGAGTGAGGTGTAGTGACATCGTTTTAGAACCATATATCCTCCAGTTCAATACTATTCAGTTCAGTCCACAAAAATTCAGTTATCATCTCTTGATATCGAACACCATTCACAGTTACAGCCTCACCAGCAGCAGTCTGAAAGAAATACTGCCCAGTTACACCCCCTGACCATCATGCACACCTACCTTTACAGCGTTTACGATGTAAAGGTTTCTCATAAATCAATCGTGCATTTTCCTCACGCCAAATGTTGCAATTTTGTTTATTAACTAAAAAACTAACTTTACTAACTTAAAAAAATCATCTGTTTGTTTTTGGACCCAATTCATAAATTCACAAAGTTTAAAATGCTCCAGTGACTTTAGTTCTTGTGTTATTTGAACCTTATGTGCCTTCAGAATTAAATACTTTCGTAAAATATGCCATTGTTGTGAATGTGGACATGGAAACATGTCGACATGTTGTGAATGTCGACATGTCGACATGTGTGGGTGCTCAGAATCATTTTCACTTATAGTGCGGTTTAAGATATATCGTTGGCCAATTGACTGCAATAAACTCTTAGCAACCTCTGTCGTGACGAAACCCGGCAAAGTTCCAAGAAACGTAAACAGGGCCGGCCCTAATAAAGTAAAAGGGAAAAGGATAAAATTAATTTTATACCTGGTTTAGTAGTTTCGAAATATTTTAGTTTATTTCGCATTCTTTTCTTAAATAGTGCCGTTCAATAATTTCGATCGATTGTTTTGTTATTCCAAACGTGCTAAAAGGGTGGCGTTCTTGGCAAGATAATGACCATTGTGCCTCTGGTAGTGCTAATTTTAAAAGAAAACATTTATCGCTTAATGCTAAGCAAATTGTTAAAAATATGTATGTTTCTTGATTGAATAGGGGGTTAATGTAAATGCAGCCGCAGCAGAAACGTCTTCATTAAGGAAAACTCCGTTGTCTACAGTTAAAGATACCAAGACTGACGAACCCAATTAAAGCCAAGAAAGTCCGTAGTGATTCTGGTAAAAGGAAATGTGTTGACGAAAGCGACAAAGAAAGCGAAAGATGAAACCAACATTCTTTGCCATTAATACAAGACAAATATTAATGGAATCACGATTGCGACGATGGTGGTTTAAGCATTCAAAACTCTTTAAAAAAATACAGATTAGAAAATCGTGTAATTATACGTAATGTAATTACAAACCATGTAATTGTAATGGACAATGCTAGTTATCATAACCGCCAAAAAAATTCAAGTTCGTAATGCAAATAACATTAAATTGGAAATTTAGAACTATATGTTAAAAAAAGATGTATACTTCGAAAATACATATAAAAATGTGATCTAGAAATATTAAAGACAGTTGAGCATATGTGGCATCAAGTAAAATCAAATATTAGAGCAGAAACCATTTCTCCTGCTCTAAGTGCAAGTGCTGCAACATTAATTAGAATGGTTGTAGATAGTATTCCCAAAGAAAGTTGAATAAATTCGATTAACCATGTTATTAAAATAGAAGATTACTATGTATCATTTACTAATAATATAGAACCACTTATTATTAATGTAGATCAAAGTGATAGTGAGAGTAAAACCGAATTAAATGGGTAATTAAATTTAACTTATAATTTTTATTGTACTAATAGATAAGTTTATTTATTTTTTTTGTACTAATAAATTTAAAATACATAAACCAATACACAATGTTTTAGTCATACATAATAATAATAATTTAATCATAATTTAACTGGTTTAAAAGATTTATTGGGTCAATTAACATTTTGCCGAAATATCTTGAAACGGACTACACCAAATCAATATGCTCTTGTGAACGACCACCACGAATATATATTGCTCTTTATTCTTCCACCGAACCAGTTTCTTAAAATTTTTGAATAATTCGATTGGCAGTGTTTTCAGATGGACAACTGTGCAAAGTATAAAAATATCACGAAATTTTCTAAAAATATTTTTCAGTGAACTCCCGTTTTCATAAAATAATTCAACAACTTTAACGCGTTGTTGTATTGTGTACGACTCCATTTATATAAATGTCATAAATTACACTAAAATGTCATAAATTACACAATTTAAAAAAAATTGCTCAATTTGAAAGACCCGTTTGAAGGTTACGTCTTAAGTTTTTATTAAAATTTACCAAATATAAATTCATAAGGTGTGAGGTGAACACACCACATAAGGTGTGAAAGGGTTCGTGAACAGTTCTCGATAACTGAAGTTAAGCGACAGCGGTCGCGTTCAAGACCTGTATGGGTAACCGAAATATAAGAAACCCATTAAATTAAGTCATGGATAAACTCGACCGGAAAAGCTACAATTTTAAAATACAGGGTTATCAATTTCGTAGTTCGGAAAATACAGCCCTGTATCAAACTTAAATGCCATCCAAAATTGTGATTTGTTTAGTTTAAGATTGATCGTTTAACCACCGAACAACGCGTTAGAATTGTTAAAAGTTTTTACAAAAATTAGGATTCTGCCATGTGGTCACCATAATCGTTCTTCTGAGCGTACAATTTCCAAAACAGTCAAGAAATTTGAAAATGCTGGGTCTGTTACGAATGTAGCAAGAACATGTGTATCATCGTAACGCTCGCTCGATGGAGAATATCGCTACTGTTGGCGGAAGACCCAAATTTGTCGATTCCTCAACGTTCACACTCTGTGGGCTTGTTTTACGCAACATTAGGACATATTTTGCATTTGGACTTGCATCTTCATCCTTACAAAGTTCAATTCACGTAGGAATTCAAGCCGAATGGGTGCTTGAACATTTATTTGATTTTTCGAACAAAATCTTCTTCATCTATGAGGCTCATTACTCGCTCGACGGAAATGATTGTGAAAAGTCTATTGCATCTGCAAAAGGTGACTGTTTGGTGCGCGTTATGGTTGGGTGGTGTGACTGGTCCGTACTTCTTCGAAAACGAAGAAGAAGTGACTACTAACATCAATTCTGAGCGCTATAATCGTATGAGAACCGATTATTTTTGGCCAGAAATTAAAAATTTTGATCTGAGCGATATGTGGCTCCAACAAAAAATTTCGAGATTTGGTGATGTCAATTGGCCGCCGAGATCATGCGATTTGACGCCGTTGGACTTCTTTTTGGAGGCTACGCGAAAGAATGTGTTTACGTAGACAATCCTCAAAGTCTTGATAAGTTGAAAACCAACATTCGTCAAGTCATGGCCGAGATACCAGCCAAAATGTGCGGAAAAGTCATCGAGAATTACCTCAAAAGGTTTGAGTCGTACAAGCTGTCACGTAGTGGACATTTAAATGATGTATTCCACACTTAATGACAAAGTCATTGAAATCTCAATCGTTTGTGTGCTTTTTTAAATTTTACTTTCCCAAGTTGAGTTATCCAGTTTGTTCCTCGCCGGATGATCGTATTTTTGGGCATATTTACACTACATTATCTTATCTTCTGTTATATCTTCTATCTTATCTTCTGCCTTAACACCTATATAACGGTAGAAGCAGCAATGTCGCTATTTCACAAAAATGTATTGTTGCGTCTTTCAGACTAATATTTTCATACTAATATGTTCTCTAATTAGTTATGGTTTTCAATAAACAAAGTTATCTAGAAGAGGGAGAATTACAGAGGGAAAATAATCATAGTCCAATATGAAGCATATTATAGATTTGTATATGTGAAGAATAGAGGATTAATCATTTTTGTAAGCTGGGCGTTTCTATAAATCCAAGTCAAGGATAGTTCTAGTTCTGAGGAAGGAGGATCATGAATGAACAAGAAATACTTGAATATCATTGTAAAATGCATGTATTTATTCAGATATAGCACGGTTGGTTACTCTTAAGATTTAAGTTATCTTTTCCTTTGGACAAACTATGCAAATATTAATCAATATTAGAAAACATGTTAAATGAGAATTTAAAAATTATCGGACACCTATTTGCCTAATAAAAGTGTTCAAATTGCCATAGAATGTCACTATTACAAATTATTTTGTAGCTTTATATTGATGACATATTAATTAAATATAATCGATACATATTGGTGTTAAAACTTTAAATATGCAACAAATATTCAGCTACATGTCAAATTAAACCGAAATGGCATCATATTTTGATTGCATTACATTCATTATGAAATGGACACCATATGATCAATTAAAAACGAAATTGTATAATTTCTTGCTGTTGCTTGAATTGGTGAATATCGTGTGAAGTAACAAAACGAAATCGCTGGTTCGCATTGATAAAATTTCTAATTCTTTATTAACAATGGATATCATGACACTTAATATAAATGAGTGATCGTGAATGCCAGGAAAATGCCCTTGCATTGAAAAGCATATGAAATACATTAATCAGCAAGAAAAAAATTTCTGTAAAAACCGAGATGAGTGCCTTTAAAACCATCTTCGATCCTTTGAAATCTGGATGCTGTCAAAAGTACCAGATCAAAATTACAAAGTATAATCGTGAAGTACCTGCTTAAAGTGTTCCTGTACCTGCTCTTGATGTTCAGACTTCTCAGGGTATATCTTAGGCGGACGCAGGTTATTGTGTGTTCCACATAAAATTGTGGAACCAAGCAGTTGGGTGCATAACAATTAGCTATTATTGTCTCATTGGACACAGTTCACAGAAATCTAACACTGCATATATACGCCATCCGACGAGAAGTCGGCGAAAGTATTGGTTGTTAACTGTGGATAGAGACTCCCTATTCTTGACGAGAGAGCATATGTCGTGACCCTGAGAAGTCAGAACATCAAGAGACGAGACATGTCTTAGTCTGTATTCTATTTGTTATTTTAACTGTATTTTTTATTATTATTCTATTTGTTAATTCTTCGTTGGCTCATGCAAGAATAGCATAAATTGCAGGAACCCCTACTGCATTTTCTTTTTCTTCTTTACTTATTTCAGAAATTTTCATTGCATTTTTCTTCTCTTGTTTTTGTTTTTCTTTTTCTTCTCTTTAGCATTGTAGTCACCAGTTCCATAAACATTTCGGGTCACATTCTGCGAGCGAAAATCATGGCGATATTTTTTTGGGGCTTTGAAGGGATTCTTTTTGTTGACAATTTATTATGCGAGGATACCATCCCACGCTAGCATTATATGGACCGTAAGTTGAGGCAAACTGAAGGGATATTTATATGTATATCAGATTTTCACTTAATTTTTGACTACCTCTGATATGTATTTATAAAAAAAGTAATACAGATTAAATTCTCGAAATGCTCTCCCTCACTTTCACCACCTTCCACGCACCTGGCGAATCCCAGATGTGATACAGTCACTGGCGTATTTTTCGACCTCAGCAAGAGCTGTGATCCGGCTATCAACTGAGTGATAATGCAGGGATCGGAAAAGCTGGAAATCCGAAGGAGCGGAAAATACATTTGTTATATGTGGCCGTGCATTGCTCTGAAAGAAAGTCACTTCCCTTCTACCCTTTCTAGTATAACACCTTTTTTCCTCCAGAATGTCACTGACACGTGTGAGTTGCTACTGATGACGGTCAGCAATGGCCAGATTGGAACAACTCATATTGTACAACTGATATATATATATATATATATATATATATATATATATATATATATATATATATATATATATATATATATATATATATATATATATATATATATACCGTGTGTCCCAGCCAAATGGAATAAATTCGTTAATAAATAAATGGGGGCATGTTCGAAAAAACGCTCGAACACGTCGATTGGTATTTTTAGATGCGCATTTTTTTCAACAAAATTTTTTTTATACAGGGTGTGTCATGTAACAGTGGCCAATACCAACTTTCTTATTTTAAATACAACACCCTGTATATTATTTAATTTTTGGATTCTTCAGGAAATTCTAGACATATTTCATGTAAAATATCCTATACTTATCTTCAAGTGTTTCGGAAATATTAAGTAATTCTTCGAACATTATCAGCAAATAGGCAAAGATAAAAAATCAGGTTTTCAAAGGTAGGTATTTGTTGTATCAAACGTCAAAAAAATTAACGTGCCTTTTAAATTAGTTTTCTTTGGCGTGTGTGATTCATTTGATATAAACATGGTGTATTTATCAGAGGGTCATAAAATAACTATCTTAATGATGATAGGTTATGGAGATAGGACACGAACTCAAGCCGAAGTTATTCGTCTCTTTAGGGAAAAATATCCTGACTTACCACCCATATCCCAAGGTACAGTAAGTAAAGTTGAAAAACAATTTAGAGAACTGGGACACGTGAGACAAATTAAGAAGGAAGCAGTGTCGTTGACCGATAACAAAAAATTGGATGTAATGCTTGCATTCCAAGACAATCCGCATACCTCAACTCGACAAGTTGCCTTGGAAAACAATGTTGGTCGCTCTTCGGTTGCCAGAATATTGAAAGAGAATAAAATGCATCCGTATAAGCTACAGCCTACTCAAGAGCTTAGTGAAGACGACTTCGACAGGAGAATGGAGTTTTGCGAACAAATGATGCACAGAATAGACAACAACCGTCTGAGAGTGGAAAACGTTTTATTTTCTGATGAATCTACTTTTACTCTTCATGGGCATGTCAATCGCCAGAACTGTCGTTATTGGTCGAGAGAAAATCCTCACTGGATGCGGGAAATTCACACACAAAGACCTGAAAAGATTAATGTCTGGGCAGGTATTATAGGAGATCAAATAATTGGTCCAATATTTTTTGATCAAAATTTAAATGGGGTAAATTACTTAGACTTTCTCCAAAATCAGCTCATTCCAAATCTTATAAATTTGTACCCTAATAGAAGAAATCCTCAATTGCTAGCCGGCACAATTTGGTTCCAACAAGATGGAGCACCCCCCCATTATCAAGTTAATGTGCGGTAGTACCTCGAAAATGTGTTTCCAAATCGATTGATTG